>JARVGQ010000828.1:14969376-14979639 GCA_031762355.1 Hypsolebias martinsi | reverse complement strand
AGTCGAGGACTACCTGTATATACATACATATACACACACACACACACACATATATATATATATACACACACACACACACACACACACACACACACACACACACACACACAGGTTACGTTTACACTTCAGTGAGTTTTCACCATTCATCGTCTCTCCCAAGTCGCCTGGCTCCCCTCCCCGGCCCTCACCCCTCAACTCTCTCCGTCTCTTTTCAGAGCTTTTGTTTGCCCTCTGCCACCGTCCTTTCACCAACTTGGCCCCGATTTGCCCCCTTGTGCTCCTCGTGCTCCATCACACCATTATACCGAGACAAGATAGCACAAAATATCCAAACACGTCTGCTTTTCTTTTGTCTGCTCTGACTCGGACTGGAGCTCAAGTCACCGGGCGGCTTTTTCGGGGCAATCATTTCCCGAAGACACAACCCCACATCCAAAGAAACAGTTGCGTAAAATGGAAACGTAAACAGAATGCAGTGATTTTAATATCCGATAAACCCGTATTTTATTCACAATGGCGCATAATAAACACATCAAGTGTTCAAACTAAGAAATTGTAGCATTTGTGGGGGGGGAAAAGTGGTTAAGAATTGAATAGCAGTGACAGTCTAAAAAGAAAAAAAAGTTGGAACAGGGTGACAAAAGGCTGGAAAACTAATTGATATGACTGAAAAAAACATTTCGAGAAGAATTTTGCACCCAATTGGGTTAACTGGCGACAGATCAGTAAGCGGACTGAGTAAAGATATAGCTTTTTAGAGATACTGCTTGTCAAAGAAGTAAAAATGAGCAGAGGTTCACAGTTCCTCTGTGGAAAACTTGGAATACTCAGTGATTCCCAACACTGGTCCTTGAGGAACACCATCTGGCAATTTTTGTAGTTGTTTCTCAGCTCCAACACACTTGATTCAGTGATTTAATGACTTCATATTCTGCAGAAGACTGTTAATCACCCATTAATTAAAATCAGGTGTGTCGGAGCAGAGAAACAACTAAAACATACAGGATGGTGTTCCTCAAGGACCAGGATTGGGAACTCTTGAATTCTACAGTACATCATATCATGAAAAGATTTCAAGAATCTGGCAAAATCTCTAAACTCTAAGGACAACACTATTGGATGGTCTTGATCTTCGGGCCCTCAGGTGCCACTCCATTACAAACAGGTCTGGTTCTGCTCTGGACATCACTTTATGGGCTCAGAAACACTTTATAAATCAAGGTATATAAGCACAGCGCACTGCGCCATCCGCAACTGCTGCTTAAAGCTCTATCATACAAACATAAGCCATGTTTTAACACCACCCAAAGCTAATTTAAAATGGACTGAGGCAAAGTGGAAAACTGTTCTGTGGTCAGACGAGTTTACATTAGAAATTATTTTTAGAAACCACAGATACCTCGTCCTTGCTAAAGAAAACAGTGACCATCCAGACTACTATCAGCGTACAGTTCAAAAGCCTGCCTCTATGATGGTGTGGGGGTGCATAAGTCCTATATCATGAACAACTTACACATCTGGAATGCACCTTAAATGCAGAAAATTATAGACAGTTTTTAAAACAACATATGTGCCCATCAAGTAAAATACTGACTGACTACCAAGACTGTTAGAGGCTAGAATCCTCCATCAGACAAAAAAATGGGACATTCTTCTCCAAAAACTCCAGCGAGGATGCTTCACAGTAAACATAACAAAAATATTAATTGTAATAATATGTTATGTAATGTCATCATTGTATGTTCCCAATACGATGGTGAAGTTGGCTCTCTGTGTTTGGCCCATCCGCTGTTGGGTGGGGTGGTGGCTGGATGTGAGGGGTACCCTGCTCAGGGGTACCATGGGATGTGCAATGGCTAGGGATTGAACCCAGGACCTTTGTGTCCCGATTTGGTTGCCCTTCCCCTACACCATCTTGGCCCCAATGGATCTGGAACAACTTCAAAGAAGTGTTGCTGCCATCAAATTCAAAATTACCTTGTTTTTACCACAAAACGGTACAATTTCTTAGTTCCTCCGCTTATTATGGATATTAAATTCCAGCGTGAATAAAATAAGTTGGAACATTTTGTCCCAACTTTTTCCAATTGAGGAAAAAGTTAAAAAGTCTGATCTTTTTTTTTTTTTCAACACTAATCATAGTCTTCCAAAGTACAACCCAGCCTTACATCACACACAGAGACCGTCTAAAACTCATAAAAATGAGAAACTGTGGAGGAAAAAGCTGCCTTTCTGTTGGTGTGAGGAGCGAGACTGACCCGAGGAAGTGCTTAAACTGTTGCAGACAGGAACAACAGCAGACAAAAGGTCATCGCGAGAATCCACAACCGTCGGCCGTAGCCACGAGGCAGCGACCTCGCTTCCACCTTAATGCCCTCCCACACACACAGACACACACAAACCTCTCACCCCGGCTAACGGAGCGCTCCTGCATCCCCCCCCCCCCACCTCCCAATCTCCCTCGCAGCCATCCAGGTGATCCGCTTGGCTCACATTCATGAGACAGGGAGCGAGTGCGAGCAGTTACCGTCCAATAGGGAGACTGTCCTGGCTCATTATCGGCGTAGGAGGCCGAGCGTGTCACCTGGAGCTAAGCCTCGACACTCAACTAAAAAAAAAAGTCAGCCGAGGTTAGCATGAGAGCGCCAACGTGGGTGTTAGTCATTCTCCCTGCAGCCATCACCTCCACCGCTGGCCCTGCTGAGCATATCCAGCTCTGTTTCTCTCTGGCTCAGACACTCGAGCCGTTTCACGCAGCCTCCTGTGAGTTCTGGACTCGGGTATTGTTAAATAAATCTGATTATACCTGTTAGTGCCGTGAAATGATTTCCCTTCCCACCCTGCAGGTGGAACACCTGTGAACTTGGGTTAACAGCGTAGTGGGAACTGATTTGTACGCTGAAATTTACCGCTAACGTTCGTCTTTAGGCCTTCAATGGAAGCGTTTTTCATACTTTAGACGGCGCCGAGGAGATTCAAACCAGTTTCTGATTAAAAAATATATAAAATTTCCGATGTCAAACATGTCCAATTAAGGTTAATACCACCTATAAGTTTTATTCAGACATCCAAAGAGTTTTTATACATCTGAGTAACTGGCTGTCTTTAAATACATGTGCTCCTAGAAGTGCTCCCAAAGCAACTAATCTGTGTTAATAACTCTTAGACTGAAAGTGTTTTTCATAGCTTTTGCTGTCAAACCTGATGCTTTCTAAATACAGTCATCTTGGAGTTGAGGCACTAGATTAAAGCCACTTCAACTCTGTCACCATTGTTTCTTCCTCTCTCTTCCCTTCAGTCTCCTAGCCGTTGATTGTCGGCACTTCTAGCCGCACGGATCAATACAAATTATTGGTTTTTGCTCTGTACTTCTTTTTTCTTCTTTTGGCTGAGTGGCAGAATGATGCCAAGCCTGTGAAAGGGTTATGTCAGAAAGCCTGATATTAGACAAGAAGTACGCCGTTACATGTGTCATTTTAATTATCTGCAAGTCAAAAGAGACAAACAGGTAGCTGGGGAAAAATAAAATAAAATAAAACGTCATCCGTAATTGCTTTTGTCAAGGATGACATTTAAGGTACGAAAAGGATAGAAGAGGCATTTGAGGAGTAAACATTATCTCCTCTTTGTCTTTTTTTTCCCTCTCTCCTAAGCAACACAAAAGGCTGATTAAGCCTAAGAGTGAGGTTCGGGGGAAGATGAAATAGCTGCCTGCGAAATATTAGTAGGTTAGAATTACTTTGTTGCATGACACAATACCAATAAATGCTTCATGCTTGGGGAGGGAGAGGCTCCTGTCAGCGGTGGCACCTCAACAATGGCAGCTTTCTCCATGTTAATACTACGCATTTGACTTGACGAGCACCCCACTGTCATTTTGCCTTCTTGGAGGTAGACAGCTGACGTTCGGAGAAGATTGCATCTACTGTAGCTTTCGCAGACAGTTCAACGCCCCCGTGCTCGCAGTCTCCCCCCCAACCCCCCAAGAAACTCCAGGATGAAACTTCACGAGAGCGAGAAGAAGAAGAAAAAAGACGTTCAGTGTTTCAAACTTAAAATAGCCACAAGTTTGGAAAAGTTGCTTGGACCCGCAGCGCCGCTCTCCCTCGTTCCCTACATGGGAAGTCAGGAACGGTGGATGTGTTTCGGAAACAAAAAGAAGCTCCCCCGCTCCTTTTATTGGGGAAGAATGGGCCCTTTAGAACCTGTCCAGCCTTAGATAATTTCATTCAGGCGGCCCCTGCTCCGCCGTCATTGAATCTGCATCCAGGGATCAGGTTCACAGGGACGGGTTGATAGCTTCCCAAGCCTCTTGGTCTTTTGTTCTAGTACCCCCCTTTCCCCCTTTCTTCTCCTCTGGAAGCTGGGGTGGGGGACACAGAGCTGATGGTGAGAACAGTTTTGGAATGACGCAACTAAGAGAAGATCGACCTGAGTGTTTTAAAGCAGTGGGTTCTGGTAAGACCCTTTAACCAGGTAGACGTCTTTTATTTTAGACGTTCTTAACTCCGGGACACATCTAGTTGCAAGAAGGTAGATGCGGACCACCCAGGAATCCCCAATGTCTCCCTCCACTCCTGGGTCTCCAGCCTCGGTTTGCCTTTTTTGTCACCCATAAGGAGCATTACTGAGTCTGAACTTGCCTAAACCCTTGTGATCACACCTCTTGAAAAGGTTTTGTTTCCTCCGCCGATTGGTATTCGAGGCAGGTCACCGCACTCCCACCCTCCAGCTCCTCCCGCCCGTCCTGCCTCCCCTCCCATGTTTGAAAGCCCTGTTTTCATTTTAATTTGCACCTGTTGTGCAGTTGTTCGCTGAAGGCAAGTGCAGACCAGTCAATCGCGCAGAGACGTGTCAGGAGGAGATGTGGGGAGGCTTATCTTTTGATATGTATAATGTTTTCAGAAATGTCGCGCACGGACTTCATCTGGTCGGGCCTCCAGATTCTGGGAAGGCGCGGGGGACGCTTTCAGTCCAAAAAAACCCCAAACGCTTTAATTAGCGCTGAAAGGCGAAGGCAGGCGGTTGTAGTCTGTTAGTAAAATATCACATGAACCACTGGACAAAATTGATTAAAACTCTCAAAAAGTAATTACTGAATAAACATTTAGAGTAAATCCCATTTAAGATGGCCACCACAGCTAAGTAATCTTAAAGAACACAAACATGGTTATAACTCAGTCAACTTTTAAGATACTGTGGTAAAGGTTAGAGTGGTAGTAGCTGAAAGTTATTTGCAACACATATTTTGAGCACTAACAATTTGTATAAGATGTTTGATAACATTTGAACCAATAACTACTTAGAGCTAACAAAGCTGAGTCACGTCATCTGGACGGTTTATTTCTTTTTTTTTTTCTTTGTCGAGACAATTCGCCCTTCATCCAAAGGACTTCATCAGTCCGAGGAGCCACAAAAACTAATGGTTTACTAAGGTGAAACATATCCAACATAGTTAAGTTAGGTCATCTGAATGGTTTCTTTTTTTTTTTGTTGTTGAGAAGTTTTGTTTCCCTCAGTCCGAGGAGTCACAACGACTGATGAAGTCCTATGGATGAAGGACGAAACGTCTCAACAAAATAAGAAACCATCCAGATGACCTGACTTAACTTTGTTGGATTTTTCTTTTTTACCTGGATTATTGAGCATGATCTTTGATTTTGGAGCTAACTTTGTATGTCTGTTAGCAAAATATCTCCTGAACTACTGACTAAACCTTAATGAACCTCTACAAGCAATTAATACTCAGAGTCAAGCCAATTGCAAATGGCTGCCACATCTGTCTGGATTTATAAAACACATAAATGGGTAAAATCTAGTAAATTTTACTAATATTGAGCTAAGATTTGGTGTCATAGTAGCCATCTTGCAGTATCGCTTGAGGTTTCTCATACCTTTGTTTTCAAAGTTTGTTGTGCAACTCTAAAACCGAGGCGAGATAGGTGGCGAGTGATATGCATGCCCAGGGTCACAAAGTTCTTGCATGTATTGTTTTCAGAGAAACGCTCGTCTTTGTCCGAAATATAAATAAATGTGAAAGCTCCTCCACCTCCTGGCTGTGGTGGCCGGGTCCTCCCCAGACAGGGCCCTCTCACCACAGAACATTCTTGTACGAGCTGCCAGTGAGGTGTGTCCCCCATGTGATGCCATGCTCCGGGCTCGCCCAGCGCTCCATCTGCGCTGCTCCAATAAGTCTACTGACGTCCGTTTTCGGCTGTGATTTACGCCGCGCTGCGTATTCGCCGAGAAACAGCCGACGGGCGCAGTGACAAATTTGCACGAGAGCCACCTTTGATTGAGTTCACAGCCCTTATTTACAGGCTGTCTATTTTAGGAAAAGCAGACATATGTCAGGGACCTGGGCACCGTAGAAGCAGGCGAGCCCTGCTGATGCTGTTCATGAGCCTCTTTTTTTTTTATATGTGTGCTTCAGTCTACCTCACATTTGTCTGTTAGCAAAATCTCTCATTAACCACTGTATGGATTTTAATGCAATTCTCAGACTATAATAATTAGATGCACATCTACAGTTGTTTCGCTTTTGAAGTCAACCTGATTCAAAATGGTCGCCGAAGCTCACCAAAATGGGTAAAACATAGCCAGTTTGAAAGACACTGAGCTCATTTTTAGTGTGGTAGTGGCTTATAGGCATTCACAGCATACACTCCAAGAGTTTACAAATCATTTCAGTTGTGTTGTTTTCAGTGTTTGACTCAAAAAGCTCAGTTTTTTTTTTTTTCTCAACATAACTCTGGCATGAAACGTGGCGGGAGATATACATTTCTTCAAGGAAGGCTAGGCCTTTAATTATCTTTATGGTTTAATTTCACTGGCTATGCAAACCTGAAAACATCCACAGGACCTACGCAGTGATTAGTTTTAATTACCTTACGTTAAGCCTTTTGTGTGCATAGCAACCACTCGTGTGCTGCTGCATGTGGAGCACGTAAAACCTGAGCGGTATGCTCCGAAGGTGCAGCCTGTCGGCATCTGAGGCATCCGAGCAGGACTGAAAATTAGTGGCTATTTTGGCTGGCAGCTCCTGGACAGCTGTCCTCCCACTGCCGCGGTTCAGCCACGAATTCCCAGCGCAGATGCTGTAATCGGGTTGTAACACGGCAAACTAATAATCCAAAAGCAACAAAAACAAGAGGGGCGTCTACATGTTTCTTCAACCCTATTTCAAAAACCAGATTTCTAACATCCTGTCCCTTTCTTCCCACAGCTTTGAACTACGAGAACGTGGTGGAGACGGGCTCAGAGACCGAGGAGGAGGACAAGCTGCCCGTGTCTGAGGAGGACCCCCTGATCAATGGGACGGGCAGCCCAGGAAGCCTCACCAACCCGGAGGCGTCGCCGCGCACCGAAAGCCACGGCCTGCTGACCAAGGACGAAGAGGATGACGAGATGCGGGACAGCGGCGTGGACCAAATTTGGCCTGACAACGACATCTTGAGTGCCTCTGTCGACGGTACCGGTGAGTGTCTGGTGCAGTAAAATACCTCTTCCCTCATTCAATTAAACTTCCTGAAAATAACTTTTGGATATACCTTCCTATAACTTAACGTTTGGAGGCAATCCAATTCAAAATGATTGCCACAACAAATCATACTTAATTAACACAAAAATACCTGACGCCTCTTGCACAGTGATGGCTAGACATGGGCATCACTGACTTCCACGACCCACAAAGGAAGAAGTGGCTAAAGCTAATGGATGGATGGATACCTATACTGAATCAATTTAACATATATTGAGATATAATTTGGTGCAGTGGTATCTCAAAGTCATTCAAAAGACTCAGCCTACATCTCATCTAGGAAAGATGGCAAGTTACGTATTCCTTGGAAGACTCTCCAAGGAATGAAGAAATTCTCTAAATAAGTTGCTTCAAATGGGTTCTGGTGTGCGTTACCAGATGCGTGGGCTTCAGGTGCGCTGCCAATCACAAGAACCCGCGCTAAGCCGACTCTTGGATACTTTGTGTGCACATCCTGCCACTTGTGGAACTATCTTATGCCATAAACCCCCACCAATCTGGTGCTGGTGTAGACTTAAACAAACGACACAAAGCATTTTGCAAATAGCGCTCGAGCCAGGTCTGACGGCGGCGTCCTCGACGATGCTTCCCACCCCCTGCGTCAGACAAACAGTTTCTCCGTGAGGCGGCGGTGACCAGTTGGTTCCCCAGCTTAGAGAAAAAGCCCCGCTCTAAGCCCAGCCGCAAAAGATATTTACAGTGATGTAGGAAAAAGAAGTTTCCACAGGTTGCACCTTCACAGACTTGACTGACTGATCGTCTTTTCCTGAGCCGTCACCCCCCTCCCCGACTCCTTCCAAGGCAGGAGGGTGCCAGTCACGGATGCTTGAAAGATAAATACTTTTAATTAGGGGGCAGGGTATAATCATTAAAGGAAGCCAGACTGCTGCAAAAAAGTCATTAACAATCTTAAATGAAATTTTTATTTTTATGATAGCCATTTACATGTATAATAAGAGTCAATGATTCTTGGAAGCATGTGACGGGAACAGAGTATGGAGAGAAGTCATGTAAGACAGCCCATTTAAATGAGCCGGGCTTCGCTATTCATTTTTGCTAATGAACTAGCTGTGCACGAAACAGGCAGGCTTAAATTTTAATACGGGGGGTTGTGCATTTATTAGGGACACGCATGCAAAAAAGGAAAAGATTGTGTATCAGCATTCACTTCATATCAAGTCCTTAAGGGGTGGAAAGAACAGGAGACAGTTTGGTAAATAAATCAAGATAAAGGATAAACAAGCTGTCACTGCATACGGTAATTGTTTATTTGATAAAGACCTGCGGTGCCGTAATGTCTGTAATTCAACTATGTTGCAATTTCCAGATAATATGCTTCTTGTGTGATAAACTGGCTGACATATTTCAGAGAGCAAGTCAAGTTCATTAGAGCGTTTGGGAGGCTCTTTCCCAATCTTGTGGGTGCCGTGTTTCCCAGCCCTGCTTCTTCTTCTTCTTCTCTTTTTTTCCCCACTCCGCGGTGCCTTAGTGTCTGCAGTGATACCTCAGCACATAGCTCAGGCCTGAGATAAGTTCGCACCCTCCCTCCTTCCTTCATGATTTGGTCGTCACTCCCCTATCAGGAGTTGTTCCACAGGTCTCAGAGGAGAGAATGAAGAAAGACGATTTTACTGTACATGTTTAGGAAAACACCAATATCTGAGTGTAGTCTACGCGTAGAGGTGGTTCGGACGGTATTTACAAGGCAAAGTGAGGGGAAAAAGCAGAAGAAAGTTTATCGCGCCTGATTCCAGGGCACAATCTTGTCTCCGTCCTTGACATTCCTCAGTCCCACAGCGAGGCTGGACGCGATGTGCTGGAGAAACATGACATCATTATCACCGACAGACGTTTTCAAACAAATCACCTGCTCTCTTTCTTGAAACTCTTCTCTGACACCACAGCCGGCTCGTTTCCATGTTTCGGATGTGATTTTGCCAAATCTGGCTTGTGTTTCTGGTTGGACAGGGCCTCTTTGTTTTCTTTGCACATCTCACAAGTTTTGCAGCTGTCACTTAAACATCAATTGCGTCCAGGAGTCGAGCACGTCTTACAATAAGTGCAGTGTTTTAGAGGTCTATAGCGGCCGCCAAGAGTTGGATTCGGATTATTTGAATGTGAAAACACATAAAGCTGTGACTGACAACATACAGACGTGGATAAATCTGTTTGCACCCACAATGGTCACTGAAATAACTTGAAACTGACAGAAGTAATATTAGAAAACATATTACTGAAAATAAATAATGGTCAGTCGTTGCTTTTGAGTTTTGGTACAACAAAATTGTTTAAAAAGACATACTTGTGAAAGTGTCCCTGACATATATTGTACATATTCAGAAATTTAAGGTCACAATGACTAGATAATTTGCCGGACATGGCAACAAGAGGAAAATTATACTAATATACACCAAAAAGCCAAGAACAGCTTCCAAAGATATTAGGGAACTCAAAGGTCAAGGGTCATCAGTGTCAGATCACATCATTGATTGCCGTTTAAGCCAAACTGAAAGGAAGACAACCGAAGAGGACACCAAATCATAAAAAAGCCACATTGAAATTTACTAAAATACGTATTGACCAGCCACAAAGCTTCTTGGAGAACGGCCTTTGGACAGATGGGAGAAAACTATATATGTTTTGCTGAATACAGGTTTCCCTCGGTATCCGGCCGAGTTCCGTTCTACCGGCCCGGCCGGATACCGAAAAAGCCGGTTACCGGG
>JARVGQ010000828.1:14320472-14330802 GCA_031762355.1 Hypsolebias martinsi | reverse complement strand
TTTTTTTAATCTTTTTTTTTTTTTTTTTTTTTTGCTCCTGTTCATTAAAAAAAAAAAAAAAAAAAATTTGTTATACTTCAGAATTGTTTTGGTTTACTTGATCACAAATTTCAATAAATGAGGGTTTAAGTAATAGCTGCTGATAATACGGTCCAACCAAACACACCCATAGCGTCCCCTAGGATTGAGTTCATTGGATCTTGGAGGTCCAGAAGTTCCTAAATAGCACTCAAATAAGACATGTCATGGTTCTAAAAAAAAATTGTATTTTAAGTATTTAAATTTACAGTCTGCTTGGACTTCGGCCAAAGAGAAACCAAAGTCCAAGTGGTGATTCCCATAACATCATGAGGTGCGTTTGTTTTGTCTACCTCTGTAAGTTCTGACTGGAGCCAAACAGCTGGGCTTTGTCAAAGATAAAAACCTCATCTAATTCTGGCCTGAGATTTTTCCGTTTCCAGGGACTTAAAAGGAGAGAGCTCAGGGTGGGATGACACTGTTTCAGTCAAAGTAAGCCCAAACAAATTTAACTATGTTAGGATTTTCAGAACAACAAACAGTTGCTGGTTCCAAATCCGGAGGTGTTTGTTCCAGGCATAAGAATGAATACATAAAGTTCAACTCGAGTATTATTTTCCCACTTCCCTTAAATATTTTTCTCCCCATTTCATCAACATTCCTTTTCAGTCTACTATTTTTGTTTCCAGCTCCAGAGTGCTATCCAGGAGGCCATCGAATTTTACGCAATCCACACCGCAGTATTGACTTCGACTCTACAGAGATCCAGAACACAGCCATCCAGGACCTGATCTGTGACCACTCCCTAATGGCCGGCTGGTACAGATTCAGGATCAACAACAAGCCGGCGGAGATGCCAACCACTTGCATTGAGGTAGAACAGTCAGTCCACTGGGTCATTCATTTGTTCCGCTTAAAAATTTTTTGACCCTAACAGAATGGTGTAATCAGTACTTTCAGTCTACATGCAGGGTTTAAAGACTCCCTTTCTTATAGAAAATGACTTTTTTCAATGCCCCTTTGCAGATGAATCACTGTGGAACTCAGGCTCCGGTGTGGCTGTCACTGAGAGACACCTCTCTGCCACGGCCCGGTCAGGTCCGTCAGCTTTCTGCCTGTGCCACCTGGCAGTTCTTCCAAGGCAGCACCAAAGATTGCTGCCTTTTCCGCATCACCGTCACGGTGAGGAACTGTGGCGAATTCCTGGTGTACTATCTGCAGCCGACGCAGGGCTGCATGGGATACTGCGCTAAAGGTGAACATTCTGCGGTCTTAAACTGTTTTTAAACCTGTTAATAAGAAGGATTTCAGCTAAACTCATGTCTCAGTTGCTCCAGAATTGGGATCCAAACTCTGTTCACCAGGAGAAGTGCAAGTTAATGGTCGGTGCAAAGGTATGAAAACAGGAAAACAAAGTGACTACTTTCATATTTGTTGTTTTGGAAAATTGCTGTCCTTTTGAGGAAAGCATTCATGCTGCTTCCAAACAGCTAATTTATTTTTCGGATATAAAAAATCCTAACATTTATCTGACTTCCTTGTTTCCAGCTATTACTCCGTCTCTACCGTCCCGGCCTGTAATCACCCCGGAGCTAATTGGACACAGCGTATACCTCAGGTGCTCCTTCATTCCGCCGCCATGGAGCCAAGCTTTGGGCTTCCAGGTGGTTTGGGCCAGACACATCGGCCACAACATGAAGGTTGAAATCAGGCAGGAGTCCGTACTGAAGCCCTTCTCTCTGATGGAAATGGATGGCATTCACTTCAGGCTCGGAGAAACGGTAATTTCCACCAGACTGAGCTGAAGTTATGATAAGGGAAGCACATGTGGAAGGCTTTACCACTCCAGCAGGAAGCGCGAGCCTCGAATCGTGCTGAACTCTTTTTGTTCTTCTGCTTCAAAAAGTAAAAGCAGAGAGGCAATGTGTGTCATATTCAGTTAAGACAGAACAACCGTAAGGTGGAGATGTTAAATCAACTGCAGGTTGGACAAGGCTTCCCCCACATGGATCCCATTTCAATTGATCTTCACAGTGAATTCCAGGGAAGTTCTTTTAAATAAGAGTGTATAAAGAAGTGTGTTGATTTTATGGTAGCTCTTTAAACTGACAAAAAATATATAAAGTGGATGACATTTAGAAAAAGATTTGTAACGGGTAACGAAGTTCCAAAGAATTAGAAGCAACGGCAGTACATCCAGATAATAAAACTAGACTGTAATGCCTAACATTTGATACAATTATTTTTTATTATTTTACATCCTTTTTTTCACTTTTACCTTTTATTTATTCTTTATGGAGTAAAAATACACACAACCATTTCTGACCCATTTCAGTTGCAGGGAAAGTACCATCAAGGTTGTGACAATAAAGTGGTCTTCAATTTTCTACACTTAATTTAGAAACAACATATATTTTGAAGCCTGTTAATTACATTTAACAAAGATCTCTGGTGACAACTTTTTAACTGTAGAACATCACTGCAAACTTTACAGTATGACAGCTTGGATGGATAGGTGCGCAGTCATTTGTGAGCAGAGTGAACAGAAGGGGGCTCAACACACAGCCCTGAGGAGAGCCAGTGCTGAGGTTTATGGTGGAGGAGGTTGTGGATCCTCACAGACTGTGGTCTGTTGGTTAAGAAGTCCAAGAACAAGACCCAGTTGCATAGGCTCAATTATCAAGATCTTGGGAATCATGGTGTTGAAAGCAAGAATGAAGTCCACAAAGAGCATACTGATGTAGTTCTTCTGCTCCAAGTGGGTGAAAGAAGTGTGGGCCACAGAGGAGATGGCATCCTCTGTTGATCGAACTTGATCTTGATATTTTCACATCTCAAAAGTCAGAAACAAAATCTCTATGAAAAACTTAAATCTCTATAGTTCAAAATAAAACAAACAAACAAACAAAAAAACATAAGTATGGTTAGTCCGACTATAATTTCTTATTCCTGAAGTTGACTTAGTCTCAACTCGTAAAATATTTAGGTCTTTGTGACTTGAGATGTTTGAATTTCCTTAAAAAAAATATAACTTTCTATTTTAAAATAAAAAATTTAAAAATTAAAAAAAAAAAAAAAAGAAAAAAAAAAAAGAAACTCAGGCTTTAACGTTCCAACCAGGGTTTGCTCTTCCCAGCATCCATTCGGTCACTTAGTCAACCTTATAAGAAGCATTTGATCTACCTCAACCTTTATTTAAGCAGATAAGACACAGTGAGCCTCGAAGACTCGTTTACAAGTGAGATCTGTCGGACAGACAATAAAAGTGGTGAAAAATGACACATAGGGTTTGGAGACAAAAAAAACTGTTTGTATTTTTTGACTTCTTTAAAAATCAGCCTTGTGCTGTGTGCCACTTTCCTACCTGTAGATTAACTAGATCAACATTGTAAACTTGCAGAGCTAAGTTGTTGCGCATAACGTCAGGTCTGAGCAGAAGGGGGGAAAAAAGATGGAAATCCAACACCATTAAGACTACAACTTCCAGCTGGAGTTGAGTGGTAGCCCGTCTTCCTCAGCTGGGAATAATCAACGGTTTATTTTCCAGCACACGGTGGCTCTGTTTTCCATAGAAATTATTGGGGAACAACACATGAACTTATTAGATTATCAACATTTTGCGATATTTCTTTGCAGTTCTCCTGCAGTGTCTCAACTTTCAGAGTCAACGCCAACTACTCCAGATCTTCACCAAAAGAAAGTGAAAGTTTCTACGCTGGAATAAAGGTAAATTATTATGCGTGATGATCGTGACGTTTCAAATAAAAGGCCAAAACCTGTCAAGCTAAAATAACTTTTGTTCTTCCCTTAGTTTTCTCCAGATTCGCTTCACATAGCAGAGAACAGCAAAGAGCATGAGGTGACCGTCCACAGCACAGTGCCCATTCCCTGCTTCAGGTCCGACCTCGGCCACCTGTGTGGAGTCCCTCTGACTCTGAGTGTCCATGATCCAGGTCAGACCTGCTGGAAAACATGTGTCGTGTCATTGTTATTATTGTTTTACATAAAGCATAAAGTCACAAAATCCCAACTCTGAAATTATGTAAAAGTCAGCACATTGCTGACCAGACACTGATTTGGCCTCAATATACTTTTTAATGGACTTTTTTGAGGCAGGAATGTAGACTGACCAGTAAACAGAGAGCTTCGTCTTGCAGCTCAGCTTCCCTTTTACCACACCGGACTAGCACAAAGTCCACAATACAGATGTTGCACCAGTCTGTTTGTCAATTTCACACTCCATTCTTCCCTCACTCATAAACAAAACCCCGAGATACTTGAACTCGTCCACTTGAGGCAGAACCTCACCCTTGACCAGAAGAGGGCAATCCACCCTTTTCCGACTTTTCCTTTCAGTTTTTCGAGATTGGCAACTCAATAAGTTCAAAGTCCAACACCCACCAATGTTTCATATTACATATCCAGCGTAATATGACAGAGAAATTAAAAAAAACCTAAACCTATGTTCTGGAAAATGTTGAAACGTAACACAAAATGGTTATAAAAACATGGTTTCAGTCTGTTTCAGTCACAACTTTGGAAACGGCCCTATTCACTTCTTTATAATAGGTGTTCCATCACTCCAGGTTTCCATTGCACCAAGTTACAGACGATTGTTTCCTTCTAGTTTCTGACAAAAATATTTGAGGTAGTAACAAGAAGCCAAAAAAGTGTGTTGCAAAGTTCTGTGGGAATACAGCTAAAGAGGGAGTCTTTTCCAAAAATTAAGAATTTTTTTTCATTCAACCTTTATTTAGACAGGTTAATTAAGAAAATGTATGAGAAATGGGTGCAGTTTGTCAAAGTCAGATGGGCAGACTTCATAGCACTGTCGCAGAACAACGTTCTGTGTTCAAAACACGTTCAATCTGAGGATTATGATTCAGCAATGATGCAGGGATTTGGATTTAAAGGAAAGTATAGCACCAAACTGAGGAAAGAAGCAGTAGCAACTATTCAGCCAGGTCCACTGTGCACAGGACCTGTGAAACTTGAAGGCTCACACACAGAAAGGCCTGCGAAAAGGGCGCACACATTGACATTTATGCAGGTAAATTTTATTTGTGTCGAAAATACAGACTTCAAGCTATAAACCAGTTTTTAAATTGTGTTGATAAGCAAAGTAAAACCAGGGTTATGATGAATAACTTGCGCCACATTTTTGGGTGAAAATGATGATCATATGTGAAGCGCATTAGGGCAGGAGGCTACGGTGAGGCAGCTGCAAAGACATGCAAGTCTCTTGCAGAAAATACCCCCCTCCACTACCAACCCCCTACCCCCTAATCCTTCTTTCTGACTGAGGCCCAAAGTTACTTTGTATTTGTCAAGCATCAAAAAATCTTTAGGCAGAAAAAAAAAAAGATGCAGAAGTTGAAGGAAGTTTGGGGGCGACAGAGATACAACGAGATACAAAACTCCTTCCTGTGTATGGCCCCTGGCGTGAAGTCATCAGCCTTCTGTAATCATCAGCTGTGCGCTTAGGTGTTTCCATGGCTGGTTTGTTCAAGGGTTTTAAAAAACCTGCGTGGCCTGAATGCAGAAAACACATATAACCATTGCCTTCAACGACTGTGATTACCCCTTAAGGTCACTTTGGATTACAAAGGTGGACTTTTAAAAAGTCAGCAGTTTACTTGTGAATGCAACAAAAACTAAACAAAAGCTTCTATATATGATTTCCTACCAAAGTCAGAAATAACACTGAAAAAAAATGTGTCTTGAACAAACCATTTCAGGTGAATTAAAATATTGTATGTGGTGTTTATTGTGTTGTTCCCAGTGTTGTTTGTACATCAACACATCCGGGCCACCTTTGAAGTTTTTATTACAGACCTAAAGGCAGCTGCTCCATCTGTTATCACTAATTTAATTCTGTGTTGACACCCACAGACAGCCTCGTCCACAAGGTCTCCAATGTTGTCCTGTCCGCCTGCCGGGTGGAAATCCAGCCGAAAACTTGCAGTGAAGGCAGCTGTGGCAGGGCAAAGTTTTTTGTCACTGCTGTGACTGATTTCGCACGAGATGGGAATCGCCCGAGCCTGGTCTCAGCTGTGCCAGGGCCTAGTGTACCAAGTCTCTGGAGGAGCTATGTCCCAAAATCTCTCCAGGTGAGTTACCATTTATGAAGAGAGTGTGCACTTTCAAGTACCAGTATTTTTAGAAAAGTAAAAATAATGGTCTTAAGGATGTTGACGGAATTTTTTTTTCCCCGGTCTTGGTGGTTCTTTAAAAGGTTTTAAGTGTCGTTGTGGGATATGTATAACCTAAAGGTTGTTGTGAACCAAATGGAGAACATAAATCCTTTTGTGGAGAATCGGGAAACACCAAGAAGTTTTCAAGAAAAACATAAAGCTTGGAAATTTGAGTTTATTGAGGTGTTTGGAGTTTTTTTTTTGGAAATAAATTGGATTTTATTTTCAAGAATTTGTCAAAAGAATTATAGATTGGGGAGGAGTTAAACTATGTTTCAACACGATCACGACGAGATAAAATTGATCGGAATTAAATCAGGGTGTGAAACATTTCTTTTGTGGAGCGTCATTAGACTTCCTAAATTGTGTGTTCCTGAAGAAAATCAAGGCAGAATTTTGAATTTCCCAAGCAAATCTAAATTTCTTTTAAAACACAACAGTCAGAATTTAAATTTAAAAAGTAATGTTATAAATACAGTTTATATTCCTTTAGTTGTAGATGGACAATTAATGTCTATTTCATAGAAAGCACCATCATACTTGCACATAATGTCAATCCATTTTCTGTCCTCTGGTCCTCCAACAAACCTTTTCTTGAAGAGATTGCCATCTGTGTTTACTGAAAACAGAACTTGAGGTATGAAGTGTATTCTCTTTGACTTGCATATTTTTTAACCTGGTCCTTTTCCTCTAGGTCATGGTCCAGGATGTTCCCACTTCCATCTGCTACTCATTGACTGATCCACATGTCATCACACTTGATCGACGGTAATATACTGGTACATTTGAAAGCAGATAAACTCACTTAATTGTAAGCTACTTGACATTAATCTGCTATATATAGGCATTATGAGAACCACCAGACTGGAACTTTTGTCCTATATCGAAGCCTTACAAGGAGGTTTGAGGTCCATTCTCGCCAGTGGGACTGCGGTAGCCGGCACTACTCTGTTGCCTGCAACTGTGGTGTTGCGGTGCAAGAGGGGAACGACGTAGTCATCTTTGACATGTGCAGTGGGCAACTACAAAAAACTAAGCCACAGCTTACCCTAAAGAACCTCAGTGATGAGGGTAGTCGGATCAGGGTCCTGGAGTCCCATCAGGGGAGGAAGGTCACCGTAGGTATCTGTACATTTTAACACTTTTTAAGATTTATTTGCCTTCCATACTTAAATTGTTTTTTGTTTTGTTTTTTTAACATTGGAGTTATTTATTTATTACTTTTGCATTTTTTTAATTGTTAACTCTGTTTTCCTTTTCCTGTTGTAGTTGATCTTTCCCTCTGGAGCCTTTGTTAGGGCGGATGTAAGCGACTGGGGGATGAGCCTGTCTGTACGAGCACCCAGCGCTGACTACGGCAATACTCAAGGCCTCTGTGGAACCTTTGATAATAATAGCAACAATTACTTTCATGGTTCTGATGGTGGTTATTTTGGCTCTGATGACTTGGATCGCTTCATCGAGGACTGGAGGTCAGTAATTAAAACCCAAGTAATACATATTTGCTCAGGCCTTATTTCAGTTTAAGCATTTGCTTAGTGGTGCCTCTACAGTTGCTTGTTACAGATTGTCCTTCTTTGTGTTAGGATAGCTCCAGGTGAAAGTTTCTTTGATAAAACACCTCCTGGAGTCATGCAAGAGATCAGGCAACCTTTTTGTCAGTGCCACAAAGAATACAACACTTCTCCTAACCGTGGCAGAGAGGTGGTGAACATGCACAGCTCTTTGGCTCATTCTGACTGCATCGAATATGACAATGTGGATTACACATCTGTGTTTCCCTTCATGGACACAACAGTGGAGTACATCAAGAGTCCTGAAACACAGGGAAGCATCCTGGAAATGTCTGCCTTCAGCAGTCATCCACTGGAGAAAAGGCACATTTGGCAGCATGGTGATAAAAGTCTAAACAGTGATGAGATTAAGGTGGCGGTTGAGATTGGGAAGGATCTACTGCTTTCTGTTGACAGACCAAAGCGACAGAACATGTTTGAATATCGTCCCATTTTTGCAGCTCTAAGCCTGAGCCAAGTAGATTTGGAAAGTTTTGCCTACTTTTTTCCTGAGGATCACTTGGAAGAAGCTCGACAGGAAGTACAAGCCCGCTGGCCCACACCAAGTGGCCTGACCTCTGCCAAAGCCTTGGAGGTGTGCCAGATGGCTTTGGTCAACACCACTGTTGGTGCGGTGTGTCGAGGGCTGCTGGGACGCCGTCTTGATGTAGCAGTAGAGCTCTGCATGCTGGACCTGCAGCTCAAAGATGACCTGGGTTGGGAGGATGCACTTCTGCCATATCTGGAGAATGAGTGCGAGCGACAACTACTAGAAAACCGTACCCAGCGAGCCATGGAGGTACCAAGTTCACCTAGTGCTTTTGAGGAAGTGTTGCTGGCACTGCGCTGCCCAGACTTTTGCAATGGAAATGGAGAATGTACAGAGTGGGGCTGCAGATGTTATCAAGGCTACAGCTTTCATGACTGCAGCCTGGCCATTGGTGAGTATCTGTCAAAAAGGTTTCTACTTTGTTGATGGTACCCAATGCTTAACTCCATGAATTTGTACCTTTTGAGCTTTACTTTCAAACCCATTTTGCTTTGCTTTTCCAGTTGATCTAAAGAATAAATGCATTACCGTGACATGAAACTTTTGTTTTGACAATCTTATAAAGTTTGTAGATAACAACTTTTCTTACAGGTCAGCCAATTGAGATACTCAATTTAGAAAACAGTGGATTATGTGACATCCGAGCAGTTGACTGTCACAAAGTTCGTGTCTTTGGCCTTGGCTTCATCGACTCGCCTAACCTGAGCTGCCTTCTCACCAGACTGAAGGTGAAGAAAGGGAGGTTCACATGTCAGGCAACGATCTTTCAATATGAAAGTGCCATTGCTTTTCCTTTGATTTGTCTCAACAGTATGTGAACAAAGCTTGGGGTGTAGGGGAGCAACAGCGGACAAAA
This sequence comes from Hypsolebias martinsi, assembly GCA_031762355.1. NCBI lineage: Eukaryota > Metazoa > Chordata > Actinopteri > Cyprinodontiformes > Rivulidae > Hypsolebias > Hypsolebias martinsi. The sequence goes on along the minus strand of JARVGQ010000828.1, from coordinate 14,321,631 downwards.
GCCACGTTCCTCAGCTCCAAGGCTCTGGACTGTGCTGTTCCATCACTGAGTAGTGCTGTCATCAGTGCAGAAGACTTCATGATGGATGACAAACCATATGCACGATGGGAGATTAAGGCATTGCATCTAACTTTAATTATATACTGTTTTTACTCTTTATCGCAGATATAAAACATTATCATCTTTCTTTTCTGTTCCAGGTGACCAATGATGGCTCCCAGTTCAGCAAGGCAAAAGTGCTAACGACTTATGATGGTGTTTGCCAGGTCTGTGAGGCATCACGCTCAGGGCTTTGTAAGTTAAAGGTAACTTATTTGCAAAACAAACCAGTGTTTTGTCTCTCTGTAGGAGGAACGGGATTGTTCCAATAGTATAATAATAATAATGTGTCATGTGTTGTCATCATTGTATGTTCCCATACACTGACAAAATTAGCTCTCTGCATTTAACCCATCCACCTCCAGATGGAGCAGTGGGTTATTGAAGGGGCAATTGGGGATAGGGTGTACTGCTCAGAGACACTACAAGATGTGCAATGACTGGGGATTGAACCTTGGACTTTTGGGTCCCAAGTCAGCTGCCCTGCCTCTATCCCATCTTGGCCCCACACAATTTTTGTCCCCAAAATGAGTGTTTAGTTTTAGCTTTGTGTTGATGTTATTCAAAAGTAAGTAATTCAAAGAATGGTCAGTTTTACGTGAGTTTTTCCAAACACCATAAAAATTAATGATTTGCAAACAAAGTAATAATTTATCAAAAAACATGTTAAAGGTTTAGTCAAAATTAAACTTCAGTTTACCTAAAAAATAGCATAAAATTATGTAAGTTGTTTGGCTTTATGTAGGCTATAATTTTAGCTTAAGTTAAGCAATGGTTTAGGTAAAAGCAAGTTAAAAAAAAACTATTCAAAAATTAGGCTGCAGTTTAGCTTAAGAGAATCTAAAGTTTCCCAGAGACAAACTTAACAGTTTAGCCATAATGAAAGTTTAACCTAAATGGGGCTAACTTGCAAACGTTAGCTAAAGATCTAGCTAAAATAGTGTAATGGTTTGGCAAAATGAAGATTAAAGATTTAGTTAAAAATCATCATCAACTTTATTTCTATAGCACATTTAAAAACCACAGGGGTAACCAAAGTGCTGTACAATTACACAAAAGA
>JARVGQ010000828.1:14209707-14221837 GCA_031762355.1 Hypsolebias martinsi | reverse complement strand
GGACAATTTTCTCAGAAATGATTGCAATAAATGATAATATTGTTTGAAATTTAACAATAATTAATTGTAAAATTTTAGAAGAAATGTTGAGTTGTTTGGTTGTAGTACCTTTTTTTGACCACCTGATGGCAGTATAAGACGGGAGGGAGGGCTTGACGTGACATGATGACATGGCGGATGCTCGGTGGTTTGAGCTCTTTAGCATAGCATTTTTCACATAAAGCTTTTTGCATAGAAAAAACAACCTTTTACACAAAGGCACGGGTTTCAACCGTGAATTTTGGAGCTCGACATGATGGAGGTTTATTCCCGAGGTCGGCCTGCTAGCTTAGCTCTTAGCTTAGCTTCTCAGCTTATCTGCTTTTAACCGTCCAAAAACATGATTTTGGATGGTTAAAACAGATTTTAAAGGAAAAGGTAAGGGTCAGTGAAGAGCATCGGAGTTGAGCCTTTTTGTCATCCAGTGTCTTCAGTGGAAAGAGAGAGACACGAAGAAACAATAAAGCCGGTAAATGAAAACGAGGTTGATAATTTTCATTCATCATGAGATTAATTGATTTATTCTTTATCGCGACAGGTCTATGTGTGTGTCATTCTAATACAAAAGTCAGTTTGTCACTTGTTATTCAAACTGCAGAGGATTTAATGAGCAGAGTAATGTGTAACCGTTTTCCCCCATCAATCAACATCAATGCAAACATTTCATAGATCCTTCTGGTTTAAACACGCCCTTAGATAAGACAATGTGCACAACCCGAGTGCATTTTACTGCATGTGTTTGATATCATGATGTTCTTCTCATTTGTCTCTATCTGTCCTTGTGATGGACCGGAGTCCTGTCCACAATGTGTCCTACCTCTCCCATAAGCCCCTTCTCCATTGTTACGTACCTCTATAATCGCTTTTCGGTTCTACTCAAGGGTAAGTGTGTCTCCATTGAGAGTGTATCCCTCACTCACTGGGTGGGCTCATCTATGTTGCTTACTAGCATGTTGCTAGCTTATGATGCTAAGTAGCTATTTAGCTTTAGCAAACACACTAATAACACTGTCGGTCATGTAGTCAGACTTCGCTTAAAAAATTTGTTATGGCACTGTTTGTAAGTGCGAGTGTAGCCGTGGGCGGCCAGTTTTTCCGACATCTAAACTTGCGTGTTCCTAGCTGCTCCATTAAGCCAATCAATCTGCAGTTTGCTGACATCAAAATTGCTTGCTTGGAACAATGGCTGAGGCGGTTCCAAAACCCAAGCAGGAACAGGTAATGGAGACACATTTGGCCGATGCTGAGTTGATGCGAGCCAAGGAAAGCCACGTTCGTGGAGAGGGGACTTGTTTGTGGAGAAGGGACTTAGTGACTGCTGGAGACAGGTACCAAATCCCTGTGACCTGAAAAGGAGAAACAGGTAACAAAAATGGATGGATTGAAATTCTTCACATGGTGTTTAGTGCATCTCTTGTCTGGGATCAATACAATGCTGACAATCATTAAAGACACATGGGCATCAAAAACTAATACTGTGATCCCTCACTTATCGTGGGGGTTATGTTCCAGAGATACCCGCGATTAGTGAAAATCCACGAAGTAGCGGCGTTATATATATATATTTTTTATTTACATAAATATAGACTTTAAAAATGCTTTCCATACTTCTACAAACCTTTCTCATGCTCTTATGAACCCTTTGCTGAAATTAATTTAGCAGAGGACCCAAAAATTCAACCAGACACAGAGCGCAGTGCATTCAATAAGCTTTATTTTGAAAAGACTGGTGTGAGTCAGCACACATCTGTGGAAATGCACTGGATAGTCTGAAGAGGAAGAGGATGAGATAACTGTGGAAGGACTGGGAGCTTGAACAGAGTTTTGAGCCCCCCACCCCGACTAATCTTCATTTAGAGCTCAAATCAGGGGACTTGATTCAGTGGTTAAACTCACTCCCCCAGGTAGAGGATTGGGGCGGATGGAGAGAGTAGTTACGTCAATGCTAGAGTGGAGTCCTGCGTGGGGTTGTTACTTAGTTGGGATCCGTCTAGAACTCAGTGGGTTAGTCAGAGAAGAGGCAAGAGTCATACACAAGGAGACAGGCTTCAAACTTTCTGAGGGTCAGGCAATACTTGGAGGTCGGGACACAGATAAAAGGTTGATGTCCAGAAATCAGAAGCTTGGCAGGGGCAAGGCGAAACAGGAAAATCCAGGGCACAGAAACTTGTCATGATGAGGGGATCGATCAGGAGCATGAGATAATCGCTGGACATTTACTTGCAGAAGGCTTTCAATAATCTGGCGGCATCAGATAGAGAACAGGGGGGGGGGGGGGGGGCGCTTAAATGCTATGGACACCAGGTGTGAAGAATTATGCTGATCACAGTAGAGGTGGGCAAGGGCATGGTGAACAGACCGGCATGAATCACGACATTCCTACTCTCTTATAGACGCTTCATGTGTTCTTCAACACTTTGGCGATGGCAATGAAGAAGATGACGAGACAAATGTACAGTACTGAACAGCATATACAGTGCACACAATATAAAAAAACAGGTTTAAAAACTCACGATACAGCGAAGCCGCAAGAAGTGAAGCGCGATATAGCGTGGGATGATTGTACAAACTGATGAAATATCGTTTGATGAAATACTATTCAGCCTCTAATTACAATACAGTGTGTTTTAATATGGTTTGCTTCAACACATTGAGATTTTATGTACTATGACACAAAAAGCAAAGGAATGGACTTATTTCAGTTACTAAGACAAATTATTTACAACCTAATTTTAGAAAATGATCGCTCAAACAAACTTGTTTTAAAGTAGTAAAATTAGTTAATTAAACCTGGCTTATTACTAAACACATAAGTCACGGTGCAAATGAATAAATCTGACAGCAGCAAATGTGATTAAAAACGTTCTACATCACAAAAAAATACTAAGAATAATATTAAAATAAACTTTTGTTCGGGAGAACCAGTTGATTCACAGCTTTAAGCACATGTTTAGTGTTTGTTGCTGTTTGTACAAGTACTGCTGCAGTTCTCCTCCTGACATGTAGATGCTGCTAAAATAATATAGCTAGCAGTGAGTGCAGCAAGAAGAAGAGCAAGAACAAAAAGATCAAGAAGAACAAGAAAAACAAGAACAAAAGAAGAAGAAGAACTGTCCTCTGTAAGAAATGAAAAGAAGGACTCTGTTTCGGGAATCCGTTTCTTATGACCAAACTTATCCAGTGGTGGATTTATACTTTTTCGTAACTGCATCCTTTTTGTTTTTGCAACACCTCCGAGAACTTACTGTGTGCACAACCCCTTGGCAGAACTTTTTTCTTGCAGGGTATGTGCCACGTGTTGTGTGATTGGTCAGAAGTCATGGCATGTTTTTACAACAAAGTGGCTGCAGTACACTGCTCTCCTTTTGCTTCAACTGCAGCTGGCTGAAGCTGTTAGAAAATATAAACATCTTTAATCTAGCAAACTTATAAAAGACAGTCAAATAAATCGTATAAAGTGGGTCAAAGAACGTTGTGCATGGAGGAAACGGTGTGAAGACACAAGCAGCTCTCCTTGGCTGTGCTGTCCAGGAGGGAGTGACCCTGACCAGGCAGCACCGTCTGTTGGAAACTGTGGAAATCTCGTTTTATCTTCGTCCTCCAACTCCTTCATCGTAAACTAAAAGTAAATATCCACTCTGCCAACCGTGCTGCAGTGGGAGGGCTTACCAGGAGTTCTGTGACACAGTTCCTCTTCAAAGTATGAAACGTTTAAAAGTTTCAAAACATCTCAAAACCACGACAGTGAGATCGGATGGTTTACATCCAATGAAATATAAAGCCACCTTAACTTTTTGGTTATTTTTTTAATATTGTGTAATAACAAACCTGCTGCTGACTTTTGACTATTTAACAGATTTTACTGGTACAACAACAAAAAGGAAGCGTAACGCATATAGATTTCATTCCAAAAACTGCAAAGATGCACAAGCAGCTGTGCTGATGAAGTTGCATCGTGCACGTGAATCAGTTAATCTTTACATCCCTGCAGGGTTAAACAAACTGACTCATGCTCAAAGCAGGCGCCAAATGAAACACATTCCTACAGCGATGACTACAACTTCAACTTGGAGTGCAGGCCGCACACTCAGACTTCAGACTGTGGATCAATGAGAGGAAAGTGAATGTTTAACAAGATGAGAGCCTAAAGAGATATATGTTGTAGGAGACATGTCACTTTAGTTATTTATATTTATTGAACCACAAAAATCTTATCAAATAGGGAAAAGTAAATAAATATATCAAATTAAATGTACTTAATAATGATTATACATTTGTTAACAAAGCTAAGCAAACCATACATGTTGATCGGCAGATGTTTACTATTGTTTTTCATAACTGCAATTGGGGAAAATTTCACAAAACTAATAATTAGAGAAATTGCATTTTGTGCGAAAATGCAGTGTGAACGCTTATTGCAGAAGCACTTGCTGAAAAACAGTTCAAATTAGCTGAAACCATGCTGAAAGTGCAGTTGAAATGAAAGAACAGTCCTAAGTTAGCAGAAGAAAGCAGAAATAACACCTTTTTTTTTTTTTGCTGAATTGTGCTTAAATAAGCAAAAACAAGCAAAAAAAAAGTAGGAAATAAGATATTAAACTGAAATAAGCAAAAAAAAAAATTAAAATAAATTTTTAAAAAGCTGAAAAGTACCTAGCTGAAAATGCAGAAAGAAGCTTGAACTACCAGAAGTTGAATGTGCTGAAATTATATAAAAAATGTAGAGCTGAAAAAGCTAAATTTGGCTGAAAATAGCTAAAAAAAAAAAGTAGCTGAAATAGCAGAAAAAGTTGAAACTAGTAGAAAAAACTAAAAGGATCATAACAAGCGGAAAGTAGCATAAAGAAATTAATTAGACAAAGTAGCAGAGATTACCATAAAAAACTTGAATTTATCTGAAAACAGCTAAAATCAGCTAAAAAGTTAGCTGAAAAGATAGAACAAGCTTAAATTAGCATAAGAAAGCAGAAAGAACATGTTTGCCCTGCTGAAAGAAGCAGAAATGAGCACACAAACGTGGGATTTATCTGAAAAAGCTTAAATTAACAAAAACAAACAAACAAAAAAAAAACATAGCTGAAAGTGGCTAAAAAGCAGAAAGAAGCTGAAATTACAAGAAGGAAGTAGAGAGAGCACATTTTGCTGAATTAGACTGAAAAAAAGGTGAAATGAGTGCAAAAAATGTGGAATTAGCTGAAAAGATTAAATTAGCATCAAAACAACTAAATAGCAGCTGAAATAGCAGAAAAAGCTGAAACTTGGAGAAATAAGCTGAAAGGAGCATAACAAGCTGAAATTAGCAGAAAGAAGTTACAAGAAGCACAAAATGTTGTAGTTGGCAGAAAGAATCTGACAGCAGAAAACAGCTTTTAAAAACAGCTGAAATTAGCAGAAATCTGTTGAAATTTTTATTTAAATTTGCACAAAGAAGCTGAAGCAGAACAAAATGTGAAAGGAGCAGTCAAAGTTTGTAAACAGATCTAAAGATTTGAAGGATGTAAAATGAGCTCAGTTCATTTTCTAAGAGCAAAAAAGTGGCAGAAAAGGCTAAATATTTCAAAAAGCTAAAGCTGCACCAACACCAAAAGTCATAGCAGGACTGTCATGAAAGAGCCGAACATTTTGACATGATTTGTTGAAATAGCTTGAAAACTGCAGGACGAGAATCAGGCAGAAAAGCGTACGGAAGAAAAATAGATCACAATAGTGTGAATGCTTCATAAACATTCACACATTATATTAATTGTATAAAAATAGTGAACTGGTTGAGTTATTTCATGATGTTATGTTTCAGTGTGGAGTAGAACCCAAGACATAGACTCAAAGGCTCGAGGCAGTAGATGAACAAATGACATGTTTGATCAATATCCACGTTTAAATCTACTGTATTTTTGACGTTTCTTTCACTTACTACCATAAACGTTGCCCAGTCAGCGTTAGTGAAACTCCATCTCTGTTCTCCCATTGTGTCATAGTGTTCCTGAATCCAGTTTGGTTATTATGGGATAGAGGTCACTGCCTGTTCTTGTGTATTTAAGAACTCATTCCTGCCAAAGAGTCTGAAACTAATATGAGATCTATTGCTCATTCTGCACCTGTTCTTATATCAATTCCTGTACTGCTTCCATAATTTAAACAAACCAGATTTCTATGATCTATAATCCCTTCCATGACTAGATCATTATAATTATCCCATAATGTGCTCATTAACATCACCGCACCAAATCACTTTCCCATCTGAATGTGAAATAAGGTTGTCAGTTTCTGTAGACGGACTTTTACCTGAATTGTAATAATTCACAATTTTGATATTTCCATTTCTTGTCCACGTTTTGATTATTATGAACTCTAAATCTGATCCTTTTGCTAATAACCTGTGTTGAACTCCTTCTTTAATCAAAAGAATAAAGCCCTCTCTCCATTACCGTACGTCTTATACTGGAATATTCTTGAATTGCAAAATCCAGATTAGCTTTGAGCCATGTTTTCTGAATGCAGATTACATCTGGGTTGGGCTGTTTTTAATGGATCCTTTAAATCCCTGTCCATTTGCTGTTAAATTTCTGTCGTTCCAACTGTAAGATTATCATACAGGGAGGGGTGGCGCAGAGGTTAGAGAGGGCGAGCCTGTGGTCGGAAGGTCGCCGGATCAACTCCCTGGACCGACAACATCAAAATGCGGGTGGGAAAGGTGAAGCATCCACACCTGCCTCCACCCTCATTTGCCCCCACTCTTGACCCTAGAGCAAGGGCCTTAACCCCCACCACCTGCTCCACTGGGCACCCTAGATAGCAGCGCTCTGCTCCACACAGAGGGCTGTGGTAGTGTCAGGAAGGGCAAGCGTAAAAACAATTTCATCAAGTCGTCATGCAAGTTAGTTCTCTGTGGCAACACAAGAAACTCAAAAGACAAGAAAACACAACACAAACTACAAAGGGAATAAAACTGCAAGAACACAAGGAATAAAACATACTACACCAGATGGGTGTTTTCTGTACTCACTTTTGTTCCCTTATTTCAAGGTTTTGGTGTTCACCTCAGTCTGTTTTCCCTTGGTTCCTGCTCCTGTGTCTGTCCTCAGTTAATTATTATTCTCAGGTGTTTTTTTTGTTGAGTTAATTTGTCTCCAGCCTTCAAAGAGCCTTTCAGTTCTCTGTGGTTTCTGTTCGTCTGTGTCCACTTGTGGGATCATGTTTGTTGCCAGTTACCCTCCACTCTGTGATTCTGAAAGATCTCTTGAATAAAGATGCTTCAAGTTTCACTCTGGATCCGAACCCCGAGTCCCATCTTCCACCTGAGACACCACGTGATTAGGCTTGTCACAATAACAAATTTTTCCGGGCGATTAATTGTCTCAGAAATTATTGCGATAAACGATAATATTGTTTGAAATTTGACATTAGTCATTATTGTCAAATTTAAGAAGAAATATAGGTTAATTTTTGTGTAGTACCTTTTTTGAACACTTGATGGCAGTATAATATTTGAACCAGAAGGATTCAAGACAGTGAGGGAGTGAGCTACGTGTCTCAAGAAAAATGGGAGGGAGGCCTCTTGAGTGACATGGGCTGTCTCTAGCTCTTGTTTTTTAGTTTTCAAAATGGCGGACGTTCGGTATTTTATGAGCTCTTTAGCATAGCATTTGTCACACAAAGCTTTTAATTAAAAAATCAGTAAACAAGTTCTCAGCTTCTTTTTGCAGAGAAAAACAACCTTTTAGACGAAAGCACGGGTTTCAACCGTGAATTTTGTAGCTTTGACAAGACAGAGGTTTTTTTCCCCGATGTCGGCCTGTTAGCTTAGCTCGTAGCTTAGCTTCTCAGCTTAGCTGCTTTTACGTTCCAAAAACGCGATTTTGGATGGTTAAAACAGATTTTAAAGAAAAAAGAGAAAGGGAGAGGTCAGTGAAGAGCACCGGAGTTGAGTTTTTGTCATCCATTGTCTTCAGTAGAAAGAAAGAGACACGAAGAAATGATAAAGCCGATAAATGAAAAGGTCAATAATTTTCATTTATCATGCGATTAATTGATTTATTTTTATCGCGACAGGCCTACACGTGATATGTGCAAAATCCATTAAAAAAAAAAAGCTAAATTATCAGCAGAGCTCAGAAAAATACTGCAGATTCACATGAATTTCAAAACTTTAAATTAAAACAAATTTTCACACATTTCAGTCACCCTCAATGTAAAGTTCAATTATTGTTTTATTAATACTTTCTAACCAGTAACACTGTTACTCCTCTAAGCCAAAACGCTTACAAACTGTAAATCCTCAGGTGGCGCTCAGTAGATACGCTTCCTGTTTGAGTCATGTTCCATGCAAAGAAGCAGTCACAAATCCAATACAAGAGCAAACATTTAAATGACAGAAAGGAAAACAGAAAAAACAAACAAACAAACAAAAAACTTCCAGACTAATTAGCTTTGCTGGAATTACAAGTAAAAAATGTTTAACAGCAGGAAAAGAGCTCTTAAAAAAAGAAACAAAAATATACGTAATTTCTTCAAATGTCCAACGTTTATATGACGTCTGTGGCAAAAAGTAGATTTCATCTAAATAAAAACTGCCTGACTGATCGTTCCTATAACGTGTAGGGCTGAAGTATGTGGATGACTCTCTGTTAAAGGCAAAAAAACCTGCCTATTGAAATGGTGGGAAATGTTGTATAAGCTAGTGGTGCATAGGCATTGCAACAATTATGTGTGAAGGGTGTGTGGCCCCTACACATAAAAAAATATTCGTTTGGACCCCCCCCATATTTACCATGAAGTATTAGGTCACCCAGCGATGTTTCGATTTCTTCGTGAACAAATCCATTCCGCTTGATTACAGTAATAGGAGAATACTAAAGTCCACTCCAGGTTTTCCTGAATACCTAAAATAACTCACTGCACCGAATGCAGTGTTTCCCCGAGGTCACTTGATGGAGTGTGTGTGTGTGTGTGTGGGGGGGTGGGGGGGCACCTCTGTGTTGCGCACAAGCTTAGCACCACGTTAGTGCGGGAAGTTGACGACAGGGTGCGTGGGGGCGGGGCACTGTGCCATGCTCTCTAAAATAGTTACTGAATCAAGTGTTTACTTATGTAGGCAAACGTAGATGTTTAACAATCCGTTGAAATACACCAGAATGCAGGAAATGGCATCTACTTTATTCAAAAAAATTCTGGGGGAGGACACCCAGACCCCCCCCACCAACCCCCAATTATAAATGCCGCTGATGCCTGTGTAACGGTATACGTTAGTTTTTACATAAAAGCTCCATTAACATAGCTGACTTAAATGATGTTTTCCACTGACATCATCACCAGACAAACTTTACTTTGACTATAATAACTGCACCGAGTAGAGTTAGCATTAGCCTAATGGTTTTGACCATTTTATTCACTAACACTTGATCCTAATGTTCAAATTTGTAAGCATACTTCTGGCTTCTATTGATTAAATAAATATTTTTCAAACATTTTTCTTTATTTTACAAAAGTACCAGTGAAAGGCAGTTAAAAACCTAAAAAAAAAAAAAAAACTGCACATTAAAATGGCGGGAAAATTTGTGTATCTATAAACAAATTGTGTATATTTTAGATTTAACATTAAACTGGACTATGATCCTCCACTTATATACATTTTTTTATACTAGCTTACTTTAGTTTTTCACTGATCTTATCACCAGAAAAAACATTTACCGGTACTTTCACCATCACGACTGTACCAAGAAGAGTTAGCATTAGCCTCAAGGTTTTGGAAAATAAATTGACTAACATGTGATTTCACTTTTTAAAATTATAAGCAAACTACTGGTGTCATTTGGTTGAATAAATATTTTTTTCAGTTTTGTTTTATTTTACAAAAGTGCCTGTAAAAGTAGGTTAACGCCAAAAGAACTGCCCTTGAAAAATGGCGGGAAAAAGTTTTTGTATAAAAAATGTGAACGAGCCTCAAAGAAACTTATGAAAATGTCGTAGTATACACAGTCATGTTATTACTTCAGTGCTTGAGGTCTTTGATATCCTGAGAGCGGAAAGAGAACATATCTGGTGACTTAACAACAATACAAAGAAAGGTAGAGAAGACACTTGAATACAGGGATGGTAAAACAGGAAAAGGATAAAGAGGTAGAAAAAGCACAAAGTAAAAAGAGAAAAGCTGGATGAAAATATTCAGAATCTCATGTACTGATGAGAAAAACCTGGAGATTCACCAAACCACTTTAAAATTCTGTGGTTTAATATATATCGATTTGGTTAAAAACTAGGGATGCACAATATTGGATTTTTGGCCGATATCCAATACGCCGATACATTAAAACTTATTTGGCTGATAACCGATACCAATGCCAATTTTTTTTTTTCCTTAGACCTACTTACAGAGACTACTGGTACATAGCTTTCTCTGATGTGGACTTAAATGCTACATTATTCTGCTTGGTCGTTGTTAATTTGGCCTGCTACCAAATGCAGATGCCAAAAAGGGGCTGAAAATGATTAAATATACAATGTATATATATTTTTAAAGCGCCTTTCATATTTTGAGTTATTTTGATGGAATGGCCAATGTCCGATATTTAACTATAACGCCAATATCGGCCGATGCCGATACCATGCCAATAATATTGTGCATCCCTAGAAAAAAATCTATTTTTAAATAGAGTTTCATCAACTTCCACCGTTACTCAAGGAATTAAAAAGTTTCCATGTGGAACAAAATGTTCAAATGGCAAAATCTCCAGAACCAGCGGGGCAGAAAGCAGCGCTGCGGAGCGTGTCGAGGCAGTTCACGAGGACGAGGGCGCCTGTCAGGTGTTTCCACCTCTTAGTGATGGGGTTCCTCATTTTGTCCAGGCCGAGGTGGAGCTCCTGGATCACGTCTCGGTAGCTGTCCCCAACATGGGCGGCCCACGTCAGCAGAAAATCGTAGGCTGGTTTCCACATGGACTGACGGGTCAGAGAACAGAAAGAAGGCATTATTTTAGAGAGAAAACACCAAAAAACTGGAGAACTACTTCTTTAATTGAGAAGGCTGTACCATGAAATCCTATCTCCTATCTTGCTGATCTGCTGCAGCCATATGTCCCCAAGTGCTCTCTGAGGTCAGCAAACCAGAAGCTTTAATTGGTTTCAGGCACTTGTTTTAAACTCAGAGATGACATGGCTTTCTCTGTTGCAGGTCCAAAACTGTGGAATGACTTACCACTGCATGTCAGGCAGGCTCCCTCTCTCACTGTTTGAAGTCTCATTTGAAAACTCACTTTTATTCCCAGGCTTCTGACACTGTGTGATTTGTTTTTAACTTGTCTACATTCTATAATGTTAATCATTTAGTTCTTAACTTTACCTCTGTGTGATCCATGGACTTTTTGCTATGTCAGAAAAAGGGTTGTAAGCTCAATCATCCAGGTAGATAATGACAAAAAAGGTTAAATCGTGTCATCTGGCCCAGCTTCTTTAAGTGAGAAGCATTTCATCGCCCATCCAGAGGACTTCCTCAGTCTATATTTTGCCAGCCAGCTCTGTCCCATAGGTAGCCTTCACTGCTGTGTTTCAAACCAACCTTTTGCGATTCCAACAGGTTTGCTTGAAAGACAGCAGTGAAGACTACCTATGGGACAGAGCTGGTTGGCAAAACATACACTGAGGAAGTCCTCTGGATGGGGGACGAAACGTATCTCACTTAAATAAACTGGTCTAGATGACATGAGTTAACCTTTTTTGTTGTTTTTGCTGTCCTTTGCTTGTGTTGTTTTTGTTGGACAGCACTTTGGTCAGCCTTGTTGCTGTTTTAAGTGCTTTATAAATAAAATGGTATGGTATGGTATGGTGTCCCAATTTACTGTTTTGATGGGGGAAAATGTTAAATAAAGACATATTAAATGTACAGGTAGTCCTCGGGTTACGACGGTCTCGAGTTACGACGTTTCGTGTTTACGACGCACCTCCCATTAAAACAATAAAATAAAATTGAAATTTTATTTTGAAAAGCCGAGTTACGCCGTTTCCGGTTTTATGTTGTAAATGTAGCGGCAGAGAAATACTGCACTGTACTCTCTAAAAAAGCTAAGTCTGGTCCTCTGGACATTCAAAAAACAAAACT
>JARVGQ010000828.1:14054183-14064826 GCA_031762355.1 Hypsolebias martinsi | reverse complement strand
CCCCCCCCCCCCCCTCATAGAAAATGAATTGAGCTCATTTTCCGTCCTTCAGATCTTTAGATGTGTTTACCTTTTACTGCTCCTTTCACATTTTGTTCTGCTTCAGCTTCTTTCAGCTTCCTTGTGCAAAATTAAACTTTTTTCAGCTCATTTCAGCTGTTTTGTCTCAGCTGTTTTGGGGCCCTTTTAGATTATTTTAGCTAATTTGAGCTTGTTATGCTCCTTTCAGCTTATTTCTGCAAATTTCAGCTTTTTCTACTATTTCAGCTAATATTTAGCTGTTTTATTTTTAGCTAATTACACATTTTTTGCACTCATTTGAAGTTTTTTCAGCCTAATGCAGCAAAATGTGCTCTCTTTACTTCCTACTGGTCATTTAAGCTTCTTCCTGCCTTTTTTAGTTACTTTTCAGCTGTTTTTTTTTTTTTTTTTTTTTCTGTGCAAATTTAGCTTTTTTTCAGGTAATTTCCACTTTTGAGCTGCTGTTTGCTTCTTTAAGCCTAATTGGGCAAATATGTGTTCTTTCTGCTTTATTCTGCTAATTTAAGCTTTTTCTACCTTTTCAGCTACTTTATTTATTTAGCTTTTTTTTTAGCATTTTTAGGTAATTTAATCTGTTTTCAGATAAATTAAATTTTTTTTTTGCTTATTTCTGCTAATTTCAACTTGTTATGCTCTTTTCAGCCCATTTCTACTAGTTTTAGCTTTTTCTGCCATGTCAGCTACTATTTAGCTCCCCAGGTTTTTGTAGCAGTCCACATTGTCGGGTGGTGACTGATCATCTTCCTGTAGTCCACCTGCAGCTCTTTAGTATTTCCATCGCTGAGTTGCAGGTGGTTCTGTTCACTGGTCACCAATGGCAATGGCAGAGTCATCGAGAGCTTCTGCAGACGGCAGGATTGTGAGTTGTACCCAAAGTCCGAGGCGTAGAGGTGAACAGAAACGACGAGGGGACCGTTCCCTGAGGAGCCCCTGTGCTGCTCAGTATGGTGATGTTCTGCAGCCTTTGTAGAAAGATGTCAGGACGGCCCGCGGGCGGACCAGAGGCTGTTGGAAGTGGCTTTTTCTTTCTCTCCAACCAGACGGAAACATCTGCTGGTTTCAATTGTACTTGTAGTTTATCAGAAGTTTATCTAACCAGCAAGTTGCAGCAGGAAGAGCTTGTGACGGCATAACTGGGAGTAACTCAGCTCCACTGGCAGCAGGACCTGGTGCTGGTGAAACGTGAGTTTTGAATTATTGTTTAAAATAGACAGGAAGTTCATTTTTCCTTTTATTTTCAACTCATAACTTCATATAGCGCAGAAGGTAGGGAAGGTGGGCCTGTGATTGGAAGGTCACCGGTTCAACTCCCTGAACCGACATCAAAATGTAGGCGGGAAAGGTGAAGCACCCAAACCTGCCTCCACCCTTATCTGCCCCGCTCTGGGCCCTTGAGCAAAGCCCGTAACTCCCACCATCTGCTCCCCCAGTCGCCCTAGATGGCAGCTCTCTACTCCACACAGAGGGCTGTGGTAGCTCGGTGGTTTGTGGTTGTGTCAGGAAGAGCATCCAGTGTAAAAACAATCGTCCGGTCTTCATGCAAGTTAGTTCGCTGTGGTGACCCCTGAAGAAGGGAGCAGCCGAAAGAAGAAAAAACAAACAACTCCATGCGCTCTCATGATGATTTTGTAAAAAGAGTCATGTTTGTAAATACAGGTAGTCCTTGGTTTACGACGCAGATCCGTTCCCACGGCGGCGGCATAAACCGAATTTGACGTAAGTCGGAACACACGTACAAACTGCACACGTACAGTACAGTACTGTATTACCAAGTACTTAGCCTATCAGTACACTATATAATTATCAAAAAACATACATTTGGGAGCCATAATGAAAGGAAAAAAGAGTTAATTTCTTACTGGGAGCTGCTGGTCATTTCTTCCTCCGTCTGTTAGCTCATGCACCTCCGTGTTTCGAGGTCCACAGCATTTACAGCAACGTCTGTTAGCATGTTAGCTCGTTTCTTCAGCTGTAGCCTGTGTGCCTGGTAAACCTCCTCTCAAAACAATAATGTCTCCTGTATTTCCACGTGCGGTCCAGCGGTCCAGAGTTAGCATATTTAGCATATTAGCCCCTCTTGACCTCCTCTGCTCCTGCTCCATCTGCCTGGGTCTGTAAGTTTCCACTGAGCGCGTGTCAAGCTCCCCGCTCCCTCCTGCTCCCCATGTTTCGTTTCAGTACCGTATATTCTGGTGGAAAGGCGCATAAACCACGTAACTTGAAACAATGCTTTTCAATGGGAGGTGTGACGTTAAGTGCGAAACGTCGCAACCCGAGACCGTCGTAAACCGAGGACTACCTGTACATTTTTTCTAGGGGTGCACCAATAAGTTGTCCAGCCGATTTATCGGCCCCGATTTCCTTAATTTTTGGGAGATGGGCAATTGGCCGATACTTACATGAGAAACCAATTTTACCTTTTTTGTAGTTTTTATCAACAGTCTGAACTTCATTTATATTTCAGAGCACCACCTCACGGCCAGTTAAAACCAGTTTGTATTGTTTCTAGGACATTGTTCAAGGGTATGTTTTTCAATACAATAATATTGGAAAATTGAAGGTGCGTTGTGACTTTATAGCGCCTGACAGTGTCGCTTATAAAATAAAATCAGTATCAGTCAAAATTGGAATCGGCAGGTCAGACTTTAGAAATCAGTGGTCGGCCAGAAAACTGCAATCGGTGCACCTGTAGTTTTTCTTTTTTTTGCTTAAAAACCCTACATTAATAACATTTGTCATTTGGCAAACATGCAGAAGACAAATCATGAAATAAAACCTTTAAAAGTTTGATATTTACCCGCACTAAAGCAAAATGTTCATGTGAAAAACAGTTTTTTATAAGTTAGCTCAAAGATGTATTCAGCAGCAGATAATGCCGCTGAAGTTCAACCTGTAATAATGACATGAATAAAAAAATTACAGCACAGACGTAAAACATTTAATTAGTGAAGTCACTAATGTTTAACTGTGTGCCTAAAAGCACTTAAAAATAAAAATATCTGAGAGAAAGTTCACATTTTTAGTTAACATTTTTGACTTTTAACTGATATAAAGCACATTTTCATCTAAATGTGAGTAAAATATCTTATTTATTTATTGTAACTAAACTGGTTTATGCCTTTCAGACAAAGAAAATGTGACATCTATATGTGATATTTCTATCGACTCTACGCGGACACAGTAACTCTGTGGACATCTCTCTCTGGTTAAATAGATCTCCAGGTGCTCACTACGCTGCTCGCTTTGTTTACATACTTGAGCGCCTGTAGATGAAAGAGGAGCCGGCGCCGCCTTCCATCTGGTTCAGACATGTCGGCGGACTGGCCGTGCTCGCCACCGGCTCTGAACATCAAAACAAGGGCTGCTTTAACCCTTCGACTGCCGAAGCAGCTGAAGCTCAGAGTAAAACCTGGTTTTAGATTTGGACTGAATGGATCGGATCTATTAAAGTCAGGAATGCTTAAATAAGTGATATTATAATCACTAAATAAGTGCTATTTCAACAAATCATAAATCAAAACGTTCAGCTCTTTCAGGGGAATTGTGCTATGACTTTTGGTATTGGTGCAACGTTAGCTTTTTGAAATATTTAGCCTTTTCTGACCTTTTTTTTCCCCCTCAGAGAAAATGAATTGAGCTCATTTTACATCCTTCAAATCTTTAGATGTGTTCACCTTTCAGCTGAAATTAGCTGTTCAGCTTGTTCAGCTTCTTTCAGCTTCCTTGTGCAAATTTAAACTTTTTTCAGCTACTTTCAGCTATTTGTTTCAGCTGTTTTGTGATCCTTTTAGATTATTTCAGCTAACTCAAATATTTTGTATTTTTTCTAATTGTTTTCTTCCAATTTCAGCTTGTTATGCTCCTTACAGCTTATTTATGCAAGTTTCAGCTTTGTCTATTTCAGTTACTATTTAGCTGCTTCTATGCAAATATTAGCTTTTTTTGACTCCACATTTTTTGCACGCATTTAAACTTTTTTCAGCCTAATTCAGCAAATTTGCTCTCTCCACTTCTGATAATTTAAGCTTCTTTTTTCCTAGCTACTTTTCAGCTGTTTTTTTGTGCTCATTTCAGTTAATTTCCACTTTTTGTGCTAATTTCTGCTGCTTTCAGCAAACACGTTCTTTCTGCTTCTACTAATTTAAGCTTGTTCTACATTTTCATTTATTTATTTTTTATTTTTTCTAGTTTCAGCTGTTTTCAAATAAATTCAAGTTTTTTGCGGTCATTTCTGCTATTTTCAGCCAAGTAACTTCTTTCTGCTAATTTCAGCTTATCATGCTCCTTTCAGCCTTTTCTGCTAGTTTCATCTTTTTCTGCTGTTTCAGCTACTATTTAGCTTTTTTGTGCTAAATTTAGCTTTATCAGCTAATCCCTATTTTTTTGCTCATTTCTTCTCCTTCCACTTCCTTCTGGTAGTTTAGGTTTCCTTCAGTCTTTTCAGCTATTTTTCAGCTATTTTTGTGCTCACTTCTGCTTATTTAAACCTAATCCAGCAAATATATGTTCTTTCTGCTTTCTTCTGCTAACTTTGGCTTGTTCTTCCATTTCAGCTACATTTCAACATGTTTTTATAGCTAATTTCAGCTGTTTTTCAGCAAGTTCTTCAGCTATAAGCATTCACACTGCATTTTCACAGGAAACACAATTTCTCTAGTTAAGAAATGACAGTGATTTTAAATTTACAGTAAGAATCTCTTGAGCGGTTCCGTCCTGGATGTTTGAAGCCCGCCGTCATGTGTTTTCCATCGGAGCAGCAGCTGAAGCAATCAGCCTCCATGTGTGCAGCAAAAATAGTTGTAGCCTTGTAGTGTGTATTTTTAGGAGCTTGTTTGGATCCACAAATAAAACCAGCTGGCCTCCTCGATGCTGCGCAGGAAGCCGACAGATTCCTGATTAGCCGATTTATTTAAAGGGGCTGAGAACGAATCCACACCAACGTTTTACTGATTTAACTGAAACTAGCCGGGGAATTTACATTAAGAAAATATATAACTAAACTTTTCAACAAACTTTCTGACAGTGTAAGAAAACTGTTGAATTCCCGAAAGATGATTCAAAACTAGATCTACTCAAACACTTCATACAGTTCATGCAACGTCCTAATGAAGCTGACCAAAAATGTGTTTCTTTAGAAATTAACCTCAAAGCTCTGCTTCTGTTTCAACCTGCTGACTGCATTTAACACCAACATGAAATCAAAGGGAAGGCACCGCTCCTGCCAGGCTTCCTGTAATCCACAGCATACACACACCCAAACATGAGCATTTAAGATCTGACCAGAGATTATGAATAAATCCAGATTAAACTGGTTTATAACAGAAGCTGTTATATTTTTGTGTTTCCTGTCATTTAAACTTGGACTTTGGGAGGTCCAAGTCTTATACCCTATTATAAATGTAAATTCTTACACCAAAGTTAGTCATGGAGCTCCTCAGGGTTTAGTGGTTGGACCATTACTCTTTATACAGTATATGCTTCTATTAGGTAATGTTATTAAACAGCATGGGGTAAATTTTAATTGCTATGCTGATTAATGCCCCGAGATGACTTCTGTTGTGACTTGGCGCTATATAAATAAACTGAATTGAATTGAAATATACTAATATTTTAGCTTTTAATGTGCAAACAAACAGGTTATACTGGTTATGTCTTTATTAAAAGCAAATATTTTGATTAGTGTGCTCCAGCCCTTCACATTATTTTGAAAGTTTTTTCCTCTGTCCCCTCGATTTAGAGTGTTCACACCCAAACGCTCATTGACGTCCATTGTATCTGAGTTCTGAAGTTTCTCCCCGAACCTGAACGTGTCCTTAACCGGTCATATCTCCTACACAAAACACTGCAGATGAACATTTCCATGTAACACCACCAAAAGTTTCTGCTGCCCACACTTTATAAATAAAATTTGATTTGACTTAAATAAAAAGTAAGTCCTGAGTCCCTTCCGGGTTTTCTAATAAAAGATAGATGTAGGGTTAGCGTCCTTCAACATTTCAGCAGAAAGTTTGTTGATGTTTGTAGATGTTTGTAGATGTTGCAATGGAGTTTCTCTCACAGACTGGAGATGGTCGTCGGTACCATTTATATTTGATTCTCCTGACAGTTTTGATAAACTCTTAGAAGTTACTTAGAACTTAGAAGATAACTTCTGATCTGCTCAAGATAATTGAATGAAATTTCATACGCTTCTGCATCTTTACTAGATGGAGTACCCTTACACTTACACTTTTCATCACCCCAGCTCCAAGGTCAAGGTCACAAATCAAAGTCAAATTTTATACAAGGGCTATTATTATTGATAACTGTGTTGCTACATTGTAGTTTGTCAATGAATAGACATCGCAGTGGTTCCCAACACTGGTCCTTGAGGGACACCATCCTGCATGTTTTAGTTGTTTCTCTGCTCCAACACACCTGATTCAGTGATTTAATTACTACTTCATGTTCTGCAGAAGCCTGTAAATCACCCCTTCATTAAAATCAGGTGTGTCGGAACAGAGAAACAACTAAAACATGTAGGATGGCGTTCCTCAAGGACCAGGGTTGGGAACCCTAGAATAAATAATGTGTTTTATGTGGTGCTGCATCATCTTGTTTGTAACTGGTGTTATAATAAAAAAAATATAAACTTGTTTATTTTACTTGAAAATTATTAAATAAAACATACTGCATACACAGCACTTGAGATTTTTGAATACAGTGTGGTGCAAAATATTCAGTGAAAGCAGAAAAGCTTCACCGATTCAGTACAAAATGGTTCAAAATCACATAAAAACAAAAGAAAATGGTCTTAACGAAATGTGTCTGGTTATGACATGGTTTTCTAAAATGTCTTTAGTTTATCAACTCAGCAGCTGAGTTATAACTCAGGATCAAAATACAAAGATAAATAACTGCAGGAAGTTTTAATGTCATTAATCGAACGTCTACTAACAGTAAAAACTGAACATCCTTTTTGTCTAATCTACAGCGGAAACAAACGGGTTTCTTTATATAAATAAATCCTGGCAGTAAAACCACTTCCTGGCTCTGACAGGTTACTGCAGTTCATGTAATGTAAACTTGTTGTTGTGTGGACCTGCACAACCTGATTTCTCAGCAGCTGTCAGGTGTCTCTGTTCACTGACACACGTGTTTTTTTTTTTTTTTTTTTTCTGTTTCATGTCCGATGGCCCCTCCTCCTCGCTCCACCTCCATCTTGCAGGTAAGATTCCTCTGTGACAAATCATTGTAGTCTTTTTCAGCTTTTTGTTTCACAGCTACGAGGCTGCAGCCCTTGTAGTTTCAGCAGCCGTGGGATTTTTTTTAGTTGTAGTAGTGAGTGAACAAACCCACTCAACCTGTTCCACTGCATTCACTTCAGACACAAACACTGAGCGATTTCTCACAGGTTCTCAGATGTCGTCGTCAATCAGTCTGGAAAATGATTTATAATTTTTGAATCTTTCTGCGCTGCTCATCCGCTCAGTGGGTTTGTCAGAAAGCAACACTGTGGTATGTGGTATCTGATGTTGGCACACAGTCGGTTCCTAAAAAGTAGCAACCCTTGAAGGCACCAGATCATCACATTTATTTAAATCACCTTCACTTTATGCATCTTAAGTCCAGAGGCTTGAGTTTGTTTTAATCTCTGCATTAAATCTGTTGCTCACATTACATTTTAGGATTGCAGCAGTTGGCTGTGTTTAAAGTCCCACATCACTAGTGCACAGACTCTGGTTACAAAAATACAACATGGCTGCTTCCCTGAACCTGTTCCCGTGCGCTTTAACTTAGGCCTGTCACAATAAACAATAAATCAATTAATCGAATGATAAATTAAAATTATCAACCTCATTTTCATTTATCGGCTTTATCTTTTCTTCGTGTCTCTCTGTTTACTGAAGGCACGGGATGACAACAGACTCAACTGGATCGTTAAAAGCAGCTAAGCTACGAGCTAAGCTAACAGGCTGACCACGGGGGGAAAAAACCTCAGTCTTGTCAAATCTCCAAAATTCACGGTTGAAACCTGTGACTTGGTGTAAAAAGTTATTTTTCTGTGCAAAAAGAAGCTGAGAACTTTACTAATTTTTTTATTAAAGGCTTTGTGTGAAAAATGCTATGCTAAAGAGCTCAAACCACATCGAGCATCTGCTATTTTGAGAACTGAAGAGAGACAGCCCATGTCACGTCAAGGGGCCTCCCTCCCATTTTTCTTATGACACGCTGCTCGCTCCCTCACTATCCGTCTTTCGGTTCAGTCTTATATTGCCATCCGGTGGTTGAGAAAAGGTACTACTGTATATGCAAAACAAATTAACAAACATGTCTCCTTAAATTTTACAATAATTACTAATTATTATCAAATTTCAATCAATATTATCGTTTATCGCAATAATTTCTGAGACAATTAATGGCCCAGCAAAATTTGTTATTGTGACAGGCCTACTTTAACTCCCAACAATGAGGAAGTAGGACTGGTGTTAGAACATGACTATAATGCTGATTGTTTAATATCTATTTAATTTAGGATGTTATGTTAAAATGATTGCCAGGAAACAAATCAGAAAGAGATATTCTATATACCGGTACACGTTATTTCATGCAAAATGTTTTTTTTTCCATTCAACCTATTATTTATACAGGTTAGTCTCATAGAACCTCTGGGACTCATTTAGAAGAGAGACCTGATTTTTTTATTTTTTATTTTTATTTTTTAACAAAGAATAATGACAACAGTAGACAAAGTTAGGCTAATGCTAAAATTTAATGCTTCTTTAACAACAGATTCTCAACTCAAACTATTCTGAGAGAAAATTTAAAACACTTAAAGCATGGGTGCCCACACTTTTTCAGCATTCGAGCTACTTTTAAAATGACCAAGTCCAAGTGATCTACCTACTATAGAAACACAAAGCATATACAGTAGTTATTTATGCTAAAGAATACCTAAACATATTAAGTATTCATTATTAGTTTTACGCCCCAGCTCGCTGTGGACGCAACATAAATGACAAAACCCAAACATTTGTTTAAAAATAAATAAGAAACAGTTTATTTTTACTGTCCGCATGCAAAATAATAAAAAAAGCCCAGCAATAACTTGCGTTCTTCTCATAAAGGAACTGCAAACATGAATAACTCAAGATAATGTTTCTGGTTTGTTTTTAAAATCTTGGAACAATGAGTCAGCTGCTTCACCAAACGCCTCTTTTACCTTCTCTCCGTCTTGAAAGGACTTCTTGTGTTTAACAATTTTGTGGCCAACTGTAAGAAAAATGACTGCTGTCTGGATAAATAGGATTTTAATTCCTTCACCTTTTTCTTTCTCGGCTCGCTTTTCTGAAGGACGTCGATGTCGTAGATTTTATGAACAGCCCGAAAGCTCCACATTTCCCTTTTTCGAAGTAGCAATGGTACACTTGCAGATGAGGCCAACGGAATTCAAATATTGTGGGGAAAAAAGTCCTCCTCCCATTCCGTATGGAAATTGTAGGTTTTTTGCTTCTTACTTGGTCCAGCTCCCGCACTCATTTTATACACTTTCTTGGATTTAGATCATAACCTGGAGGCTATTACTAGGCAGCTCGTTTGTTTTTGGCGTGGTTATACACGCATGTTGACTCGTGCCAGAAAAGGTCCGGTCTCAGATTGGCTACCCTGTATGTCAATCAAGTGACAAATTTCATAGTGAGGATGGATGATAAGCTGATGTCTATTAAAAAATGAAAAATAAAATAAAATAAAAATAAAAAATAAAAGGCTGATGTCTACTTTGCCATGTGATCTACTTAAATTACCTTCGCTGTAGATGGCGATCGACGTATTGGGCACCCCTGATTTAGGGACTCTCTTGCTTATCCCATTCACAAACAGTTGTCCTTCTCATCCGTTTCAGTTGTATGGTTAACTAAAACAGCAACGTGCTCAGATAAATAAGATTTGTTCTGTATAAAGATTGTTTCTGTTAAACACTATTAGGTCATTTTATCAGGATGGAAAATGGACGTGTTCTATGGTGAAGCACAAGTTGGACCATCAACAGGGCTGATCGGCTGTTTCTAAAATATACCACACTTCTTGTGTTCTGCTTCTTAAACAGAGTGTTGGTTGTTGTCCCTCCTTGTGCAGATCTTCTACAATTGCGATCGCATCTTGTTCTGACTCCTCAGCAGCCTTGTCTAACATAAAGATAGGCCTTTACAAGATATGGCCAAAACTTTTATCACAATATATTTCTTGATTTCGGTCATAACGATATAATTACGATATTGATATAAACAATATAAAAGCCTCGGAAAAACTGTACAAACTAGGGATGCACGATATTATCGACATGGTATCGGTATCGGTCGATAATAGCGTTAAAATTCAATATCGGACATTGGCCTTTCCATTAAAACAACTCTCCAATATAAAAGGCGCTGTTCTCACCTGCAGCGGCAGCACAACATGATGACATCACGAGCTCACAGCGGAGAGTAAAATTCAAAATGTCTGCAGTGTAGAAGTTATTTTTCGTTGGTGAGGATGTCAGATTCTGAAGATTTATGGACTACGATGAGCCTCGCTACATCGTCCCCAGTCGGAGATATTTTTCTGACGTAACGCTACCA
>JARVGQ010000828.1:13970944-13982323 GCA_031762355.1 Hypsolebias martinsi | reverse complement strand
GAAAAGAGAAAGGGAGGGGTCAGTGAAGAGCACCAGAGTTGAGCCTTTTGTCATCCAGTGTCTTCAGTAGAAAGAGACACAAACGATTTAGCCGATAAATGAAAACGAGGTCGATAATTTTCATTTATCATGTAATTATTGATTTATTGTTTACTAAAACAGGCTAGCTGCTGCATTTTCCTTCATGATATTACAAATATTAGGATAAATATGGAATCTCAAAACTAAGAATTTTTTTTTCTTATTTCCAAAATTTGTCAAATGAATCAAAAGCGAACACGTTACTATGTTGATCTTTTTACGCGGTCAATGAGAAAAACACCCTGGTTGTTTGATGCATCCATCCATCCATATACACAGTATAGAAATGTTGCCTTTCATTAAGAAACATATTACTTTGACTCACCGTTTGCTCATTGTATCCATGTCGACACACACAGTAGGGACCTTGCTACTGCAGTGCTGATGAAATTTGTAGCCACACGTCTGACATCTGAAGCCATTAAAAAGAAACTTGTGGCAAAAATCACAGTATGCCAGTTTGAAAAACGTCTTCCGTACCTACAAACACAAACAAGTCATGACATTGACTTCTGCAGCAACATTGTTTTAAAGAACATTTAAGTTAAGAAAAAAGGCAATATATTTAAAATAATGCATGAGCTTTACCAACTTCCTGATAGGCTCACGTGTTCGTCAGCCACTTACATAGTTGTGCATGGTGAGAGGAATGTCATCCAGGACCTCGACTAAAAGCTCCTCTCCAACCAGAGGAGTTATGTCAGTATCCCAGTCGGTCAGTCTCTTACGACTGTGAAATGAGAAGGACATCAATATAATCAATTATACTACAGGTAGTCCTCGGGTTACGACGGTCTCAAGTTACGACATTTCGTGTTTACGACGCATCTCCCATTACAAAAAACAAACAACAACAAAAAAAAAAAAACCTATTTTGAAATTTTTTTTTGAAAAGCCGAGTTATGCCGTTTCCTATTTCCAGTTTTACGTTGTAAACAATAGCGGCAGAGAAATACTGCATTGTACTCTCTAAAAAAAGCTAAGTCTGGTCCTCTGGACATTCAAAAAACTAAACTAAACTTGTTGGACCATGCTGGACCGGCAGAAAAAGGCAGCAGCTGTGGAAAAGTAGCTGTTTTATGGACGGCAATTTCATGACGTAAATGCAGTGCTTAATACAGAGGAGGGACGGAGGAAAACTGCTTCACCAGCATCCCAATAGGAAATTAACTCTTTTTTCCCTTCATTATGGCTCCCAAATGTATGTGTTTTTTGATAATTATGTAGGGTACTGTCTTAGGATAGGCTAAGTACTTGGTAATACAGTACTGTACATTTATATGGTGCAGTATGCACGTATGTTCCGACTTACGTCAAATTCGGTTTACGCCGCCGCCGTGAGAACGGATCTACGTCGTAACCAGAGGACTACCTGTAATTTGCTGTATGTCTGTGCTCGTGTATTCAGAGCCCCCAGTGTGTCTGTACATTCATGTTTTCACCAAAGCAAAGCAGCTTCAATCAGAACACACAACTTCATCTTCTGCAGCCGGCTGAACATCTGTTTCCTGTCACGTCACATGATTATTGAGCATTAAATGTAACACGTAAAATGTCACATCACTGAATCTGCAGAGTGAAATCACATTCATTTAGAGCTATTTAACGTTACTCATCATGAAAACAACGTGAGCTCAGCAAACTGGTCACTATGTGACGATTGTGGCCATACCCAGATATAAGGACCACTGAGAACAGAGACCAAGACTCAGAATCAGTTTGCAGTGCTGATTTACAAGGTGAGATATATGCAATAAGCCATGGGAGGTGGTGGAACCCTGAGGAGTAGAGAGGAGGTTAGAGTCTAGGATGTCGAGGGCAATAATGATATTGCAGTTCTCTCTTATGTTGGTGGTTGAGGTCAGCGAGAGTAGACTCAGATGGTTCCAAGTGGAAGAGGTGCGGGTGAAAGGCAAGTGGTGGGAAAACATGGAGGTTTCTGATGAGGCACAGAGGAGATAGAGCTCCGCAGAGATTTCAGGAACATAGGCCATCAAAGGTAACTTGCGTTGGCAGGTAATGGTCCAGCACTGGATGAGTGTCTTCTGAGGCCTCCTAAGGCCCCCACATACTCGGGCATACTTCACTCGGCGGAGGTCCGCGTATACTCGAGGTGGACTCAACGCAGACTCGAAGCAGATGTCAGCCGGACATGTCAGCACAAAGATTAATTTTTGTGACCGCGTACGCATACTTGGCGTCCACAATAAACTGCCCGGCGATGGTGTTCACATGGGACTATTTTGTATGCGACACCAACTGTTCTCTGTGTTCCGATGCAACCAGTTGCAAGGATGCGTAGTGCGACTGCCGCTCTCTGTGCAGCGCTGACAGGTGTGCGATGGCTGCCCTGGTGGTGAAGAAACGGGGTCAAGCGCCCAACTAGCTCATCGAACTTATTCGAAAATATTCAAAATGTTTCTCACTGTCCATCGTCTTCATGTCCTTCACCAGTGTATTAAATTCCCCTTCTTCATTTCTTTTGTTTTTTGCCAAGAGGCAAACGATCTCTTCCTCCTTGTCTGTTGACGCCATGACTGAGAAATAAAATAATTTGTGACGAGAGAATTAAAATCTGCCCGCTCGAATTTGAAGTTTTAACTGTCTGCGGATAGTACGCGCGGAGTTCACGCTGCTCAAGAAGTACGCACAGTATGGCTGAGTATGTGGGGACCTTTATATTCCTTATGCTCATCAAGTCACATGATCACAGGTGTGGATAATTTAAATCTCCCACAGACTTGAGGCGGTCCTCAGTCCGCGCAGAAACTCTGCGCAGTGTGCATAGACAGTTGAGACTTCATACTCGAGCATACACCCTGACCGGCTGCAGTCAGCTCCGCAGGCAAGTGGCGTTTATCTTCAGGACAAATTGAGGTCTCCAACTGGTCATTTGCTGACATGCCTACTCGATTGATAGGTCGGGAAAAAAAAAAAAAAACAAGAGCTGGCAGCCCCAGCCGTGTTCTGTGTTTATATGTTGGTAAAAAGTTCTAAAAAAAATTTTAAAACAAGGAGCACTGGCCCTGCAGCCCACACATCAGACCAGCCCACCAGACCCTTCACAGCCACACTGGACCTGATTTTAATCCGCTTGTGACAAATTCCTTCATTTTTCACAACTTCAGTCATGGCGTCAACGGACGAGGAGGAAGAGATCACTTGCCTCTTGGCAAAACAACTAAAGAAAAGGCCATTGAACCAGATCAGGGATGAAGAAGGGGAATTAAATACATTGGTGTCGCATACAAAACATGCCGTCGCCGGGCAGTTTATTCAGCGACACAGAGTACGCGTACGCGGTCGTAAAAATTGATCTTTTCACGGACATGCCCTGCAGGTGTCCGCTTCGAGTCTAATCTGGTACTCGCAGACCTCGGCGGACTGAGGTCTGCCCGAATACACTGGAGCATTCAGAGTCTGGCTGTGGGAGCAGGAGCTGGCAGAGCAGAACTCCACAGCTAAAAGCTAAACAAGCATAAAAAGAAAAAAAGCAGAGCAGGCATGCTGAAGATGTAATTGGATGTGAATTTCATTTTTTTCTTGTGTGTATGAGTTAAAAAGTTTGAAATTATAAAAGTTACAATAATCAAAGCTCACCTATATTTTGAATGTGTTGAATGTTTCGATAAATGAATAGTTTAAAGTACGTAGTATGTATACAGACGTAGTTAGAATGTAAAAACGTTTTAATGAATTCATAATGTGCAGAAAATTTTAAATTTGACAACAGTAGAGTGATGCTAAGTCAGCATACACAATACTTGATAACACACAGTGTCACAGCAGGGTTAGACTCTGGCACCGAGCCACAGAGTCGAGTGATAGCCTAACACCGTGACATTCAGAATCTGTCAAATCAAGTCAGTTTTATTTATAAAGCACATTTAAAACAGCAGCTGTTACCAAGGTGCTTAAAATTAAAATATATTCTGACATACACAGAAAGCCAGTGGAGAAAGGACAAAACTGGTGCAATGTGCTCAAACCTACGAGTTCCTGTTAAGAGCCAAGCTGCAGCATTTTGGATGAGCTGGAGACGTGAAAGGGACACCTGACTGATCTAATCATAAAGCACATTACAGTAGTCTAGCCGGGTTGTAATGAAGGCATGGACTATTTTTTTCAAGATCAGATCTGGTCAACACGGTCTTAAGCTTAGCTATCTGCCTTAACTGGAAGAAGTTTTTTTTGTAGAATATGTTTGTTGAACTTCAAGTCAGAGTGTAAAACATCCCGAGATTTGTACCAGA
This sequence comes from Hypsolebias martinsi, assembly GCA_031762355.1. Lineage (NCBI taxonomy): Eukaryota > Metazoa > Chordata > Actinopteri > Cyprinodontiformes > Rivulidae > Hypsolebias > Hypsolebias martinsi. The sequence continues at coordinate 13,977,989 of JARVGQ010000828.1, read as the reverse complement.
CTGCTTAAGATATGGCTCAAGGGAGTCAAGGTTAACAGGAACAGAGACGGCAGTAGAGCTAGGGCTAATCACAATGACTTGTTTTCTGATTGTTAAAACTTAAAAAGTTTGAAGCCATCCATGCCTTAATGTCATCGAGACATTTTAACAGAGAGAGTGAATTGTGCATGACCTATTTGGTTTTCTGGGCAGATAAATCTTACAATCATCAGTATAGCAATGAAATGAAAGACCATGTTTCCTCAGGATAGACCCCAAGGGGAGCAGATACAATGAAAACAGAAGGGGTCCAAGAATCGAGCCTTGCGGGACCCTGCAAGAAATAGGCACTGAAGCAGAATGTGTGCAGACAGGACGTGCAGCATCTAGCCCATATCTTATTAAGTACAGTCAGTGACAGCCAGCCTCCAACTGATCTCCTGGTGTGGTTTCAGTGATAAAGACGGGCGAGAGTGGCCTGACTGTCTTCAGACTGCTCACAAAGGAAAACAGATGGACATGGGTCCAGTCCAACGCTCGACTTGTCTACAAGAACGGCAAACCGGACTACATCATTGCCACTCAGAGGCCTTTAGCGTGAGTTCCTTCCTGGTTCTCCTGCAGCGTTACTGAGTTGAACTGTCCTCATTAGTTTGTTTGCTTCTTGCAGGGAGGAGGAGGGAGGGGAGCACCTGAGGAAACGATCAATGCACCTTCCCTTCACCTTTGCCACTGGAGAGGCTCTTCTCTATCAGACAGGGTACCCGCTGCACGGCTTCCCTGATTCCTTCCAGGGCAAAGCTAAAGGTGGCAAGTCCAAAAAGGGCAAAGTGGACAAGAGTTCTTCAGATGAGCTGAAGCCAAACTCTCTGCTGGGGGCACTGATGAGACAGGATGAGTCAGTGTATGTTAGCCAACCAGATGTGGAGCCGAGGATTTCCCTCCACAGCAGCATCTGTAGCAGGACTGATGAGCCCAGAAGCCTGTTGAGTAGCACCAGTTGGAACATTGTTTCCAACGGGGAGGGGGAGACACGTAGAGAGACCTTGAGCTTCGATCCTCTCCTGTCCACGTTGGACTCTCTGTCTCTGGATGCAGGAGAATCCTGTTCAAACAGCGAACTGTTCAGCGCACTGGAGAATCTGGGCTTGAATGCTGATGATCTGGAACTGCTGCTGCTGGATGAGAGGATGATCCAGGTGGAGCTGGACCCCACCCACATTCCCTCCCTCAATGACCTGCTCACCAACAATGAAATTCTCTCCTACGTCCAGGACTCTCTGCAGACGGAGGAGCAGAACGTCTCTCAGCAGTCACGTCCAACACCTCCAGCCCCTGCTGCCACCAGGCAGCCAATCGTCCAGCTGTCCCTGCAAATGCAACAGCACATCAGCGCAGCTGATGTTCTGAGAACTCAACCAGGGCAGATCCAGTCTGCTCCACATCCTGGATCAGTCAACTGGGTGGACCAGGAGCCTCCCTCGTCCAGAAACACCCAGCTGAACGGAGAACATCTGGCGCCCCAGTGGCAGCTGCTCTCTGATAACACCACGTTATCGGGCTTCCAGAATCAGCTAACATCAGAGGGATCTTGCCTCCCAATCCAGCACACCACCACTTCAGTGAACCTGCAGGCCCCAGGTTACAGTGACTCGTTACACTCGGATGGCTCGCTGCTGAACGGACCAGCTGCACCTGATCTCTGTTACCATCAGAGTGTGGTCCCATCGTCCAGTTTGACCCACGGACCCCCACAAAGCTCTGCTTCAGAGTTAGAGCAGCTTCTGGCTCTGCCGCCACCGCAGGACGGCCTCATGCCCATAAACTACAATTTGTTAAGCTCCACCGCAGACAACAGGGTAAGAAACACTTGTATTTGTCAAGATTTCACTTCTATCAGCGTCACTTTTTTTTACTGAGTTTAATGTACTAAAATGTATATAGTGTGACTCCAAGCTGCACATAAAGTTTTAGAAAATAAATATTATTCACGTTAACTGTAAATTAAAGCTTTCTTTTCCCCAGACATTTTTTTCTCTCTCCGTTAGTGAGCAAAAAGAAGGAATTGGAAATACCCTCCGTCTGTCTGACTGTTCATGCTGTGAGCATGATAACTTAAAAAATAAGCGAGGTACCAACTAAGCCTGTCACGATAGCAAATTTTGCTGGGCGATTAATTGTCTCATAAATTATTGCGATAAACGATAATATTGTTTAAAATTTGACAATAATTAGTAATTATTGTCAAATTTAAGAAAAAATGTTGGTTAATTTGTTTAGCATGTACTACTTTCTTCGACCACCAGATGGCAGTATAAGACTACTTGAACCAAAGGATGGATAGTGAGGGAGTGAGCAGGGTGTATCTTTAAGAAAAATGGGAGGGAGGCCCCTTGACAATGTACTGTCTGTCTTCGATTCTCAAAATGGCGAACGCTCGCTGTGGTTTGAGCTCTTTAGCATAGCGTTTTTCACACAGATCTTTAAATTAAAAAAATATATAAGTAAACAAGTTCTCAGCTTATTTTTGCAGAGAAAAACAACTTTTTACACCATGAATTTTGAAGCTTGGACAAGACAGAGGTATTTTCCCCTAGGTCGGCCTGTTAGCTTTGTTCGTAGCTTAGCTTCTCAGCTTAGCGGCTTTTAACGATCCAAAAATGTGATTTTGGAAAGTTAAAATGGATTTTAAAGAGAAAGGGGCATGGTCTGTGAAGAGCACCGGAGTTTTTTGTCATCCACTGTCCAGTAGAAAAAGAGAGATGAAGAAATGATGAAGCCAATAAATGAAAATTAGGTCGGTAATTTTCATCATGTGATTAATTGATTTATTGTTTATTGTGACAGGGCTAGTACCAACTTTCTTTTAGGTGTTTGGCTGCATCCATGCATAAGAAAGATTCCTTTCGGAAATTCGTTTACCACGTCAGAATCCAAGATAGCTTTTGCCAAATATGTCAACCTTGTGAGCTGGATAACTTGAAATAAAGCAACAGGCCAACTTCTGTTTTGATGGTTGGCTGCATTTAGGTGTAAAAAGGTCTCCATCGAAAACTGGATTAATGCATCCAAATTCAAGATGGCTGCCAGCGTGTGTGTGTGTGTGTGTGTGTGTGTGTGTGTGTGTGTGTGTGTGTGTGTGTGTGTGTGTGTGTGTGTGTGTGTGTGTAAACTGACCACTACTATTATTTGAGGAACTATGCTTTCTAGTTTTTTCATTGCTTAAATGTATACTGGTAGTTTCCTCAAATTGGGGGCGGGGATTATCTATGGTGGCCTAGACTACCATTGGCCACCCCTGGGCTCTGACATTGTGCATGGTGGTGGATAAAATTACTCCTTCCACTCGCGAGGATCCGTCACTCTGTGCTGTATTGGACAAAATAAAATAAACTACCTCTGTTCTTCCAACAAAATTCAGTCAGGTCATCTGGATGGTTTATTTATTTATTTATTTATTTATTTATTTATTTATTTGTTTATTTATTTGTTTATTTATTTGTTTGTTTTTTGACACATTTTATCCTTCATCCAACGGATTTCATCAGTCCAAGGAGCCACACCAAACTGAGTCCCACAATTTTAAACTTCAGTGATGAAGTCCTTTGGATGACGAATGAAATGTCTAAAAAAAAAAAGTAAACATCCGAATGACCACACTGAAAATTTGTTGGATTTTTTTTTTTACCTGGATTATTGAGCATGAACTTTGATGTTTTGAACCACTTTGGCTATGACTGCCTCAGAGAAGTCGACGGGGGAGAGGGAGAGCCCCAGAAACAATCTTGTCACCAGCAAACTGGTTGGCCCTATATGAGTGTGCTGCTTGTGGGACTGAGTTTGTTGTGGCTCCTTGGACTGAAGAAGTCCTTTGGATGAAGGACAAAGGGTCTCAAAAAAAATGTCCAGATGACCTGACTGACCTTTATTGGATTTTCTACCTGGATTATTGAACATAAACTCTGATGCCTCTGTTCTTCTACACAGTGTAACTCCTACCCACTTGAATATCGTGAACAAAAACGTTAAGGTTTACCTGTTAGATTCCAACCCAGAAACACATTAATCTCATGAACAACTGTTGTTCACTAGTTGTTCACTGTGAACACCTACAGTAGTTTTGGCTATCACCAACAAACTGGTTGATCCACTGTGAGAAGGTGCTAATTTATAAGACTGAATTTGTTGCAGCTCCTCAGACTTATGAAGTCTTTTGGCTCAAAGATGAAATATTTCAACACAGAAGAACCGGTCCAGAGGACCCGAGTGAACCTTGTTAGATTTATCTACCTGGGTTATTGAGCATGCATCTCAAAAACTCCAAACATTCACTATTCAAATCCCTCGGCCACTGGGGACCCCTTGTTGCTGTTTCTATCCTCATCATCAAAACGAACCCTTCGATTCAACTCATGTTTGTTTTTCCCTCCTCATTTTGAATTTCTCTAAATGACCAAAGCTGCCAGTTCTGATCCAAGTCGTTTGGTCTGGACTCTCCGAGCTGCCGTTGAGGCCTGAAGTCTGAGCTGCCCTCAAATATCAGAGATCAACAAACCGAAAGCTGCAGGATCCGCAGCCCTGCGGCTCGGAGCTGTTCTCTTTATCTGTGGTGAAAATAGATTTTGTTCTGAGTCGGCTCACTGAGGCCTCGGGCCAACGCAGAGCTCAGAGTATACTGCCATGATGCGATCAGACATGTCGTGTAAATAAGACAAGGAGGAGACGGGCTGGGCCAGCAGAGTCGCTTTAAGTCTAGAGATTAACAGTTTAGTCCATGTGAAAAAGAGTTTTGTTATCGCCTGTCCATCACTGCTACAGCCATCTTACCTGAGAAAATATAAAAAATGGCTATAACTCAGATAAACTGTTAGATGTTTATCTAAAATGTCATGTAGTAGTAGCTGAGTCATGCACAAACTCAGACATTTCATGGTTCAAGGTTCTTTATTGTCATTCACATCACATGTGTTACATGAGGTGGAACAAAATTGTGTACTCAATGTCCCATTTACACCCAAAAATAGCAAAAATATAAAGTATTAAAAAAAAAACTATACAAGGATGTAAGGTATACGCTAAACAATAATAACGTAATATAATACAGTGTATTAAAGCAGTCTGAACATGAGTCTGTTGGGAGCAGATGAGTATGAAGTAGATTAAAAGCAAGAAATCAGCAGCATGGACAATCAGTAGACCAATTAACGCGTCATTACAGTGATTATCCTGATCAGATATTCATGAGTCTAACAGCTTCAGGGTAGAAGCTGTTCCTCAGTCTAGTGGTTCTACATTAATGCTCCTTAACCTCCTGCCTGAGAGGAGCGGGGTAAAAAGTGTGTGTGCTGGGTGAGTGTGGTCCTTCATGATGCAGGTGGCTCTCTTCCTGCATCTAGAGGTATAAATGTCTGTGATGTTGGGGAAACTGACTCCAACATCTTCTGTGCAGCCTTTACCACTCTCTACAACTTTTCTTTCTGCAGCTGTGCAGCCTCCATGCCACACGTTGATGATGGAGCACAGGATGCTCTCCACTGCACACCTGTAGAAGGAGGTGAAGACTGAGCTTCCCAGTCCAGCCCGCCTCAGCCACCTGAGGAAGGACAGTCTCTGATGAGCTTTCTTGATCAGGCTGGTGGTGGTGTTGCCCCAGCTGAAGTAGTCATTCAGTTGCATGCCCAAGTACTTGTAACTGGAGACTACTTCCAAATCAGATCCTCCTATTCCCATGTTCAGGGTGTGTGTATGTGTATGTTGTGTGTGTGTGTGTGTGTGCAGTGGGGTTGCTCTGTCTGAAATCCATGACCATCTCCTTCATCTTTTTCACATTGATGTGAAGTTTGTTCTTCCTGCACCAGCTCTCCAGATGTTCCACCTCTTGCCTGTAGCTGGACTCATCATTGTTTGTGATGCATCCAACCACCCCTGTATCATCTGCAAGCTTTACAATATGACAGCCTGAATGGGTAGGTGTGCAGTCATATGTGAGCAGCGTGAACAGAAGGGGGCTCACACACAGCCCTGGAGGGAGCCAGTGCTGAGGGTTATGATGGAGGAGGAGAAGTTATGGATCCTGACTGACTGTGGTCTGTTGGTTAAGAAATCCAGGACCCAGCTGAATATGGAGGGGCTTAATCCTACTGTGAGTAGTTTTTCCATCAGGATCTGGGGAATAATGGTGTTGAAGGTGGATGTGAAGTCCACAAACAGCATTTGGACGTAGGAGTCCTTCTGTTCCAGATGGGTGAGAGCAGTGCGTACCACAGAGGAGATGGCGTCTCAGCAGATGGCCGCTTGTCCTGAGCCTGGTTTTGCTAAAGGTTTCTTCCTCATGAGGGATTTTTTTCCTTTCCACTGTTGCCTTCATGCTTGCTCAAGATGAGAGTTCTGTGCAGTTCAAAGCTGTCTGCTCCTCCGATAAATAGTGTTAACTTATTATTTTTAAATATGAATGTTTCTGGTCAGTGCCCTGAGATAACTTATATTGTGACTTGATGCTATATGCAGTAAATATATCGAATTGAAGTGAATTCTGTTGATCGATGTTTGCCGTATGCATAATGGTGCGGGTCCTTGCTGATGTCAATGGTAACTTTGATGTGGGTCATGACCAGTCTTTCATATACATTTAGCCACTATCGGGGTGAAGGCTACTGGCCTGTAGTCATTCAGACCAGTCACTTCAGAGCTTTTAGGAACTGGGATGATGGTGGCAGTTTTCAGGCAGGTGGGAACAGTTGCCAGTGTGAGGGAGGTGTTAAAGATGTCGACCAGCACCTCACAGAGCTGATCGGCACAGTCTTTCAGCACCCTTCTCAGGATGTTATCAGGCCCTTTTGCTCTGTGAGGACTAATTGTCCTGAAGGTACTCCTTACTTCTGTAATAAATAAATAAATAAGTTAATTAATTAACTAATACATTTAAATAAAATAGGAATTTTTTTGGTAAAGTGCGATGAGTTACTTTGTGTAGTTTTTTTCTTTTTTGAATTATTCTGTTTGGAGAAAAAATAATTGTTTGAGTTGATTGTTAAAGAAGGGGCAGACAAAATAAGATTTTATCTTC
>JARVGQ010000828.1:13945205-13957691 GCA_031762355.1 Hypsolebias martinsi | reverse complement strand
ATAGCTGAATGATACAAGATATATATGTTGTGCCATTTTATGCAAAGTTCAAACATCATGTCAGTGGACCTTTAAAAGTTTAGGTTAAATGTAAGCACTAAACCAACATATGTACATATTATTTTTGAGTGTTTACAACAACTAACGTGTGTAACACTATAAAAATATTCATATTGAACATTTAATCTACAATAATCAGATCCTGAAATGTGATGTGTTGATTTTCTGAATAAAGAGCGCTAATGATCACATTTAACTGATTTTGATTATTCACATTGATGAACATACAAACCGGATTCCAAAAAATGTTGGGACACCAAACAAATTGTGAATAAAAACTGAATGCAATGATGTGGAGGTGCTAACATCTAATATTTAGTTTAGTTTAGTTCTTTATTCATTTTATAAAATAAATATATAACAATAAACACGTGTTCTTGTGAAAACAAAAAACAACAAAATATAAAATGAAAGGTGGCAGAAAGAAGAAAAAATCTTATTATATCTGCCCCCTTTTTAAAAACAATCAATTCAAACAATTATCTATAAGTAACAAAACAAAATGAATAAATAATCAACTTTTACAATTTCAAGGCATTAACTACTTCATATATAGTTCTTTAACAGTTCATTTTTGATCAATTTCAACATTAACATTGACATTGCTCTTTTCACATCATATTCCAGGTCATTCCATAGTCTAATTCCCTGGATTGTGGTAGGCCGTCCTTTCAAACTGGTTCTGTGTTGTGGTTTTACAAATACATCAGTTCCCTTTAGATATTAACAACTCGGTCTTTTAACAAAATACATCAGAATATTCAAAGGTAATGCATTATTTTGAGCTTTATACATTACTATTAAAATATTGTAATTTACCAAATCTTGGAACATTAATAATTTAATTAAAAAAATAATGGATTTGATGGATGACAGTAATGTTTTCTTGCAATAATCCTAATAGCCCTTTTCTGCAAAATAAAAAAAGGCCTTGTAATAGTTGTACATGCCTTTCCCCAAACTTCAACACAATAAACTAAATGTGAAACAATGATTGTATTATACAACAAATATAACGCTTTATCATCTAATAGGTCTTTGGCTTTGTATAGTACAGCAATGATTTAGATATTTTCAATTTTACTGAATTTATGTTGTTTCCATGTCAGTCCATCATCAATGATAACACCCAAGAACTTCACCTCATTCACTCTACAGATCTCACCACCCTCAATTTTAAATGAAATACATGTATCAGCCATTTTCTTTTTATTACTAAATATCATATAATAAGATTTATCTAAATTTAATGATAATTTATTTAGTTTAAACCAAGTTTGTATTTTGTCAGACTCTGTCTTTATCAACTCTAGCATCTGTTTCATATCCGAAGTCTTTACCAAAACAAAAGAAAGTAGTATCATCAGCAAAGAAGACGCTGTTTAGGAGTCCTGACACCTTTACCAAATCATTAACTTATAGAATAAATAACATGTCCAAGTACAGAGCCTTGTGGAACTCTGCATGTAATATTGCAAAAATTAGATCTTACATCATCTATTTTTACAAACTGTTTCCTATTTCTCAAATAACTGTATACCCACTGTAGCACTGGTCCTCTATCGGTCTAATGCCATATTTATCCAATTTCTGAAGGAGAATGGTGTGATCTATTGTATCGAAAGCCTTTTTTAAATCAACAAATATACTTACACAATATTGTTTTTTATCTACAGCTGTAGTTATTTGTTCCATCAACTCCATGAGAGCCATAGATGTACCGGTAGATTTTACTTCGTAAAAGTATCTATCTAAAGAAGCCAGCAGATTGAAATTAATCTTCAATTTGTCAAACTCTTCCATCTTGAGCAAGCAGAAAGGCAACAGTGGAAAGGAAAAACTCTCTTTTAACAGGAAGCTCCAGCAGAACCAGGCTCAGGACGAGTGGCTATCTGCTTTGACCAGCTGAGGTTTAAGAGGACAGGAAGGAGAAACAAACAAGCACAGAATAGCAGGTCCAGGCGTACCTTCTATAGGAGGAAAGACAAAAGACAAACAAACAAAAAAACCCGTGTTAAGGATATAAATAACTAGAAGGTTCCTGGACAATAAACGGGGACTGCCACGCGATGGCCATTTTAGAGTCCCATCAGGCATTTTGAATGAGAAAAATGGTGTTTTTGTTTGTGAATTACGTTGCCATGATAAGTGGAAACACCAAAAGCCACTTCAAGGTGCTGAGCCGGTCGTTTTGACATGACATTTGTGGGGGTACATGTTGCGGTTCAGGCTGCATTAAAGTTGACGGAAGAACAAGATATAAAGTTAAGAAACCCTTGTCAGGTGGATAATAATAGATGCTGCCTCACTAGGCAGTCTCAAATTACAAATACAAAGTAAAGGCAGCAGCAGAGTGAGGAGATGTGGTCAATTTGTCCTCCAGTAGTTTAAGCTTATAGCAGCATAACTAAGGGATAGCTCAGGAAACCCAAGCTGACTCTAACTACAGGATTTATCAAAAAGGAAAAACTTAACCCTAATCTTAAAAGTAGACAATGTGTCAGCCTTACAGACAGAAACTGGAAGTTGGTTCCACAACAAAGGAGCCTGGTATCTGACAGCTCTACCTTCCATTCTGCTTTTGGAAACACTAGGAACCACAAGTAAACCTAAAGTCAAGTACATATAAAATCTGAAAAGTGTGGCATGCATTTATATTCAGCCCTGTAGAGTAAATACTTTGTAGAGACCACTGTGGTGGATTTTCTGAAATAAAAGTACTGGCACTCAGTACTTTGACGTCAGTTGTCTTTTGTGGCATTTATTAAGAAGAAATGAATAAAGCAAATAGATAAATAAAGGAACCAGAACAACGCAGGTTGCACATTCCTTAGAATATGGGAGCCTGGATTTGATACAGTAGCTCCTGATTTGCACATGTTCTGACCCACAAGATAATCAGAGTTTCTGGGAGACCTTGTAGTGGGACTGTGTCCCAGTGTCTGACGTTTGCTCCATTACTCAGAACAGGACTCATAACAATGAATCATAAGATCTAATCTGAACAGAACAATCTTATGTACAAGAAATCTTACCACCTTTGGGTTAATGAGTATAAAATGTTCTTTTGCAAACAAAATATAATGAGCTTGAAACAGACTACATCATGGATAATGTAACATAATACAGTACAATTTTTTTTTCACACCACCTGTCCCTGCTGAAGGAAAGCAAACACACAGCATGATGCTGCCACCACCATGTTTCACAGTGGGGATTGTGTTTTCTGTAATTTTCAGCTGCTCTAATAATTTTGCATTTATGCCAAAGAGTTGTTATGATTGGACCAACACACATTTTTCTGCATGCTTGCTAATCCTTTACATGGATTTTGACAAATTGTAATCAGGATTTCTTTCCACATTAGCTTTCTTTTTTTCCCACTCTTCCATTAACACCAGATTCGTGGAGCACATCTCTTATAGTTGTCCTGTGGACAGATTTTACCACCTCAGTTGGGGTTTTCTGTCGCTCCTCCAAATTATTCGTCATATTATTATTGTTATAATTACTGTATATGGTTATTAGTTTTACTTATCTTGGAGAGGTAGTCTGCTAACTTAAAAAATAGTGCTCAATAAAGCTGGAAATTTATATTATTCGTCTTTAATCGATGAGAATAAAAATAACCCTGGGTTCCTTTTCAGTACCATAGCTAGTTTAATGACAAATCCGGTCTCTGTTGGTTCATGTATCACTACAGCTGTAAGCAGTGATGTCTTCATGAGATTCTTTATGAATAAATTATTTCAATTAGAGAAAAAAAAAATCAAACCATCCTTCCTACTATCGCCTCTGGTTCCATGTCAGATGAGACAACTTTAAAAATGTCACTAGAACCTGATTTATGTTTGGACTGTTTTTGTCCTGTTGAGCTCTTTGAATGATCAAAAATAATAGCTTCATCCAAACCATCCATATGTCTGCTAGATCCCATAGACGAGGTGACTTCTGTTGTGACTTGGTGCTACATAAATAAACCGAATTGAATTGATCATATTTTGGCAGGTTTTTACTTGTTCAAGGCTCCATCTTCTGATTGAACAACGCTTCATGAGATGTTCAGAGCTCGGGAAATTGTTTTACAACATTACTCCGCTTTAAACAAATCAACAACTTTACCCTTTAACTTTACATTTGTCCAGTGTATTCCTTGGTGTTCGCGATGCTGTTTGTTCACGTCTGTTCTGTGACAAACCTCTGAGGCGTGGTTAATATAACAAAGCTTTCATAAAAAGCTTGGAATGCCACAATTTCTGGAGATTATTTTAATTTCGTGAAGCCTCGAGGATGAAAGCAAAATGTCTTTGGCTACAGAAAAAAAACATTGTTTTGTATTTTTAACGTCTTTTTTATAACCAACTGAGGCCTTCACAGCTCCATTGAAACTGGGACTATATTAAGACACAGGTGGATTTTATTTACTAATTTGGTGACCTCTGGAAGCCGTTGGTTGCACTGGACTATAGTTAGAGGTACAGTATCAGAATGAAGGGGCTAAATAAAAAAAGTCTCCCACACTACTCAGATTTTTTTTATTTAAGTTATCATTCCACTCATTTAAAAAATGCAAAAACATTTAACAAATGGTGCAGTTTATATAAGCTCTTTTTAAATGGACTGTACTTATTCATTCATTCAACCTTTATTTATACAGGCTAGCCTCTTATATAGTGCCGTCTATCTTATCAAGACGCTCAAAGCACTTTACAATCTGTGCACTCATTTACCCTTTCTGCACTCTACTAGATCCATGCAAGGCTAATTGAATAAATCATTCTAAAGAGACTAATCAGAGCTTTATCACATTCATACGCTGATGGGACACACATCGCAGGCAATGAGGGGTTCAGTGTCTTGCCCAGGGACACTTTGGCATGCGACTGCTGGTGGATTTGAACCCCCAACTCTTGCATTGGAGGATAACTGCTCTAACCACTCAGCAACAACTGCCATTTTTTATACGTCCATACTCATCTGATCATTAGCCAGACACACTTCAATGATCCCCACAGCACAAAGTCCACCTGCAGGGTCACATGGCCCCGATTCAAATAGAACCGTGAAAGGAGAAAAGCTTCTGAATCGAATCACTAACACACTTCCTCTTTCCCCACCAGAGTAATACAAAGTCCAGAAAATGTTTGTAACAGAATACATCTCCTTCATCTGTTCAACCCCATTACATTCCTCTCGTTGTAGCACAAGACAAAACGGACCAACATGACACCAACATTCAAGCATTTTGTTCTGCTAAGAGGCTGAAACAAGCTCTGCCTTTATTTAGTTCTGCTCCTACCTTGTTCCTGAGTGTGAAAGATGACCTTCAAAGGAGCGGAGGCAAACACTGGCATTGTGACTGTGAAACCAAAGTCCTCCCATTGTAGCTGTCACCAATCCCTGCGGGCCTTTTCCCCTTTTTTTGCATATTGTTCTCACATGGGAGGAGTAAAGTCTGGAGCAAGTGCAGACACTAATTTGTTTTGTAAAATATATCCTGTTTTTTTTTTTTTTTTTTTTTTAAACAATAATTTTTTACGAGTGGCAAGACTGTAATAGCCCAAGCAACAAAACGGAAAAGGCTTTTCCCAAAAGCTTTATTTCTAAAGAAACTAACTTAATGTGTTTCTGGACCATTTATATTGCTCTGTCATTATGAACTTTGAATGCCGTTTCTGCTGCTGTTGCATTTGCACGGGGCGTGTGCATTACATGCAGGTGATTTTCAAATCATCTTCTAAACTAAGGACAAAAATTAAGGGAATTTGTGTTCAGACAATTATTTCTTTATTGTCGTAATGATTCTTAGGAATAAATCTTATACCATTAGAAAGGTTGTTCATTTCCCCTTAAATGAAGCCACATCGTTAGAAAAATACATTTGTGGGTTGAGCCGAGTATGAAAAATATTCTAAATCTCTTCTAAACAGCGTATTCTGCAGTACGGATCTGATTTTAAGCACCTGTGGCAACCCTACGTCTCTACAGTCTGGGACTGATCCTCCAAAACGACACTCACTCCTTAGAACTGACATTCATAAGCGACTTCAGATTTAGAAGAGGAGTTGTATTTATGTCTAAATATCCAGAGAACAGAACTGAGACACGAGAGACAAAGCAGTAAAAGGTGTTCATTTGTGAAGTGGAAGGTTTCAGGAAGCCAAGGGATCTCTGAAGAAGAGGACCAAGGGTGAGTATACAGGTGGTCCTCGACTTACGAACGGGTTCCGGACCTAAGGACCGTTCATACCTCGAATTTGCCGTAACTCGAAACGCCGGCCACATGGCGCCGTAAGTCCGGATTTTCATCCGTAACTCGAAACTGAAACCACATGGCAGCCGTAACGTCTTTTTAAACACGTTTTTTCAATGTAAAACACTTAGATCGTACTTAGAACGCAGTTTCAATGTGTTTCCAAGCAGTTAGCTAACAAAATACCCTAAAAAAAAAAAAAAACATAAAATGCCGCATAAAAAAGACAACGTAAGGAGTGATAACGGCACTGGGGGCGGCGCCGTTAGTCCGAGTTGCCGTAAGTCGATGGCGCCGTAAGTCGGTGACCACCTATATATGTTATTTATTAAACCAACATGTGGTCCCTAGGTAAAATTAATCCCAAGCGAATAGAGCTCAAGTCACACGAAGACTTGACAATAACTTTTACACCAGATGCCCTTCCTGACGCAACCACAGGTCACCGAGCTATATGTCAATCCGTGAATGCAGCTACAGTGTGCGATCTTAGGACATCATTGCCTGCAGTGTTCCCTCAGTGCTGATCGAACTTGGCAAAAGGGCCTTCTCCTACTCTGCTCCTGTTTCCCGGAACAACTTGCAAAAAGGTCTGAGCGAGGCTCTCAACCTTGACCTCTCTATGGGATTTTAAACAACTGCTGAGTTCATGGCGAATAGCAACGCAGACATGTTCTTGTGTTTAGTATTTTACAATGTAGCTGTTTTTGTTTAATTTTTTTATTTAATTTTTTCTACTGACTTTTCATTTTATATGCTTTTTTAATATGACTGTCTATTATTGGCTGTACCTCACCTGCGTTCTTTGTTTAAATCAGGTCTCTCTTGTAAACGAGTCCTCGAGGCTCAATGAGACTAACCTGTATAAATAAAGGTTGAATGAAAAATGAATATGATGTTGCCTCATAAAGTCCTTGTATGTCATCCTGAGAGGGCATCGTCTCCCTGTTACCCACCCGCAAAATACAGACTGTTTATATGATTGTTAGCAAAATATCTCAATGAGTTTTACAGATGCCTGTTGTGGTGGAAGCTGAAAGTCATCACCAAAGATCTTTCTTTAAAACTTTAGTATGCAAGGTGGCGAGCATTATGCTTTTCTCCCTGTTCTCTTTTGAACCTCCCGGTAGTTTTATTAATTCCTATATGAACCTGTAACCCTGTTGTTGTCCGTTTGTTGTTCTTTACGTCTGCGAGTTAAAGCTGCTGCGTTCTTCCAGACTGTCTGCAGGTGTTTATCTCCTCCATCCTGAGTTTGTCTGCTTCAAGCGCCTCTGCTGCTGATGACGATCTGAAATATTTAACAGCCGTCTGGGCCCACTCAGACCTTTTCACTGATGGAGAATGTGGACGAGAGTGTGGAGCTGCTAACCCGCTTTCAGAGCGACAAGGGTCTAGGAGCTTTCCTTTTGGGGAATTTAGCTTTTGAGCCCTTTTCTGCTAAAATTCAGACATCCTTCCTGAGATCACTGCAGCTCTGATGGGTCTCAGTCAGGCTGGTTGTTTCTGCTTCACTTTTCTTTTTAGGTGTTTTTGTGTGTGCACGCAGATATGCAGCAGGACACGCTCTTCTCTGTGTGTGTGCAGAGCCAGTCTCCTCCTGTGGAGCTGTAAATGTGCATTACCTCCACCCCAACAAACACCAAGGTAAAACACACTCCTGCAGCGTGAGACGATGAATAATGAACAGCTTTATCTGAGCCGCTGCAGTTCAAACACAAACATTATGTTTTATAGGAAATACAACGCAGAAATCAGACAGGACGACAATGTTTACTGTCACCTGAGTCAATATGTGTTCATTTAACTTCATGCTGATGGTGGTAAATGTTCACTAGTCCAAATATTTTGGAGTTTTTATTAATAAAACCTGCTTTCAGTCAGGCACTCATCACTCTTGTGTGCACTTGAGTCGCTTAAAAGGTGTGAAGGATTTGAAGCTCAGCCAGAATAAATTACATGCTGTATTTTTCGGACTATAAGACGCACTTAAAATCCTTTCATTTTCCTCAAAAATCAACAGTGAGCCTTATAATCCAGTGCACCTTATGTATTAATTCTGGTTGTGCTTAATGACCTCGAACCAGTTTTATGTGGTTATTGTGCATGAGCTGAATAAAGTTTGACGTATCTGACCATTTTGTTTCACATAATCTGCCTTATGCATGAAAACAGACACGTTCATTGATATTGCACCTCATAATCCAGTGCGCCTTATAGTCTGAAAAATACGGTATACTTATTAAACCAACAGAATATGCAGCAGAGTCAAAGCAAAACGACGGAAAGAACCAAAATGGAAACGATATGACAGAAATTCTACAAACTAGAAAGATGATGAGTTCAGAAACTGTCATCTTGGGGAAAAAAAGGCAAAACCTAAAACCAAGATAAACTCATTAAAGTGCTAGTTCAGACATGTTGAAGAGAAGTTTTGTGGGAAGGTTATAAATAGTTAATAAATGTCTCCAGTGCTTAATTTGTAACCCAAACGATGCAGAAACACAAATAGCTGGGTGGTGGGATGGGGGTGGGGTATCAAGGGGGTCTCCCCTAGAAAATTTTTAATAAAGTGGATGCCATTTCCTACATTCTGGTGTGTTTTAACAGTTAAACATCTGTGTTTACCTAAGTAAACACTTGATTCAATAACTATTTTAGAGTTAATGGGGCAACAAAAAGTATCGTGACCAACAGCTCTTCGTGTGTGAATAGAGCATGCTCCGCTTCTCTCAAACACCCTGCGCGTCGAGTACTTTCTCCATTGCCACAACTTTTATGTGCTTCAAATCTTAGTTGTACGAGAAGACTTTTTTTTTTAAACAAAAGTAAACTGGACTGCTTTTTTGACACTTTGATCCCCGTTGTTTTGATAAATTGGCGCCGTTGGTTTGATACGTCACATGACTACCCATCAAACATTTCTCGTTTTTTTGGTTTAAGAAAAAAAATTAAAAAATTATTAATGACGCAATTAAACACTTAAACTGTAAAACTGATATGCAATTTAGTTGTGCTGTTTAATTACTTTTTTGGGGGTGGAGGGATGGGGTGTGGGGGTGTGTGTTGGGGGGGCTGGTTATTTAATAATATTGTCCATGACTGAACTTTTAGGGGCGGAGATTTTTTTAAGGGTATAAGTGGAAATGCCTACTTGAAGGAGAAGCTCGTATGTGATATTAAGTTCCTAAGTGGCTGTTGTGTTTAAAATGAGTGTTTATGTAGTTATTGTCAGATTAAATATCAAATATGTTTTATACGTTTGAGGCAGTCATATTTGTTCATAACTTTATTATTTGTAATCCTAATAGTTACCTAATCCAAACAAAGCAGCTAAAATTAGCTTAAAATTAGCTTAAAAAAGACATACTAAATGTAGCTGAAATGTAAGAACAAACCATTAGAAGAGGAAAACAGAAATAACACATTTTCTGAATTAGCTTTAAATAAGCAGAAATTAGCACAAATATTAGGAAATCAGCGAAAAAGCTAAAATAGGTAGAAAAGCTGAAAAGTAGCTGAAAAGACAGATATAAGCTTAAACTACCAGAAGGAAGTAAAAGGGGCTGAAAAAAGTGGAATTAGCTGAAAAGGCTGAAATTAGCATAAAATAGCTAGATAGTAGCTGAATGAAGTATAAGAAGCTTAAATTATCAAAAATAATTTTATTAGGCTGGAAGTAGCAGAAATTACCACCAAAATTTTTGAATTTTATTTGAAAACAGCTGAAACTAGGTAAAATGTTAAAAAGTTAGCTAAAAAGTTAGAGCAAGCTTATAGTAGCAGAAGAAAGCAGAAAGAACATGTTTGTTTAATTAGGCTGAAAGAAGCAGAAATGAGCACAAAAAAGTGGAAATTATACAAAAAATGCTGAAATGAGAGGAAAAAAAAAATGCTGAAAAGTAGCTAAAAAGGAAGAAAGAAGCAAATATTACCAGAAGGAAGATGGCACACTTTTGCTGAATTCGGCTGAAAAAGGTTGGAACGAGTGCAAAAAATATGGAATTAGCTGAAAAAGCTAAAATTGACATAAAACAGCTGAGTGATATCTGAAATAGCATAAAAAGCTGAAATGAGCAGAAAGATGTTAAAGAAGCACAACAATGTTGTAGATGGCAGAAAGAATCTGAAAGGAGCACTAAACAGCTGAAACAACAGCCGAAATCAGCTGAAAACTTTAAATTTGCACAAAGAAGTTGAAGCAGAACAAAATGTGAAAGGCACAGTAAAAGGTTGTAAACACATCTAAAGATCGGAAGGAGGTGAAATGAGCTCATTTCATTTTGTATGAGGAAAAAAAATGTCATTAAAGGCTAAATATTTCAAAAAGCTAAAGTTGCATCCAATACCAAAAGTCATAGCACCCTTCTCGGGAATGAGCTGAACGCTTTGATATATGATTTGTGGAACGACAAAGATGCCGAAAAACATACGGAAGAACAATGTCTCCCAACATGAGCGTTCACACGTGAAGTAAGCGGTGCTAAAAGTAAGAGCAGGAAGTGACTCTGTTCAGGTCAGATGAAACGTTTTGGTCAGATCAGATGTGATTCCTGCTCAGAGCTCCTCTGACGCGGCGACGTGGCCAAACATAATGTTTGAATGTGCTTCAGTGTTTGTGTGCATTCGTTCCTCTGTTTGTTGTGCTGACGCTGACATGATGACGCTAAATTATTCAGAGTTTCTGTTTTTTAAAGCCCCTCCTGACATAAAAGCTCTGACGTCCCAAGGGCCGATCACATGCTTGGCTGCTGAAAATTCACTGTGTGTGTGTGTGTGTGTGTGTGTGTGCACACGAGAGCAGAAACACAACCTTGACCTAGATACTAAACCTGAAGATGGTTCAGAGGAAGATGAGGACAGTGAGGGGGAGACTATGGAAGAAGAAGAGGAGGAGGTGGATGCAGTGTTAGTTTGGAGGTCACGGCCTCCCTGCTGTTGGTGTGATGGATCCACACTGACAACCAGAGACCACTGGAGACCGAGTGTGTGTCCCGAGCCACACACACTTATTTTACCAGCTTCCCTGGAGGTGTTTTCTTCATCGTCTGCAGCTCCATCTGGAAACACGCTCAGTTTCTCTCAGGAGCCATCTGAGTTTAGTAGAGATGTTAGAGTAGAAGCAGCGCGTTTGTTTCTCCTCTGTGGCTGAAACTTGTCGACGATCAGCCGAAGGACGGTGCGCCTCTCAGTTCTCCGATGTGGTCTTTGTGTTTCTGAAAATGTTTAGGATCACTCTGACTCATAGGAAGCAACATTTAATTAAACTAGAAACTTCCTGTGAAAATGCAGTGTGGATGCTTTTTGTTGAAGAACTTGCTGAAAATAAGCTGAAATGAGCTAAAAAAAACATGCTGAAATAGAAGAATCAGCCTAAATTAGCAGAAGAGAGCAGAAAGAACACACATTTGCTGAATTGGGTTTAAATTAGCGCAAACATTAAAAATAATTAATAAAAGAGCTGAGATTAGCAAAAACTGATGAAAAATAGTTGAAAAGCAGAAAGAAGCTTAAACTACCTGAAGGAGGCAGAAGGAGATGAAATTAGCTAAATTATTGTGGTATTAGCTGAACAGGCTCGCATAAAACAGCTAAAAAGCAGCATAAATAGATGGAACTAGCTGAAGCTGAAAGGAGCAAAACAGGTTGAAATTAGCAGCAAGAAGTTAATTACGCTGAAAGTAGCAGAAATGACCATGAAAAACTTGAATTTATCTGAAAACAGCTCAAGTTAGCAAAAACAGCTGAAAAGTAGCTAAAAAGACAGAACGAAGCTTAAGTTACCAGAAGGAAATGTAGAGAGCATATTTTTTGCTGAATTAGGCTGAAAAGGTTGAAGTGAGTGCAAAAATGTGAATTTAGCTGAAAAAGCTCAAATTAACATAAAACAGCAAAAATATTGGCTGAAATAGCAGAAAAAGCTGAAACTTGCATAAATAAGCTGAAAGGAGCAAAACAATCTGAAATTAGAAGAAAGAAGTTAGACGAAGCGCAAATATGTTGTAGTTGGCAAAGAGAACCTGAAAAGATCACAAAACAGCTGGAAAAAAAACAGTAGAAATTAGCTGACACTAGTAGGTAAAAAAAAGTTTTAACTTGCACAAGGAAGCTGAAAGAAGCTGAAGCAGAACAAAATGTGAAAGGAGCAGTAAAAGGTTGTAAACACATCTAAA
>JARVGQ010000828.1:13827456-13837985 GCA_031762355.1 Hypsolebias martinsi | reverse complement strand
CGGAAAAAAAAAAAAAAAAAAAAAAAAAAAAAGAAGAAGAAACAGCTCCGATAAGGAAAAAGCTGTAACTCCAATTGCTTTTTGCATAAAAAATGGGAACCAAGATTACCTTTTCAAATGAATTTCTCCAAATTTGGGATGAACTGATACACAAAAAGTTTTAGATAAATTAACAATACTGACTTATATAACACTATGCTTTCAGTTTAACCAGGTCGCTCTTGTAAATGAGTCCTCGAGGCTCAATGGGATTAACCTGCCTAAATAAAGGTTGAATGAATGAAAAGTAGGTAAAGTTATTAAACAGCATAGGATAAATTTTCTTTGTTACGCTGATACAGTTACATTTGTCCATGAAACCTGATGAATCCAACCATATACTCAAGTTACAATCATGTCTTAAAGACGTAAATACTTTGATGACGCTTAATTTTCTGCCTTTAAAGTCAGACAAGCCAGAGGTTGTGGTTTTTGGACCTGAGCATTTTAGGAATAAATTTTGCAGTCTGTCACTTTCTCTGGATGGCACTGATTTGGCTTCCAGTTCTAAAGTTATAAACCTTGGTGTTATTTTTGATCAGCACATGTCTTTAACCCCCACATTTAAAACATTACCAGGACCTCTTTCTTCCACCTGTGTAGCGTCACTAAAATTAGAAACATGTCCAAGCTTCATCTGTGAATTAGAGTAACAAAGACCCTAAGAACCCTACTGTTAATGTGTGATTTGTCAATCTACATTGTAGGAGTTCTGTCCTGCACTCTGTGTGTGTCTCTCTCTCCCCTGCAACCTTAATTGACAGCAGCTGCAGATGATAACCACAGCCAGCACGAGTATAAGAAGCCTCAGGAGCCATTCTGCAGGTGCTGGGACATTGCCTACCAATGGTAGTTGTGTTCTAGCCTGTTTGTTTCTGATATCAATGAGATCTTGTATGTTTTCTGTGCCTTCTCAGAGTTTGGGCCTTGCTGCTCACCTTACCTGCCTTGAGCTCACTGTGAACCTCCACTCCTCCTGCTTCTCTACTGCTGCCTGTGCCTTCCACCACTTACCATTTCTACGTGCCATCTATATTTAAGACCTCCTGGACTAATACCTCATGGTTCCTCTCCTTACCACTTCCAGTAAGACCTATTACCTCAATATTAAATCACCATCCTCCTCTCTGCTCTCCAGGTGATCCAGATCCCAAGTACTGACACCATATTTATCAACAATGTAAATAAACACTGTAAACTGCTGTTTGTGTCCTGGCCTCTGTTCAGTTTGTGTCTTTTGCTTGGGTACACTCGTTATCATAACAAGAATGCCCCAGCCAAACAAAGTACCCCTGAAAGATCCCAGGCCTGAACAGAACCAGCTCACACTCCAAACCATGTTACAGAGAATTGAAAAGAATGAAACCTCACTTGAACGTTTAATAGCTCTCCAACAGACAAATCAGTCTAACCTTCAGGAACTGGGCAGCATGTTGTGTTCTGTCAAGCAAGGGATGACTCAGTTCCTGCCACCTGCTACAGCTCCCGCACCTGAGGTCAGTCAGCCTAATCCTATCCTTCCTCAAGTTTCTACAGAACAAAATTTAAGACCAGCTGAACTTTTTAGCAGATAATCTGAATTATGTGGAGCCTTACAATGTGAATTAACATTTCAGAGAGCGCCTAGTCTCTACTCCTCTGATGCTAAGTTTTCTTTCCTCATTACTCATCTGAAGGGCAATGCTTTATGCTGGGCTCATGCTCATTTAGCCTCACAACCTGTCGATACTTTAAATTTTCCTCCTTTCTAGAGGATTTTGTTCATGTGTTAGACCAACCCTCCAACAAGCAGAAGCAGTTAAACGTTTACTCACCCTTTGCCAAGGTGGAGGCTCAGTGACTGCTCATGCTCTCGAGTTCAGGATCATCGCAGCTCAAACCGGATGGGGAGAAGTCTCCCTGGGAGGTACATTTTTGCATTCACTTTCTAATTCCATCAGAGACCACTTGGCAGCTAAAGAGGAGCCTCAAAGTTTAGATGAGCTGATCTACGTAGCCACATGCATTGATAATCAGCTGCAGAAGAGAAAATGGGAGAACTATGACTCCCAGAATCCCATTACATCCGGGTTTCGCCCGACATCGAGACGCCAATCGATTCCCGCCAAAAGGAACTACGTTTCCCAGAGTCCTGCGTTTTATGGTTTCCAACCTGTGAGCCAACCACCTATACTGGCGCTAGAGTATAAAACCAACTCTGAACTTGAACCCATGCATTTGGGCCGCATTTGCCTTTCCTCAAAGGAGAGATGGCGAAGGATTAACAGTAGAGCTTGCATCTACTGTGGGGAACAAGGATACTTTATTGCTCACTGCCCGCTCTTGGGAAACGGACCCTCTCACCAATAAAGCAGGAGATATTGGTGAGAAATTCTTCTTCTCCTGCCTCTCGTTTAGAACTGAATACTACCATTATTGTTGATCGAGAAAGAAAATCAGTTCCTGCACTTGTGGATTCTGGGGCTGAGCAAAACCTTATCAGTCAAGACCTGGTCAATCTCCTTTCCATCCCTACCCAACCTCTTTCTACTCCACTGACAATGGCTGGTCTTAGAGGTCAAAAGTTTGCCTCAGTTCAAAAGAAGACTCTACCTGTGCATCTCATCATCTCCGGGAGCCACCATGAACATTGTGAGTTCTTTGTTTTTGATTCACCTATCACACAGCTTATTGTGGGGTTCCCTTGGCTCTGAGAACATAACCCTGTAATTAATTGGAGGGAAAACAGAGTAGAACAATGGAGCCCATACTGTTTAAAGAACTATTTATGAACTGCTATACTTACTACGGTAAAATGCACTGAGGTCTTTGATCCTGTTTTACCTAAGATTCCTGCCGTCTATCACGACCTAGCTCCTGTGTTTAGCAAACAAAGGGCTCTATCCTTACCGTTCCATTGTCCATATGACTGCGCCATTGATTTACTACCAGGGGTCCCTCTCCCCTCTAGCCACCTTTACAATTTGTCTGGTCCAGAACGAGAGTCTATGAAAGAATACATTTCTAAGTCACCAAATTCTGGTATCATCTGTCCCTCCACCTCACCTTTTGGGGCAGGATTTTTCTTCGTGGCTAAGAAAGACAAGACTATCTCTCCTTGCATAGATTATCGAGGATTAAATCAAATTGCTGTTAAAAACAAATACAACCTACCACTTATAGACTTCATTCACAAACAACTTCACTCTTCTAAAACATTCTCTAAACTGGATCTTTGTAAAGCTTATCACCTCCTCCGATTTAAAGAAGGTGATGAATGGAAGAATGCCTTTAAGAACCCTTTGGGACAGTTTGAGTATTTAGTTATGCCTTTTGGCCTCACCAATGCCCCCGCTGTATTTCAAACATTGGTTAATGATGTTCTGAGGGATTTATTTTTAAAAATTTTGTATTTGTATATTTGGACGACATCTTAATCTGCTCACGCAACGAAGAACACATTCATCATGTCAGAACCGTTCTCCAGCGTTTATATGAAAATCAACTGTTTGTCAAAGCTGAGAAATATGAGTTTCATCTGCAATCAGTGTCTTTCTTGGGCTTCGTCTTCGAAGGCGGACAGTACCACACAGATCCAGAAAAGATTAAGGCGGTGGTGAAATGGCCAACCCTTGAGACAAGGAAACAGCTGCAACAATTTCTGGGCTTTGTAAACTTCTACAGGAGGTTCATCAAGAACTAGAGTAGGATCGCAGCCCCTCTCACCCAGCTGGCCTCCACCCTGCGGACTTTCAAATGGACTCAAGAGGCAGAAGCAGCTTTTGGTGAGCTAAAAGAACTGTTTTCTTCTACTCCTTTCCTGTGCCATTCTGACCCTAAAAGACAGTTAATTTTAGAAGTTGATGCTTCAGACACTGGCGTAAGAGCCATTTTGTCCCAGAGATCCCCCAGTGACAATAAGGTGCACCCCTGTGCATTTTTTTCTCAGCGCCTTTCCTCAGCTGAACAAAATTATGACAGTGGTAATCGAGAGCTCCTTGCTGTTAAGTTAGCCCTGGAAGAATGGAGACATTGGCTTGAAGGTATAGACATACCCTTCCTCATATGTACAGATAACAAAAATCTCACATACCTCTGTGAGGCCAAGAGACTGAACCCCAGACAGGTTAGGTGGTCTCTGTTTTTTACTAGATTTAACTTTGTGCTAACCTACAGACCCATCTCAAAAAATGTGAAGCCTGATGCCCTTTCCCGTCAGTTTTCACCACCAGAGGACACTGAACTAGAGACAAACATCTTACCCTCATCCTGTGTGGTCTTTTCTCTAACAAGGTCCATCGAAAAGGACATTCTAGAGGCTCAGAAGTCTGAACCTGACCCTGACATTTGAAGCCTCTAGGTTACATGCCACCATTATTTTCTAGTCAAGAATTGATGTTGCGGTTCCATCAGTGCAACGTCACTTTAGGAGGTGTCATTGGGTCTGGCGCCAAACCAAGCTCACTCTGCTTTGAACAGCTGCCAAAAACAACGAGGTTGCCGATCGTCATTGCTCTGCAGCCCCGTCTTATGAGGTTGGACAAAGGGTTTGGCTATCAACCTGACACATCCAACTTAAGGACACTCCACGCAAGTTGACCCCTCGCTTCATCAATCCCTTTCCCATCACTGGTATTATCAGCCCCATGGCTGTGAGACTTCAGTTACCCTCTTCTATGCGGATTCATTCAACCTTCCATGTGTCTCAACTCAAGCCTGTCGCCAAAAGCCTGCTGTGCCCTCCTGCCAAACTCCCTCAACCTCCCTGTCTCATTGACAACAATCTGGCCTTCACAGTCCCCCGTATACTGGATGTACGGCGCTGGGGGCAGGGGTTTTAGTATCTGGTAGATTGGGAGGGTTACAGTCCAGAAGAGGGTTCATGGATTCTGAGGTCCTTCATCTTGGACCCCAGTCTCATCTCCACTTTTTTCAAGGCCCATCCAGAGAAGTGCTTCTGGTCAACGGGAGGCGATTCTTGAGAGGGGAGTAATGTAGGGGTTCTGCTCCGCACCTGCCTCTCTCCCTCTCCTGCAACCTTAATTGACAGCAGCTGCAGATAATTACCACAGCCAGCATGAGGAGTATAAGAAGCTTCAGGAGCCATTCTGCAGGTGCTAAGATATTGCCTACCAATGATAGTTGTGTTCTAGCCAGTTTTTTTCTGATATCAACAAGAAATTTATCTTGTATGTTTTCTGCGCCTTCTCAGAGTTCGGACCTTGCTGCTCACCTGCCCTGCCTTGAGCTCACTGTGAACCTCCTGTGTCTCTACAATTCTTGTGCCTTCAACCACTTGCCATTTCTACGTGCCATTTATGTTGAAGATCTCCTGGCTCCTCTACTTACCACTTCCAGTAAGATCTATAACCTCAATAATAAATCACCATTCCACCTGCAGATCATTAATCTTCCCCTCTGCTCTCCAGGTGATCCAGATCCCAAGTTTTTACATCATCATATTGATTATAATTGTAAATAAGTACTGTAAACTGTCATTTGTGTAAAGGCCTTTGTTCAGTTCGGGTCTTTTACTTGGGTACAGTCGTTATCATAACAAAGCCAACCCTAAATATTGGATTTATGAAAAAGGAAAGTCTTTAAACTGGATAATGTGTCAGCCTTAGGGACAGGATCTGGAAGTTGGTTCCACAAGATATAAGCCTGATAGCTTAAAGCTCTTCCTCCCATTCTGCTTTTGTAAACTCTAGGAACCACAAATAAACCTGTAGTCTGAGAGCAAAGTGCTCTGTAAAGAAAATATGGAACACTATTATACAATGGAGATAGATTGTTGAGAGCTTTGTAGGTTAGAAGTAAGGTTTTGAATTCAATTCTGGACTTGACAGGGAGCCACTGGAGAGAAGCTAAAACTAGAGAGAAAAGATCTCTTTTACTAACTCCAGTTAATATTCTGGCAGCAGCATTTTTGATTAGTTGAATACATTTTAAAGTATTTGGACACCTAGATAACAAACCATTGCAATATTTCAGTCTAGACGCGACAAAGGCATGAACCAGTTTTTCTGCATCATTTTTAGATAAGATGTTTCTAATTGTAGTTATATTACACAGGTGGAAGAAAGCGGTTCTAGTAACGTTTTTAATGTGGGGGATAAAATACATGTCCTGGTCAAAAATAACACCAAGATTTTTAACATTAGAGCTGGAGGCCAGATTAATGCCATCCAAGGAGGACGAAAGACTGAAAATTTTATTACTAAGATGTTCAGGTCCAAAAACCAAAAACCTCAGTCTTGTCTGTGTTCAAAAGCAGAAAATTAAGGGTCATCCAGATTTTCACGTCTTTGACAAGTTTGTAGTCTAAGTAGCTGATTGAATTAATTGTGTTTAATGGACAAATATAACTGTGTATCATCAGCATAACAATGAACGTTTATCCCATGCTGTTTAATAATTTTAATGGAAGCACAAATCTCAGTCGTTTCAATCAGAGAGCCGTGACGCAACATTTTGAGCGACTAATTTTTTTAAATAATTTTGGTCTAGTTTTGTGTGCACAACTTGCAAAACTGTGTTCTATGCTAAATAATTTGTTGATCACAGCGTATCTGCTTTGGCCTGTAATCACTCTGCCACCCTCACTTTATAATTTATTTGACTGAAGTACACTGAAGAAATTAAGGTTAACAGATTTGTGACAATTTTTAATAATCCCATTTATCATAAGTGTGGTTTTTACAACTGGACATTCATGAGTGTAGCCTCAAATGTTTCCTGTCCGAGAAATCTACTGCTCTGTGGGTAAAATGCACCTCTAGAATTTAAGGAAACTAAGTTAAAACTGGTTCACGACCCCCATGACGACTTTGCAACTACTTTGAAAGAAAATTTGTGACATGTTTTTTAAGAGATGTGTCAAATAAAAATGACATAAGAGCAAGGTGTTGCCGCTAACGCGAGGAAATTAAGACCATTTAGAGACATTCTGGAGACTCACTTGAGAATAGTGTTTACAGACGTCTGCAACAGTTTCGGCTGAGTAAGATGTAGCTTTAGAATTGTAGCCTCTAATTTCTGACCAATTACTTCTTGTCTGATTATTGAACTCCAGCCTTAATATTGGTCTTATTTTTCTGTCTCTTGGTGTCTTAGGCATGGCGGCGGTGTTGCCCAGGACCCTGGGTGAGCTGCAGCTCTACAGGATCCTGCAGCGGGCCAACCTGCTCTATTACTATGAGGCCTTCATCCAGCAGGGTGGTGATGATGTGCAGCAGCTCTGCGAGGCAGGGGAAGAGGAGTTCCTGGAGATCATGGCCCTCGTGGGCATGGCCAGCAAGCCGCTGCACGTGCGGCGCCTGCAGAAGGCTCTGCGGAACTGGGTCACCAACCCGGCTGTCTTCAACCAGCCGCTCACCTCACTGCCTGTCTGCAGCATCCCTGTCTACAAGCTTCCCGAGGGCTCGCCAACGCTGCTCACTGCCCAGGACCGCGCCAACACCGCCAGCGTCAAGGTGCCCAAAGCTGTGGCCACCACCTGCTCCGACCCTGGGAAGCTGGATGTGGCAAGAGACAAAGTGTCCACTGGGTCACCCCTGCAGGGGAGCAGCGAGGTTCGGTTCTGGTCGGGCCACAGCAATGACAGCGAGCACAGCCTGTCTCCATCAGACCTGGGCTCGCCGTCCTCACCCAGAGATGCTTTAGAGTCTCTGGACGCTGCGGCAGTCCAGTCGGTCCTGGAGTGCGTGGACAGGATGGCGCCCGGACTTCCTAAGTCAGACCTGTCTGAGGTCAAAGAGCAGCTGAAGACCAACAAGAAGCTAGCGAAAATGATCGGACACATTTTCGAGCTGAGCGATGAAGATCCACGGAAGGAGGAGGAGATCCGGAAGTACAGCGCCATCTACGGGCGTTTTGACTCCAAGAGGAGGGACGGCAAACACCTGACACTGCATGAGGTGGTTCTGTGTGAAACACACCAGTCCAGTAGAACCCCCGGGGTGTGTTTGTTCTGTGTAATCTGACTGCTCTGTGTTTGATGTGCAGCTGACGGTGAACGAGGCCGCGGCCCAGCTCTGTATGAGAGACATGGCTCTGTTGACGCGACGGGACGAGCTGTTCGGACTGGCCCGGCAGATATCCAGAGAAGTCACCTACAAGTACACCTACCGGACCAGCAAGTAAGAGCCAGCCTGCACCGACCGCACCCCGCTTCTCTCTGCACTTAACAAATATAATTTACACCTGAAGTGTCCAAAATCTGAACTGTGACTGTCTGCACAACACTTGCATAGATTGCACCCGTACTCCAAAGGTCCAAACAAACTCAAACTGGAGAAATTGTATTTCCTGTAAAAATGCAATGTGAATGCTTATTGCTGAAGAACTTGCTGACAAACAGCTGAAATTAGCTAAAAACATGCTGAAACATAGCTGAAATGGAAGAATAAGCCTAAATTAGCAGAAGAAAGCAGAAATAACAGTTAATTAGCACAAAAATTATGAATTTAGCTAAAAAATAGCTGAAAAGCAGCTGAGAAGGTAGAAAGGAGTTAAAGCTACCAGAAGAAAGTGGAAGGAGCTGAATTGAGCAAAAAATGTTGAATTGGCTGAAAAAGCTAAATTTAGCACAAAACAGCTAAATAGTGGCTGAAATTGCAGGAAAAGTTGAAAAAGCTGGAAAAAACTGAAAGGGACATAAGCTGACATTAGAAAAAATAAGTTATGGTAATTTGGCTGAAAGAAGCAAAAATTACCACAAAAATCTGAATTTTTCTGAAAACAGCTGAAATTAGCTTAGCATGCTCAAAGGGTAGCTGAAAAGTTAGAACAAGCTTAAATTAGCAGAAGAAAGCAGAAAGAATAAGTTTGTTGAAAGAAGCAGAAATGAGCACAAAAATATGAAAATTATCTTAGAAAAACTGAAATTTGAAAAAAATTAAATCAGCTGAAAGGTAGCTAAAAAGCAGAAAGAAGCGTAAATTAAAAGAATGAAGTGGAGAGAGCACATTTTTATTGAATTAGGCAGAACATTTTTGAAATGAGTGCAATAAATGTGGATTTAGCAAAGAAAAGCTACAATTAGCATTAAACAGCTAAATAGTAGCTGAAATAGCAGAAAAAAGCTGAAACTTGCATAAACAAGCTAAAAGGAGCATCACAAGCAGAAAGAAGTTAGATGAAACACAAACATGTATATACCAGAAAGAATCTGAAAGGACAAAACGTAAAAACAGCTGAAATTTAAAAAAAAAGTTTAAATTTGCACAAGGAAGCTGAAAGAAGCTGAACCAGAACAAAATGTGAAATGAGCAGCAAAAGGTTGTAAACGTCTAAATATTTGAAGGATGTAACGTTTTAATTTATGATTTGTTGAAATAGCACAATAATGGTGGAACGAGAAAGATGCTGAAAAATGTACAGAAGAAAAATGGATCACAATAGTGTGAACGCTTCATAAACAGTCACACTATTAAAAAACACTCAACGTCCTACATTTTTGCAGAAAGCAAAGCAAGGATCAAATATTTATTGTGTTTGTCTGCAGGTCTCGGTGTGGCGACAGAGACGAACCCTCGCCTAAAAGGATTAAAACTGAGGTCAGTTCAGAGAACAGAAAAATAATTTATTTTATTTTTATTGAACTTATTGTCTCATATTGAGAATACTCTTTGGATGTTGAAATTGATGTCTAAAATATATATTTATCAATAAAATGCACTAAAAACTGCAAACTGGAGCAGTTTGAACATAAAACTAACTCTTTTTACGATTGTCTGATCTAATCAGCATTTAATCCTGTTGATGCAGATGGATTTAGTTTAACATTCCCACTTCTTTTTAATAATTCTTTCAACATCTTCATTTACATTTAGAAAAGATCTCCAGTTTATTTGAGAACTGGCAGAGTTTGTCCCTCCTGTTTGCTCGTCGTGATGTTGATTCTCCCAGTGTTTGATTTTTAAAAACACACAAGTTTGGCAAATGAAACTCCTCCGAGAGACTTAAAAACTCAAAGCAACAGCAGCCTTGAACCAAACACAATGAAATCTCTGTGTTTATCTCCCGATGCTCCCGTTCTTTAATCTGTGGTTCCGCTTAGAACACGAACTGATGATGGAGAACGTGCTGCGTCCAAGAGCTCAATGGATGAACTAACACCTGCTTACAAAAAGTCACTGTCGGGCAGAAAAACATTTAAAAAAAAAAATAAATAAATAAACATCCATCAGTTAGTAAATGTATCAGAGGAGATCATGGTGATATTTACATAGAATAAACAAAAAACAACTAATAACTTAAAGATAAAGGGATGAATTTTTGTATTATTTAATTTTCATTAAAAAAAAAGTTTAAAAAAACATTACATTTTGAGAGAGAAGTTCTCTTCAATGTTAGTTACACTAAAGGTAGTCCTCGACTTACGACGGAGATCCATTCTCACGTGGCGTCGTAAACTGAATTTGACGTAAATCGGAACGTACGTAAATAAATGTGACGTACCTGTTTTACCAAGCGCGTAAACCGATTTTCGACGTAAGTCCATGGTG
>JARVGQ010000828.1:13807178-13818045 GCA_031762355.1 Hypsolebias martinsi | reverse complement strand
GAAGCTATCTGTCACTCCTACAGAACATCTCACCACTGTCCTGCTGTCCTCATACATGTCCTGCTGTCCTCATACACGTCCTGCTGTCCTCATACATGTCCTGCTGTCCTCATACACGTCCTGCTGTCCTCAGGCATGTCCTGCTGTCCTCATTGTCTCACCATGACCGTGCTGCAGTAAAATGAGGTTCTGTTGGATCAGACGACATCGAGACGTGTGTTTGATTTGAACTCATCATCATGTAGATGATCTGCTCTCACCTCCAACTCCTTGATGTTGTTGGATGTGACGTACAGGCCGATGCCGATGGGGATGAAGATGAGGCCGATGATGAAGAAGGCGGGCAGGACGGTTCCGGCCGTGAGGACCGGCTGCCAGGCGGGGAGCCTCTGCTGCTTGAAGGCCGTGTTCTCCGGCTTCTTGCTCGGCAGAGAGCCGCCCCCGGCTCCGGTACCGGACACACTGATGTGTCCGTCCTCGTCCTTGTAGCTGGCGGCCATCATGGTGTCCCCCCGCTGCTTTTAAATTGATTTAATGTTTACTGGGATTTAAATTTTTATGTAAACATCATTTTAGATCTCTGTAGCAATGGGCTCCTGACCATCGATATGCACGAACAGACATATTTACATATTTACGTAGAGACACGTACGTAGACGGTACGTCAGAGCGTCCGCCATATTGGATGTGGCAGAACTGATCGATATCATCTAAACGAAAGTTTTTTTTAATTTATCATGTCCTGGATGACTGAGAATCTTCACCAGCATATGTTCAGTTCCTGGAAAAACCAACGCAGACATGTTCCTGTTTTTAATTTTCTACACCGCCTTATAATCTAGCTGTTTTTTCAATACTTTCCTTGTAATTATCCTTTTATTTTCATTTGTTAAAAAATTGTATGCATCCTAAATGACTGTCTGTTGTTGTCGTTGTTGTCATCACTCTTTGTTAAATCAGTTCTCCCTTGAAAATGAGTCCCCGAAGCTCAATGGGATTAACCTGTAGAAATAAAGGTTGAATTAAAAATTGTCATTGCACCGAAACGCAGTGAAACTGCATTTCAGTACAGCCTGTCCCAGAGAGACACAACAGACAAATGTAGGGGAACACCTCCCCTCAGAAACACTTCACCTCAGCTCAAACAAACAAAAGAGTTCACCTCTCTTCAAACAAATATTATTCCTGTGTTTTGTGTTTGAAACTGTTAAAAATGAGATTAATTTATTTCCTTTGGAATGAACAGACATATTTTATTCAGTCTCAGCTCACAAACTTCTCAATTTGACACAAAAACATAAGAAACTGTCACTGTGTAAACTTCACTGCAACATGAACTCATTCTCCCAGGAAACGGACAGACTGTTTTAATGAGCTTGTGTTCAACTGACCTCGGAGTTTGGAAAAAACATCTGAACTGACTACACTGATAACTTGCCTTTATCGAAAAGGAGTATTACTCCCCGGACTCGTTCTTATGAAGATGACAACATAAGAACCCTCTCTTTGTTCAAACTTTTTACAGGAGATGGACAGCGACACCCTTGGTTAAAACACTACATGCTATTAATTCAAAGATGTCATTTTTGTTTATTCCATATCTGAAAGTTTATTCACGAAAATGTGTGTTTTAAGTAATCTTTCTTTAAAATGATACATTTGTCTTTTTTTCTCTTTTAAAAGGAAAACTTTAAGGCAGAAAACAGGACGTTAGCTTTATAAAAGCAAGGTAAAAGTTTAACCACACCTCTTCCGAGGTGGATCTTATCTGTGTTCTAAGACAGAGTTAAGTTTGACTTCTTCTGAGAGAAACTTCTAAGACACACTTCTCACAGAGCACCTTTGGGAGAAAACGCAATTTTCAAGAAAACTCCACAGAAGCCTACACTTCACAGATAACTAACAGAGAAGAACACTTCCTAGTGAGACATCCTAGGAAGAAAGACGAGAAGCAACTCTTCTGCAGACGTCTCGAGACGAGACGAAAGATACAGAACCTGACCAGAACCAGAACCAGAACCATCACAGATGACGAGTGGTAAATCCCAGCTGACTATCATGGACCTCGGTCCCTCTAATGACAGGTAAACTTTGAGGAGACTTCAACCTCTCAGTCACCAAGGCATCTGAGCATATGGTGGTCTGACCATAAGCAGCTGTCTGAACCATTCCTGACCATCTACATCCTGGTAGGACAAAGACTTCAATGCTTCTGGTGACCTCACATCCCAATTTATGACCAACTTAGCTCACCTTACACCATTTTAAGCACTTCACAAACAGAAACTAATCCTCTGCCTTTTAAGATTAATCTATTTTACTCATCAAAGCCATTTGATGTTCAGTTAATTTTGTCATGCATATATAATCACAGATTCTTATTTTTATAATAAAATACATAAAATCAACTGAATTTGTAATTATTTTGGTGCATCTTTGTCTATTACTAAATTGATGCCCTTTAAACATGAAAAAAGAACTCACTACATTACTTTGGGTAACTAAGAGACTGATTTTTCCTCTCTAAGGAGAGGTGGTGCCCACACACAAGGTTATTTGCATATTCCATGCATAATTTTATGAGCTTAACTCATAACTGTGTCGAGATCCCAGCGGTTAGTTATGAAATCAAACAGGTTTAAAGCAGCATAAATGATCTAGCTAAAGGAAAATAAGTATTAACCAAAGCAACATTGATGTCATTCTCAGAGCATGTAAGAGTGTCTGACGAGCGGCCTGCTCACAGCAGGCTGAGAAAAACCAGATGTGGTGGTGTAGGATGTATACAGGGTTATCTATTACACCCCAAATTAATTATTCAAGACTAGTTCAAGTTCAAGAATATTAATTATTGATTTAAATCACGGATTCCCTTCTTTATGAATTAAAGACATTCTAGTGTGACCAAATGAGATAAAATAAGTGACATGAAATGTTAATTATATTTGAACCATCAAGCAATGAGGTCATTTATTTAACAGATCATTAAATTAACATCATAACATGTACACTTGATTGGTTCTGATCAATTGCCTATTAATTGAACATCACAGATGGAAATTACACGTCCACAACTTCGCAAGCTGACGAGTGTTTAAGGAATAACAGAATAAAGTTATGAGATGGTAATTAACTTATCTGATGGCACTTTTTCTTAATGTTACTGGCAAGGAGAGGTATAAGAGAAAGGAGGAAGAGAGGGGAATTATCTTGGGAAATGAGTTCAACCAGAAATGACACACTTTCTGGGTGATATCAGCTAAACGCCAGTCTGCTTGGCAGAAACATTGACTGTTACCTTGCAACAGTCAGTCAAGAATGGAGCTTTCCTTGACGTCTGAGGAGGTCAGTCCGTTTTACCTTTCAGCGCCTCCGGGCGTCCGCGTCAGATCGGACTGAAATAGCGGCAGTTCCGGTTTGGCTTTCATTCCTCAGAAGGAATTGTTATTCAAAGGTCTTGGAGCTTTTACGCTCGGGTGGGTTTCAGCGGCATGCTGTGAACGCTGGCTGATGACGAGGTCTTTGACGCCTGACCACACGTCCAACAGCTCAGAAAGGGTCTCAACTCCACTTCCCCTACAGAACCCCGAAAGACTGCAAATTCAAAGAAGTTAGAACTTTTAAAGAGAGCTTAACTTCCTGATACTTGGTCCTTCTCGATTGGTTAGTTAAACCAGGAAGTTGGAGGCGGTTAGTTGATGTCAGGAGGTTATTGTAATTCAAGGAGAGAAAGTTGTTTTAGAAGAGAGAACAGACAGGCGCCAGCTTTATGATTTAGACTGATTAAACTATCTTAACGCTTCTAAACAAATACTGAAAAATCATTTTGACCTGTCCTTGTCGTAGACAGAGTCAAAACTCTCCATCACACACTCTGAAATGTAAAAATTAAATTACTTTTTAGTAAAACATTTAACTTGTATCATGAGGTTTAAAAATCATTAATATTGTTTCCACAGTTGATTCAGATAGGTGATTACTTCAACATTAAGATGATGGGAAATAAACACAATTAAAAGAAAAGAAAAGATACACAAATTAAATTGTTGTTTCTTTATTCTTACTTATTCAAAGGGTCATGAAGTGTCCTCATAATGACTTTGATAAGAGTCTTTGATTATCAAGATATTGAGAATAGTAATGATAATAAAAATAAAAGAAGTTTGTTCTTCTGATTAATTGACTTCGTACAAAAATAAAAAGTCTCTTGATGAGATCATTTGTGTCCTGGATTCAAATTAATGGGATAACAGTTTCTGTCCTTTCTGAAGGTCTTCAGAGACATAATTAATGGAGAAGGTATATCACTACAGATAGTAGCTAAGAACTAAAAGTTGCACAAGGAAAAAAACTGAACCAGTTTTTGAAATACAAAGTAGATTTCAGAGAACAAAGTTTTTGAAGGAACTGAGTTCTTCATATATTTCTTTGTGGCAAACTTTTTAAAATAAAAAAAAAATGCTTCAAAAGTGGTAAAAGCTACAAATATGTCAAATCATAGCACACTCCAACAAAGTACAATCAGGTCATCTGGACGGTTTCTCTTTGGTTTAGACATTTCATCCTTCATCCAAAGGACTTCATCAGTCTGAAGAGCCACAACAAACTCGGTCCCACAAGCAGCAAACTCACATAGTGGACCAACAAGTTTTCTGGTGAGAAGATGATTTCTGGGGCCCGCCCTCTCTCTTGTTCACTCCTCTGAGACAGCCATAGCCAAAGTGGTTCAAAACATCAAAGTTCGTGCTCAATAATCCATCCATCCATTCATCCATCATCTTTTACCTGCTTCTTTCTTTTTGGATCGTGGGGGTCACTGGTGCCCATGTCCAGCAGTCATTGTGCGAGAAGCAAGGTACACCCTGGACAAGTCTCCAGTCCATCACAGGGACATAGAGACAAACAGTCATTCACTCTCTCACTTACACCTTGGGACAATTTAGAGTTACTAATCAGACTAGCATGCTTGTTTTTGGTAACTGGGAGGACACTGGCGTACCCAGAGAAAACCCATGTATGCATGGAGAGAACATGAAAACTCCACCCAGAATGGTCCCAGGCCAGGATTTGAGCTGACAACCTTCTCACTGAAAGGCAGAAGCGCTACCAACTGTGTCACCACGCTGTCCCATGCTCAATAATCCAGGGAGAAAATCCATCAAAGTTCAGTGAGGTCATATGGACAGATTCCTTTTTTGTTGAGATGTTTCATCCTTCATCCAAAGGACTGGGGAGAGGGCAGGCCCCAGAAACCATCTTGTCACCAGCAAACTGGTTGGTACACTATGTGGGTTTGCTTCTTGTGGGACTCTCTTTTTTTGTGGCTCCTTAGACTGATGAAGTCCTTTGGATGTAGGACGAAATGTCTCAACACAAAAATAAATTGTCCAGATGACTTGACATAGCGTTGTTGAAAATTTTACCTGGATTGTTGAGCATGAACTTTGATGTCATAGCACACTATTCTGAGTAAAAACAATTAAAATAGAACAAAGTATGCAGAAGTTGTTTGGTAACAAAAATAAATAAATAAACAAAACCTACAGACAGACTAAACTGTTTACAACAAAAAAAAATGCACTGAAAGGGAAAACTGTGTGATTAAAACAAACAAAAAAGAAGGCGTCCGAATAACATTTGTGCCAAAACACGTAAATGTATCTTTTCTTTATTTTTGTAATTTTGCTTTCAGAAGATCGACCAATCAATTTGCGAGTGGTCAGTCAGAGCATGCAGGAAGGCGACCTCCCGTTGGGCAAGCAGCTAGCCAATGAGCTGAAGCGCCATCATAATCACAACCACAGCAACGTCAACAACAACAACAACAACAGCTCAGACGAGACCAAAACACCAGCAGCAGGTGAGTCATCTTAGATGTTCAGCTGGAGCACACAAACCAACATTAATATCAACCGATATGCTGACGATACTGTCCTTTATCGCCGTCCTCAGAAAACGGGACATCTCAGCGGACGTGCAACAACACAGAGAAGAAGATCATCAAATCAGAGCCTGAAGACTCTACATAGTGCCTCCCGCCCCCCACCCCCACCCTCTTCATCCTACTCACACTTGACCGTATGCAGTTATTACCCGTCAGTAGATACTAAGCAAGCACAGCCACAGTAGAGCCTTAACAACCAACGTTGCCTCATTTGAATAGCATTTATTTTTATTTCCTTTAGCCTTTTTTTTTTCTTTCTAAAAGTATTTGCCAAAGCACCTCAAGAGCACATCCAGACGCCGCTCAGTGCTCCACAGGTCTTTGTGTGTTGGTTAAATGTTTGTGTAATTTAAGGTTTGATCATCTGTAAACTCCTTACCTCGGCCTGGAAGCTGCTTTTGTTGTTTTTTGTGGACAACCAGGTGTCAGGCACCGCTGCCAGGGCTGAATCTTAACTCTAGTTTGCTTCCACGCATGGAAACTTGGAGCGATGATGCTTATTTAACAAGTAGGTGACTCTTAATCCAATGTATGGCGAAAAAGGTTCCTCAAAGGGTCTTAATATTACTGTTTTTTTATTTTTTGTTTTCAAGGTTCTACTACTAGAATGATCACCAAAATCTGACTGTCCAAACTTTTATCCAATAAGCTTTGGGTCTTTTTCCAAAAGTCACAAACATTTGCAGTCAGGGAAATAAAATAGGATTTTTGTATATGGTATTAAACACTTCATTCAGACAAAATATGATTATATGCTTTATAAAATGTTTATTATTTACAGTAAAATGTTTCTTATCATCTTTATTTGCTATTTTTCTTAAAATATTTCAAATTTCCATCAACGAGTGAATGTGTTGTTTCATCACCAGAGTATTTTCCTAAATTCATGTCTGATCTGGTCTTTTAATATCCTAAAATTCCTTAAGTTGATTTATTCAAATGATAACACTCAAACCCAAAGTACTTTTAAAAAGATGCATGATCCTGCAAAACTTTTTTTTAATCCTTCCTCATCCATAAAACCTAAAGAGGTCATTCAAGCTTTTTTATCCCAAATTCATTTGAAATTTTTAGTTTATTTTTTAAAAGTTAGCACATCGTCGTCTGTGTTTGAATTAGTTACACACCCCCAATTTACAAATATTGCTTTTAACATATCACAAAATAGTAACAAGATTTTTTTTTTTTGTCTTTTGTGAAACGGTATTTTTTTTTTATCCTGATGCATATAATCCAGGTAGAAAAATCTCACAAGGTTAACCAGGTCCTCTGAATGGATTAAAAAAAAACTTGTTGAAACACTTTGTCTTTAATACAAAAGACTTGTCAGTCTGATGAGCTGTAATAAACTCAGTCTTATAAATAGTCCCTTATCACAGTGGATCATGGTATCGGCAGATATTAGCGATAAAGTTAAATATTGCACATCGGCCATTCCATCAAAATTACTCACCGATATAAAAGGCTTCTGTTTCAAGTTAATTTTTAATTTAAGAAACTGTCAAGTATATCTATTAATATATTACTACTTATGCGCTTTTCACTTGTCGCTTGTGAACAGGTTGAGCTTGGATTTGTGAAAATTCATAAATTTACATTGTTTGAATGTTGTCATTATGTTAGAGAGAGTAAATGTCATGAGTAAATTTGACAATAAACATAATCCAAGTTGAAGTGTTACATCAATTTCAGTCCCCTTTTTGGCATCTGCATTTGGTAGCAGACCAATCTGACAAAGGCC
This sequence comes from Hypsolebias martinsi, assembly GCA_031762355.1. Lineage (NCBI taxonomy): Eukaryota > Metazoa > Chordata > Actinopteri > Cyprinodontiformes > Rivulidae > Hypsolebias > Hypsolebias martinsi. The sequence goes on along the minus strand of JARVGQ010000828.1, from coordinate 13,810,360 downwards.
ATGCAGAATAATGTAGTATGTTAATTTCACAGCAGAGAAAACTATGTACCTACAGGTCTAGGGGAAAAAAATATCGGTATTCATATTTGTTAACGGTTATCAGTTATTGGCCAAACAATTTTTAACATAATGGCATATTGGATAATGTCCAAAAATCCAATATTGTGCAACCCTACTGGACATAAGTATAGACTGCAGAGTTTTGGCCTGATGATGTTGCACGTCTGTGCTGGACCATCCCTTTGGCCAGTAGCTGTTTAGTTACAATGCTGTTACTGCTAGTAGCACTCAGCCATCTGTGAATAGTAAGCAACCATCATGGCACTAACGATCAGTCGTTAGGTTGATGGTCCTCCTTTGTCATGAGAACAGCTAGCTTTGGATGTCAACAAAAAACTGTTTGATCCACTACGAGAAGGTGCTATTTATTGGACTGAGCTTGTTGCAGCTCTTCAGACTGACAAAGTATTTTGGATTAAAGATAAAACATTTAAAAAAAAAATTTTTTTTAATCTGTCCAGAGGACCTGACTTGACTTTGTTAGGTTCTCTGTTTTTGTTACGCATCGTGACCCTGTCCATTGAGACTGTAGCTACAATAATTTTATGACTGCTGGATAAATGGGTACAAAACAGTCCAACACCACACACAAATTACCGTATTTTTCAGACTATAAGGTGCACTGGATTGTAAGGCGCAATATCAATGAACGGTTCTGTTTTCATTCATAAGGCAGATTAAGTGAAACAAAACAGTGTTTAAAGTCTAACTTTATTCAGCTCATTCAAAGTCTTTATTTATACAGGTTAATCCCATTGAGCCTCGGGGACTCTTTTACAAGAGAGACCGGATTTTAACAAAGAGTGATGACAACAGTAAACAACAAAGACAACAATAGACAATCATAAAGGATAGATACCAATTGAGAACAAGAGAAAATAAAATGTTATTAAAAAAAAGTTTTAAAAAATCTGCTAGGTTGTAAGGCAATGTAGAAAACTAAAAACAAGCACATGTCTGCATTGGAACTTAACAGATGTTTGAAGCCACTTGGAGAGGTCAAGGTTGAGCGCTTCAGATCTTTTGGCAAAATATTGCAGGAAACAGAAGCGAAGTAGAAGAAAACCCTTTTGTTATTGTTATAAAGCATATATTATAAGGCTCACTGTCAATTTTTGAGAAAATTAAAGGATTTTTAAGTGTGCCTTATAGTCCGAAAAATACGGTAAATAGCACATACAGTATTTTAATCGCCATGAGTTCAAAATGTGAGAAAATCAAACACTTCGCATTAAACAACACCTTTCCTTCACCTGTAGCTGAGGAGCATGAGATGGGCGATATCTGTCTATAATCTCTGAACTTCTTAGGGTAATTTAGTACAAAGGTTAAAGTTCAGGGCCATTAAATTAATCTCACCTAACTTATGAAGCTACCGTAATGGATTTTTAATGCTCTTTTAGAAGCAGCTTTGTCAGCTCAGTCTACAGAGGATGAAACAGTATTTAATAATAATTTAAAAAAAAAAAGATTTTGCCGTCATTGACCACAGAAACGTTTGTGAACCACGCTTTAAGTTTCAGCCCTCGCAGCAGGTTATTAATTTAACATTTCGGGCACACGGGAGAGCGAGTTCCGATATTTTAACTTTACTGCTAAGTTATTTCCAACGATGTACAGGAGCTGTCGTGGAGCGGCTGCAGGACGGACTCGGCCATTCGGCTGCAGGCCAAGCTAATCGCTACATTTCACGTCGTAATTTAGCAAATCACTGCTGCTGAAGAGAAACCACGCATCTATACACAGGGAGGACGTCCGGAGGAAAAAATAGAAAACTTTTAAAAGTTTTTAGCAACAACTGCATTTTTTTTTTTTTTTAGCCTGTAAATATGAGAACTAGCCTAATCTGTCAGGGTTTCTGTGTCCGGTGTAACTTTGCTGTAGATTTTTGGTGTCGATACAGTGTTTATGTATGTAGAGCAAACACAAAAAAAACTTGTAATGATAAACAAATGTTAGATTGTGTCTGTTGTATAAAGAAGATGCTTTTAGCCTCAGCTCTAACGGTGTTTGAGCCACATGTGCAGATGTGTTCTCGGTGTTTAGATGTAGAAACACGAAGGCTCCGTGTTCTTCTGTGTAAATAACATCTGTTTGGTCCCCCCCCCAAAAAAACAAAACAAACAAACAAAAAAAGATATCTCCTTCCCCTCGCTCCCCTGCTCATAGTTTAGCCTCTCTTTCCGAGAGAGCAATGCAATATTTATGTGACGAGTCGATTTGCATCTGGATCTGTGCTCGGTACCTGTGCGTCTGTCATCGCCTGCGGATTTTAGGCAGAAACGTTCGTCTCACTTTTACTTTTGGGCTCGAGGACTTCTTCAGGTTGTTAAAAAAAAAAAAAAAAACAGGGGGTCGGTTCTGTTTCCGAATGGTCTCGGAGAGCATGTCGTCCCACTGATCACCACGGTTTCTTTTGAGGTGATAGATTAGGCTCCACCCACTTATGCACCTGTTTTTTTAAACACTAATATATTTTATTTGTTATACAGCACATGAACATTAAACTTTATTTTTTTGAACTCTTATCGTGTGGTGCGTGCTGTTTTGTTGTACACGTCGGAGGGATAATGCTGTGCAAAAGTCTTGATCCAACACTTGTTTTACTTTGGATTTTCCTTTCTCCTGATTAGGGATGCACAGTATTGGATAGCCGATATGCCAGTACATTAAAACTTATTTGGCCAATAACCGATACCATTACTGATATATTTTTTTCCTACACCTACTTACAGAGACTACATAGCATTCTCTGTTGTGGAATTAAAATACTACATTATTCTGCATGGTCTTTGTCAGTTTGGCCTGAAACAAATGCAGATGACAAAAAGAGGACTGAAAATGATGCAACACTTCAACTTGGATTATGTTTAATGTCAAATTTATTCGTGACATTTACTCTCTCTAACACCACGACACTTGAACAGTGCAAACTTGTAAATTTTCAAAAATCTAGACAATGTGCATGATGTCACAATTTTGTGCTGGCGCTGCAGACATCCTTGTCACTGGGTTGTCATACTAAAAGAGTGCCATGTATACGTGTATATACAGGTAGTCCCCGACTTACGTTCGCGTTCCGGACCTAAGGGCCGAACTTAACTCGATTTAAACGTAACTCG
>JARVGQ010000828.1:12871202-12881977 GCA_031762355.1 Hypsolebias martinsi | reverse complement strand
AGTTTGCATGTTCTCTCCGTGCATGCGTGGGTTTTCTCTGGGTACTCCGGTTTCCTCCCACAGACCAAAAACATGCACGTTAGGCTGATTGGTGACTCTAAATTGTCTCTAGGTGTGAGTGAGAAAGTGAATGGTTGTTTGTCTCTATGTGTCTCTGTGATGGACAGGAGACCTGTCCAGGGTGTCTTCCGCCTTTCACACAGTGATGGCTGGACATGGGCACCAGTGACACCCCCCGTCCCCCCATGACCCAAAAAGGAAGAAGTGGGTAAAAGATAATGGATGGATTGATGGATAGAATGAAAACACATTTCTCTTAAATTTCATGAGAACTTGCAGAGTACTAAAAAAAAAAGAAGTATTTTCTGCATCCAAAACAGCTGTGATGACTCAGCTCTGGAGCTGTTTGTTGTTCTGAGCATGACTCGATCCACAGTGAGATCTGGTTAATTTACAAAAATAAACACATTTCTTGTAAATGGACTTCCTTCTTTGTGAGCTGAACAGCTCTGACTGATAAGTGCAGTTGCTCTTGAAGAATACTGAGTCATCATCAGACTCCAAAGGGGGAATTTCTCACCTGAAATATTGATGAAGTAAAAGTCCTCCACTCATTTTTAGAAAAACAAGTTATCATTATAAAGCAGTTATTACAACTCTGAACTGTATATTTTAATAACAAAAAACAAATGCAGTGCATTTTTTTCTTATTTACTGTATTTATTTTTTTCATCTGTTTAATGATGTAAAGCAAACTTTACTGTAGGTTTGTGTGTAATGTGTACTATATTGTATTGTATGTGTAGTGTATTGTATTAGTTAGAAAAATTAGAGTTATTCATTTTGTTCTGTTACTGTAAGATTATTATTGTTTGAACTGATTGTTTGAAAAAAGGGGCAGCTATAATAAGATTTTTTTCTTCTTTCTGCTACCTTTCATTTTTTTATATTTTGTATGTTATTTATGGGGTTGCTTGGTATTGTATTTAAAAAAAAAATCAACAAATAAAATAAACATAAACATACAAATCTACATTTTGATTTTTGAATGAGCCAGTCAGTGTCAGACTCTTCCATTTACTGACAACCTACTGGTTGTAAAAGAGCCCTCCTTGAGCAGGAAACAGCTCAGCGTAATAAAAATGTGTCTGCACTTTCCTCATTGTCTTTCCAGGAGAGTCGGCTGGAAGCAGTTCTCCTGCTGCGCTGGTCCTGCAGGCTGCGGGGGCCGGAGGAGGGCCCGGGCGGGGCCGGATCAGGCTTGGCCACCAGCCGCCCACAGACAGGCTTGGCTGGGTGGGCGTCATCTATGGAGCGATTGATCCCAGCCAGGACAAAACGTCCCCCTGTTGTCCAACTGAAGCAGCAGCAGCAGAGTTTCTGCAGCAAACCGTTGCTATATTTACAGCTTCCAGACAAATCTGCAGCATATATTACTGCTTAAAACAATACTTAGATTTTTATCACAAACTAGATGCATTCTATTTAGAAAATTCAAACTTTTTCATAAAGTTTCAATAACTTTCTACCATTTTTTTAACCCTCGAGCATTTTGTGTACAAGAATAAAATGTTGCTCACAGAGCAAAACCAAACTAAAACTTTTGTTTGTTTTAATGATAAACATTATTTTTTGCATATAAGCATATGCAGCGGAAAAAAAAAATATATATATATATATATAAAACGCAAAACACTAGCATGTTCCATTATTATTGTTGAGAACTGTGGAAAGTATGAAGCGAAGAAGCAGAGGTATCTCACCAGCATCTCCTTTGAAGTCCAGGCAGCCATGTTGGGGAGGCAGCAGCTCATGTGGGTTCAGTGTGGAGGTGTTTGCTTGGAGGGGGGTAAAGGTCACGACTACAGAGCAAGCATCGGTTACTCTTTATGAAATACATCAGAGCTGTTTATTAGGCGGGGCTGTCAGTTTGACGCCAACTATAACGCACTCAAGGAGTGTTGGAAACTTTAAGGGTGGAATTTTTATTTTGTTGGTAAAAACACACAATTCGCTTGGAAAGAAGTGCAGCTTTAATGCTACAGTTTCAAACACAAATGCAGAATGTTTACCAGACTAATTTTTTACCTTTGACTGAGCACCGAGAGTTTCGAATAACGAGATTTAAATGTAAGCAACAGAAGCAACTGGATCAAGTTCTGAAGAAAATGCAGCATCAAAACATACACAGTTGATGTTGTCAGTACCGACAACATCAAAAATGTGGGTGGGATAAGTGAAGCAGTCACACCTGTCTCCACCCTCATCTGCCCACTCTGGGCCCTTGAGCAAGGCCCTTAACCCAAACCATCTGCTCCCCTGGGCACCCCAGATAGCAGCTCTCTGCTCCACACAGAGGGCTGTGGTAGCTTGGTGGTCTGTGGTTGTGTCAGGAAGGGCATCCGGCGTAAAAGCAAATTGCCAAGTCGTTGTGCGACAGTTCGCTGTGGCGACCCCTGACAAAGGGAGCCCCTTGTCGCCGTGGGCTTAACTGCAGGTGCTGTGGGACGATCTTGGCCCTCCTGCTGTCACGAGCCATGTTTCCTGCTACCTCCAAGATCTCGACAGTCAGTCACACGAGCACCACCTCCAGGTAGACGGGAATGAATCCACTGTGCCTCCTTTTCAAATCATTTGTGATTTGGGGCTGTAGCTGAGGTATTATTCGAGCTTTGAGATGTTAATCAGCTGCTCCAGGTTGTAGAAAACCACTTTGTTGATATGTTTACGCTTCATAACAAATGGCTGTAAGTAAAAAAGGGGTTTCAGTAAAAATCCAAAATTTCCTGCATTCTGGTGTATTTTAAGGGGTTGTTAAACATTTTACCTCCAAAAGTAAGTTTACCTCCAAAAGTAAACACTTGATTCAATAACTATTTTAGAGAGCTTGACACATCAAGAAGTAGCGCTAAGCTAGCAGTGTGCAATACAGACACGCTAGCTAAAATGCTACTGATGTAGCATTCTGCTTTACATTACACAACCTGATAAGCTCTTTGTACAAAATCAGTTTAGTGTTAATTGATCATAACAAATAAAGATTAAACTTATGCAACCAGAAGTTGCAACATATTTCTACATATAAAACATACAAAATAAAATAAAACTAGCTTTAAGCATTAACCTTTAACTATTAAGCATACAATGTAATTATGACAGAAAATGGAGAATTTACCCGCAGTTACCTTTGTACAGATGAACATGTGGTACTTCCTGTTTATCACTGTTGTATTCAGCTGCTCATGGGGTTGGTCGCAGGTCTTTATCATCTTTTACATTTTTCCAGACTCAGTTTAGGTTTTGGAAATGGAATAAACTGTATTCCATCCTCTAAATCAGGATATTCAACTAAACTGCTCAGGGGGCACAGTTAATGAAAGCCAGCAGCTCAGGGGCCGGACTTGGAGAAATTAAAGTCATTCTGTCAATAAACCAAGTATTACAATGATATTGTTACCTTTTAAATGTGATTATTTTGTTGCATTGAATCATTAATGCAATAAACAGAACCCAAACCCAGAACTGCACAGAAAAAAATAATAATTTCAGGGATGCCGAGTTAAAATTTAGGGGTGCTTGTGCACCCCCAAAAAGAGGCTAAAATTGCCACTGGAACCAACAAATTAACAAACAAAATAACCAAAAGAAAACTAAACAAAAACTAATTAACCTACCAACCAGCAAACCAACAAATCTATGAATCAATTAAGATTAATTAACTAACCAACCAACAAGTGGTAGTGAGACCTCTGAAAGAAAATGTTCCTCCAGGGAATCAAACCACAGAAAGATCTACAGAAGGTAAATGTCCATTATTTTATTGTTCCTGAGGTTCAGTTCACAAAATACAAATAAAGAGTGGATGGGATGGACAAAAAGTCATCTGATAGTTTTATAAATTGATGTGGAAAACTCAACATTTGAAATTTGTTCATTTTCAGGCACCAATACCAACAAATATAATTTTCATGCTTTTTACTTGCATGTAAATGTAATGTAATTACATCCATTAAATACTTTACTATAGTTTTTCTTTCCAGAATTACCATTTTAATGCTGGTAAATCTCAGAAGGCCCTGACTTTTCTCAAATCTAATAATTCAGACATAATTTTGTGTGGTTCCCAAAATTATTTCAATTCTTTCGACTGCCATCTAAAACAAGTTGCTCACACTTATATTTATTCTTGCCTGCACTTGTCTAATGTTGTTTATGCCGGTATAATTTGGGGCTGCCATCTTCACTGCTAGTTGGTTTAAAATGCTGCACAATGTCTCGTTTCTGGGACAAAAAAACCACACAAAAATAAAAATAAAAAATTCCCACATGCTTGCATCCTTACATTGACTCTGTGCTAGATTCTGTGCAGATTTTATATCTTATTGTTTACCTTCAAAGTCATAAAAAGGTCCCGAGTATTATTCATTGATTTATTGACTAACTAATGACTTATTGATCTAGTACATGGCCTGCTAGATAAACCCCAGGAAATTACAGGTCAGCTTGTGGCTCTGTTAGAGCACTAAATTTATGGAAACAAATTAAATATGTGCAAATTTAGATGAATTCCTTTTAAAAAAATCCTATTTGTGAAATCTTTTAGTCATTTTTGCGTTCAGTTTTTCCCCCCTGCTTGCTCTCGACGAGGACGGATGCTGCTTCTGCTCTTATCCTGTGAATCTTTTTCAGAGCTTCTACATATCTTCCGAATTGTAAGTTATGGATTTGGTCAGCTGGTCTCTCAATGCAATTGATAAAATTTTCTCGATGAGAAGACAGGGCAAAGGAGGGACACTGGCAGTTGGATATACTATGGATTCCTAGGGCCAGTGGAAGTTTGTGTGTTTGTCTGTATTGTCTGTTGAGGACATAGAAGACGCGTACATAATTGGATTTATGAAAACCGGATTTCCACTTTTTGATGTTGGCATGTTTCTGCATATTGACACATTTGGAAGATGGCGGCATCGGTTCTGGCCGATGTAAGGCTGCCTGCCTTGTATGAAGGAACGTACTGAGTGGTAAGTTCTCAGACTCAGACGCTGCATGAGCTGAGCCGTAAGCTGGACAAGATTTCTGAAAATTGCAGGCCACTTGCGGCTCCTGGGACACACTGGTGGAAAGGAATCAACCTTGGAGAAGGCTACAAGCTTGGTCCAGTGATTTGACCACAAAATTTGGCTGTTTGGAATCACCAGTGAGGCATACCAGCAGACATATGAAGGTAGACATGGAAATGCAAGCAGAGGCTGCATGACCCAAAAGAAATGTGTTATCTGAATTTGACTCCCCCACTCGGCCTTGAATTGACCAACTATCTCAAACGTTTACTTCTTATGTGAACAAGAAGCTCCGCTCCCCCTCCCTCCCCTATCACTCTCCTCCCGAGGACACCTGTGGATCTGTGTCAGAGTTGAGCCGGTTGATAGACACTGTGCCATCTTTATCAGGACTATGGAACTTTCTGTCAGCGTCCGCAGACAACTCACTGCCCTCATCAGCCTCCTCATGCATAAATGTATTATGATGTCATTTGTAACTTTCACACTGTGTCCCATCTAGGACACAGTGTGAGATTGGATTTTGTTTTTTACACATACATTCCCCCTCCCCTCGTGTTTCTTTTTCCTTATTTGAAAAAAAGGCTGCACCTCTCGAGGCCAGCAGCCTCAGTCACCTCTGTCTCCCCATGTTTGTTTGGTTATGTTTCTCTCGGACGGGCTGTACTGAAATGTAATTTTGCTGTGCTTCGATGCAATGACAGTAAAGCTGATTCTGATTCTTAAGTATCCCAAAATCCCAGTCACTGAATGACAAATAGATAACTAGTTCAAAGATAAAAATATTAAAAAAAAATTAGTTTGCTTTAAAGCGATGCTGGCATGCACTTACCCATACCTCATTCTTATGCAGATAGATGTATTCCCTCCACCTGACAGCAGCATCTGCTGGAAGCTTTGGATGCTGAAGCATCTGAGGACGAAAGGTTTGTTGCAATTAGTCCAGTTTGTGCCTTTTCATTCTGCATCTCATTTTGTGGTAATTATTACTCAAACGATCATTAATCACATTTCCGAGCTGCACAACCACTCATGTCAAGACAACTAATGATAAATAATCCAAGATTCATGACAAGCACTCACTCTGCTTTCATTATCAGGGTTTATAAAATGTACACACCAGAAGGACCAATGTCATCTGATGCTCAGACGTTTTAGCTTTTTCTGATCATTTGATGGGTATAGATAGAAGAACTGTCTGGAAAAACTAATCCTTTAAAGGTGCAAATGAATATGAAAATTAAACTGCAAAATCTAAAAAGGCACCAACTATTGTGACCGATGGATGAAAATGTTAATTTGCTCCTTTGATAATGATGCATGCCATTTTCCAAATGTGATTACACAAACAGAATGGTGAGCTTGTAATAGGCTTAAGATGTTTTAAAAATATGCGACAGAGCCTGCACAGTGTGAAACCCACTAAAGAGCCCCGAAGGAGCTTAAAACCAAAGAAGGACCGACAGGGGCTCCCTGAGGAACGCCGGGTTTAAAGGTTCTTAAAACAGGATGGAAACTTTAAGTAGATTATTAAAATACAACCAACTAAAAAAAAAACAGAGCAGTTCTGGGATCAAATTAGTTGTTAAAGAGCCAAATGTGATCTGCAAACCTGAAGTATTTACTGAACCGTCCCTCATGAATGCAGTGAATTACGTTGAAGGTAACACTGCAGCGTTCTCGCAGTCCTGTGGAGTCGGGCTAACAGCCAGCTGGGTGACGGCAGAGCTGCCATGACAGCTGTCTTCTCACATACATGTTAGCTTTCTGCGCACAGTTACCGTAAAATGCATAGGATGGAAGCAAACCATCAACAAATCACCAAAAACAGTGAATAAATACAAAAATATAGAGGTCTGCATTTAATTTAAATCTATTTTTGGTGTATTTTTTTACTGTTTGAACAACATGGGACAACAGCTCTTCATGTAATTTCACAATCCCTGTAATAAAATAACATCATTATATTACATTTTGTTTTAACAATTTAGTCATTTGTAGGTTAAAAGACAGATTTTGCATTAAGAACGGGATTCCTCAGAGTGTTGTATTTAGCAGGAAATGTCTAATAAAAGACGATAAACTCATCAAGCGCTACAAAATGCATTTTAATAAAGAAAGAAAAAAAAAACCCTGCTTCTTTAGATCCTATAGTTCTTCTGAAATCAAAAGCTGTGATGTAAACAAAGCAGAAACGCAGCACCACATGGGAAATGCTCGGATACTAAAAGGAGGATGTCTGTTCTAAAAAAAGACTCAAACATCTCAATCCAAGAGGAGAACAAGAGGCGTGCAGCCATCTGCAGCTTCCTGCCAACATGGCTTGCTGTGGTCTTCAGTCTGACTCAGACCTGACTCTGCAGGGAGTCCTAACAGGGTAGTCGGGTTGGTAGGGGCACGGCCTGTGACCCGCTTGGGTGTCTGTTCACATCCGCCCATACGCTTGGTCATTTATCTTGCCAAGTCTGCAGGTTCCACAGGTGACACAGAGACCCCCGTGAGTGGAAACTAGACCTGATGGTGGTCTGTGGCTTCAGCTCTGAGTACTTCAACGTTCGAGTGCCACTGAAGCACATTATTGTTGCTGCACTCCATAAATTCTGAGGACTTAATGATCTGACAGCGAGTTTATTATCTACAGACGTTCACGCTCAATTTAAACCTTATTTCTTTATACTGACTGGCAAATAAGAGCAAAAACTATTAAACACTGACTAAATCCCCGCATGACACATTTTATGAGCAAATAGGACGGGAATCTATCTAATGATGCTAAATAAAAGGGTTAATATTAATATTTTATCCGGTTTGTGTCTAAATCTGAGGAGATTTAGCTTCTTTAAGCTCCTAAAACCCTTTAAATTACAGCAAAACTTGGATAAACAGTGATTAGCACTTACAATCAGTTTACTTTGGCGGCCAAAAGACAGAAAAAGACTTTATTTTACATTTGATGACACGCTTCTTTTATTAGTAAAGTCTTGTTCTGATACCATTTTGTTTTAATTTCACGCACACACACACAAAAAAGACACAAACTGACATGGTTTAAGGAGTGTGGACCCTGGAATGTAGATGAACACGAGGAGCTTGAAACAAAAACTTAAAACTATAATAAAGGTTTCTTCATCATGAGAGAGTTTTTCCTTTCCACTGTCGCCTTCATGCTTGCTCAAGATGAGAGTTCTGCAATGGAGTTAAATTCAAATCAGTCTGCTCCTCAGATAAATGATGTTAAATTATTATTTATCTATATGAATGTTTTGTTCAGTGCCCTGAGACGACTTCGGTTGAATTGAATGCGTGGAGGTAAAAACTGGACTTTATGGACAGAGGCTGATGAGGGGAGTGGACACACCTGGGCTAAAAGACAAGTTGGAACAGGTGAGCGTGGGCGGAGGAGCAGAAACTGACTGAGGAAGAGAGAACTGAAGCACAGGGGAAAAATTGAAACACAGAAACAATAACCCAAAGGGGAAAATAGCAATAACAAAACAACTAAAATAAATAGCTGCTTTAAATAAAAGATGAAGGGTCAGCAGTGAGTGAATAACCAGAAAGAGTTCTATTTTCAAAGTGAAAATGAATTTTTTAGCACCTTTTCTGGGGCGTGCACCACAACGACCAGCTCAAAAACAGCCGCAGTTTGCCTGAAGTGCTTCATGTGGTGGAAAGGAGTGATTTCAGTTTCAAAACCAGGTTTTTGCTCTTGATCAGCCTTTTATTTCAGAGGGTTTGTGAGGACAGCAGGAGCTGTCATCACCTCAGCTGAACACTCGCTCCTTGGCACGTCTGAACCCTCCTCTATCGCAACACAGTGAGGAAAAGATGACAAAAATAGCCTCAGGTTGCATCTGGGCAGCAGTGGCTGATAATAACTAATATTCATGTTTAATCCGTGCGGGAAATGGGCCCAATTAAGAAAATGGGTCTTGGATGAGGTTTAACAATGAGACTGTGCCATTAGTGCAATCACATCTGAAGTAATTAGGAACATTAGGAGGCTCAGAAGGTAAAAAGTGTTCTTTCATAGAAAAACATGCTTTTATTATTAATTCATGGGGTGGGGGTGACATTGTTGGCCTTTTAGGTCAAGAATTAGGAAAAGTCAGAAATGTCCTGCCAAAATACCAACAAGTCATCACTCTGTGACAAGAATCTGGAGCATCTGGAGGTCATGTAATTTTCCAAGACAAGTCAGAGAATAATTTGCGTCGTCTTAATTAAAACGATGTTGGGCTCGCGGTCCGGACACCTTTGAAGGAAAAGCAACACTATCGTCCTGTTCATGAACAAAACAGCAGCAGAGACATCTCTCCATGGATATCATACAGGCTGAGCGTGCCAAGACGGTTTGATTTCATTATTTTATTTTATTTTTTTATGACAGCACCGTCTAGTTTTTGAGGAAGCCTATTACTGTCCTCCCACACACACCCATCAGTAGCAGGAGCACCACGACCTCGGTAACCCTCCACACACACATACACACACACACCACTGATGGTGACGGAGTGCTACTGCCATCAACTGGCTACATTCACACACTGCTGCTAGAGGAAAGTTTTTTTTCTGTACAGTATACGTTTATTTTTAGCTTTCAAGCAGACCATGGTTTCTGTTTTTGCTGCGTTTATTTCCAGACGTTTACACTCAAGTGCCTGCTGCCACCGTCTGAAACTATCTTGGAGATTTAACTTCAGAATCGCAGCCACAACTTGGTCATCTGCATGCAACATACTGTATCCCACGGCACTTCTCTCCAAATAAGCTCAGTAACTGCGTCCATCACAACAATAAACAACAGTGGGCTGAGATATGAACCCTGATGCATGCCAACATTAATATCAAATGTTGTACTTAAATAAATAATTATATACAAATGCCTATATACTTGTAAATACTTTAATATGGGGCTGAGGTGGTGTACGGGCAGGGCAGCCAACTCGGGACCCGTAGGTCCTGGGCTCAATCCATGGTCATTGCACGTGTCGTGATGTCTCTGAGCAGGACACCTAATCCCAAATTGCTCCCCGGGTGCTTACATAGCTGCCCACTGCTCCTCTTGGGTGTATCCCAGGTGCAATGGGTTACATGCTGAGAGCCAATTTCATCTTTGTATGGGAACATACAATGATGACAACATATAGCACTTTATTTATTATACTGTACATCTGCCTGTAACTAACTTCAGGAGTGCACCTGATTCAAGATGGCTGCCACTTCTAACACAGAAACAGCTATAACGGTCAGCTTTACAGGCAATAAGCTAAAGTTTGGTGTGAATGTAGCTGAGAGTTATTCCCAACACAAACGCTGTTAAAAACTTTGGTAAGAAAGGCGGCGGGCGTTATACATTCCTTGAAGAAATGTTAAGGTTTGTCATTGTAAACTATAAAATAAAACAAAAAAGTTACCTTGAGCTGTACAGAGTATTAAATGGTGATAACTGTGTAGGTCAGGGGTCTGTAAGCTGTGGCTCTGAGGCCACAGACAGATCCTTGGTCCCTCTGCAGCAGCTCTCTGGAGCTTTGACCAAAACTATGAATAATGCTTACATTTATAACCTCATTAGGAAAAAAAAAGGGAAAAAATGCTCAGGTCATTTTAAGGATGCCATGTACCAGTAATAGAAGGAACAGCTAGCCTTTAACAAAAAAAAAAAAAAAAAAAAAAAAGGATACAATTTGAAGTAAATGACTTTTTCTGTTTTTA
>JARVGQ010000828.1:12860641-12871102 GCA_031762355.1 Hypsolebias martinsi | reverse complement strand
AACAATATTATCGTTTATCGCAATAACTTCTGAGACAATTAATCGCCCAGCTAAATTTGTTATCGTGACAGGCCTATGTGGGCTTGTGATAGGTCCAGATCTGGACTGAAGTCTGGACTTTGACAATAGATGCTTAAAATGACATTTATGTGGACAAACTAAGACTGACCACTGCTGAAGGTAGTCAAGCTTCCTGAATCCGTTACTGGTACAAATCCCTCGTCTGTCGATCCATACATTATTTTATTCTTCTCCAGCTAAATAAAATCAGCTGTTCAGCGTCCTGAGGACAAGTTAAACTATAACTATGAAGCATGTAGACGTTTCCCAACAGCCCAGTTCTGCCAGATCACAGCTTGTGAGTCACAACAGCAGCAATGGTCACAGGGCAGTGGATCAGCGGCTCGCTGGGTTTCTGTGGGTTATGTAATCCCACAGTCATGACTGCAGGAGAACAATTAAAGAAGGCGGACAAAAACAACTCGTGCCTCTCCCTGTTGGCTAAAAACGACAAAGGTTGTTTCCACTAGTGGAAAACGTCGGTTTGACAAAACTCTGCGAACAGATGAGCGCTGAGGGTGAACAAGAACCACTCAGCCTCTGAATCAGCAGTTTGTGTCATGAACGCCTCTCAGCAACTACCACGTCTAATTTTACCTCAATATCTGTAAAACTGAAGACATTGTCAAGTTTTTAAGGGTCAGATGGCTGTGCGAGTTATCTTGACAACCATCTATACCAGGGCTATTCAACTAAATTGATTGTGGGGGGGGCCACAGTTACTGAAAGTCAAGAGCTCTGGACATCCAGCAGTTATTCTCATTAAGTTTGTTTGTTTTACGATTTGAAATCTAGTTTTATTTAAAAATGAGCCCATTGTGGACCGAACTGAGCTCACCAGTGAGCCTGATTTGCTACCAGTTGAATAGCCCTGATCAATAATATCCTTTTACTAATAATAGTCCTGTCGCGATAAACAATAAATCAATTAATTGTATGATAAATGAAATTTATCGACCTCGTTTTCATTTATCGGCTTTCTCATTTCTTCATGTCTCTCTTTCTATTGAAGACACTGGATGACTAAAGGTCAACTCCGGTGCTCTTCAGTGACCCCTCCCTTGTTCTCTAAAATCTGTTTTAACCGTACAAAATCACCTTTCTGGATCGTTAAGCAGTTAAGCTACGAGCTAAGCTACGAGCTAAGCTACAAGCTAAGCTCGAGCTAAGCACTGAAGGCTGACCTCAGGAAAAACCTCTGTCTTGTCGAAGCTCCAAAATTCACGGTTGAAGCTCGTGACTTTGTGGAAAAAGTTGTTTTTCTCTGCCAAAAAAAAAGCTGAGAACTTGTTTACTGATTTTTTTTTTTTTAATTATTAAAAGCTTTGTGTGAAAAATGTTAAAGAGCGCAAACCACCAAGCGTCCTCCATTTTGAGAACCAAAGAGAGACAGCCCATGTCACGTCAAGGAACCTCCCTCAAAGTTTTCTTAAAGAGACGCTGCTCGCTCCCTCACTATCCATCCTTCGGTTCAAACAGTCTTATACTGTCATCCAGTGGTCAAAAAATGTACTACACTCAAAATAAAATTAACCAGCATTTCTTAAATTTGACAATAATTACTAATTATTCTCAAATTTCAAACAATATTATCGATTATCGCAATAATTTCAGAGAGGATTAATCGTTCAGCAAAAATTTGTTATCGTGACAGGCCTAACTCCTAATAATTATAAATAAACATGTATTTATGAAAAACCGACATGCGTGAACATTTCACCATCTCAGTCTCATCAGAGACGCCACACTCTGGAGTGAAAGGAACCAAAGGAAGAGGGATGAATACAGCTGAGACAATGTTCTCCATAAAAGAAACGTTAGATGTTTGCGAGGCTGCAGATCAAGAGAAATCCTGCGTTTGCAGAACTGCGGCAGGCAGTTGGAAGGATTTGTGTTTTCAGCGAGCGCACCGCAGGACAGGACGCAGTGCAGTGTGTGTGTTCAGCTTCACTGGTTCTGTTTCATATCTCAACCGGAGTGATGAACTGGCAGGACCGGGGAACCTGCCGCTCGCTGTACGAACACGCAGCAAGGTGCACTCTCAGTAAACACAAGATCTGGATTCTTTTGTTGTTTTTTTTTTGAAGCTGAAAAAGAAAATACACAAGCGCTCTCTAATCAGTATGCGGAGAGAGAGCCACTGCGCAGCCTGATGAAAGCTGCTTTCACCGCCGCTGCTAGGTTCAACATGAATGCTTTAGAGAACCCAGAGCAGAATCAGAAATCTGTAAAAAAACCTGCAGGAGGAACAGATAACAAGCTGAACGCACGAGACGAGACGACTGACGGTTTCCTGTGTTTCAGGTCACAGGAAGCAAAGTCGGAGCAACAAACTCCTTAAAACATTTCCAGTTCAGGAACCATGTGTGAGGTGATGCTGCAATCCTGAAGATAAATTTTACCATCGTGAGCATTTCGAGTCACTTCTAATCTTTTGAGTTCACAAATTCATTCAACTAAAACTCCCTCGCTGCGTTCTTAAAAAGCCCACGTGACAAACTGGTTTATCGTTTCCTGCAGAGGTCAAGACTACACCAGGCGAGGATTACGAGCCTCTTGCAGCTTAGTCATGAGCGACTGGTTAAAAAGACAAAGGCTGAGGTTCATGAACATCTCATGGGGTCATCAGCAACATTTATCAGAGTGAATGTGAGCCAAACCTGTGAAATGTTAGCCTGGTTTCAATGGGTAAACTGGGCCAAGAAGTCCTGAACCAAATCAAATGAGCATTCCTTGAAGGCTTCTGCAGACCAACTTATAAAAGATCCTGCAGGACGGAGATGACACTCAACTATCGCCACACTAGGGGTGCACAATATTATCGGCATGGTATCGGTATCAGCCGATATTAGCATTAAAGTTAAATATCGGATGTCAGCCATTCCATCAAAGTAACTTACGATATAAAAGGTGCTGTTTTTGCATGACAACCCAGTGACAAGGATGCCTGCAGCTCCAGCACAATGTGATGACGTCACTGAGTTTACATTTGTGAAAATTTACTAATTTGCACTGTTCCAGTGTTGTCATTGTGTTAGAGAGAGTAAATGTCATGAATAAATTTGACATTAAACATAATCCAAGTTGAAGAGTTACATCACTTTCAGCCCCTTTTTGTCATCTGCATTTGGTTGCAGGTCAAACTGATAAAGACCATGCAGAATAATGTAGTACTGTATTTTAATTCCACAGCAGATAAAACTATGTACCGGTAGTCTCTGTAAGTAGGTGTAGGGAAAAAATATTGGTATTGGTTATCGGCATCCAAAAGTCCAATATCGTGCATCCCCAGTGAAAACATGGTTGTGCACATTTTTGGAGGTATATCCACTACAGGTGACTGTAAATTTTTGCATCTGAGCAGCATTTTAATCAGATAAGCCCTGTGAGGATATATCAAACATGCAAAATAAAAAAATATATATTGTTGTTTACTTTAAGCAGGGGTGTCCAAACATTTTCATACGCGAGCCAAAACCCTAAAGATGAAAGGAGTCACAAGCCACAAAAAAAAGTGAAATAAATAAATAAATAATAAAAAGCGTACATATATTTGTATTGTTTTTTTTTTATACTCAGTGTAAACATATTTATTTTGGAGACTGGACAAAATTTAATAATTTTGGTGGAGAAGGTGTTCTAAATTATTGTAGACCCAAACATTAAAAGCTTCATAAACAATCATGTTTTATTACTTTATTTTTTAAATTTAATTTATTTGATTTTATTGATTTATTGCCAAAAGATTGTATTAAACTTAATATTGCTTATTTGGGGATTTTAAATTTTTTTATCCGTTTAGCTGTAAAACCTAAAAAAATTTTTAAAAAATGATCATCGTTAAATTTGCATCAGTCTCTTAAGCCTACAGGCCAAAATTAGACCATCCTTAAACTGCAGTTGTGGGCCACGGAAAATTACTCCAAGGGCCACAAATAGTCCCCGGGCCACGCTTTGGTCACCCCTGACTCAAAGAGAGACAATTTGCAGGACACAACCAAACAAATTACCAGAACCTTCAGGAAATAAACTGGTTGGAAACTTGAGGTTAAAGGTCAGACATTTAGCTGACCTGCGGGTGATGCTGCGCTGTCGTCCCAGCGTGGGGTTGGGTGTTTTGGGGAGGGGGATAGGCTCCCTCAGTGCCCCCCGCAGGTGACCCCGCCTCTCCTGGATCACCTGTCGGATGCTGCGGACCCACTCCTGCTTCAGCTCCAACGAGGACGCCTGCCAGAAGAATAAAATGATCTTAAGAAGAGTTTTCTTACTCTGCTCTGAAAAAGGCTGCAGAAATGTGAGGAGACGTTTGTGGAAAATAATCTTGCTGAAACGTATTAAAGTCATTTTCAGGTAAGGAGCGGGGGCGCTCTTACCTTCAGCACCGTCTTGTTGTCTGAGGTCGGCGTTCGTCCCACCCACAGAGCAAACTTGCATGGATCCCCCTCAATGTGCTCCGTTACCCCCAGTTCTGAAGTCTGACACACAAAACAGTGGGTTTATTTTAGCTTCTGTTAGCTTGATTTGACTGTGAGGACATTCCACCAGTTTTGTCCTCATCCATTAATGCTGCAGCTCGGCTATTAACAGGAACTCGTAAGTTTGATCATATTTCACTGGTGTTATCCTCCCTTCACTGGCTCCCTGCATGTATCAGAATAGAGTTTAAAATCCTCCTGCTGATGTTTAAGTACATTAATGGCCTTACACCCTCAAACTTCTCTGACCCACTTCAACCTTATGTTCCTTCTTGGGCATTGAGATCATCAGACCTGCTGATTTTGATTGTACCAAAAACCAGGTTGAAACCCAGAGGAGATTGAGCCTATTCAGGCACAATCGGCACCCCCAGCATCATACAGGCCACTAAGACCTATCGCGATAACAACTTTTGCTGGGCGATTAATTGTCTCAGAAATTATCGCGATAAACAATAACGTTGTTTGAAATTTGACAATAATTATAATAGTCAAATTTAAGAAGAAATGTTGATGTTTGTGTGTAGTACCTTTTTTGACCACCTGATGGCAGTATAAGATTGTTTGAACTGAAGGATGGATGGTGAGGGAGCGAGCAGCATGTCTCTTTAAGAAAAATGGGAGGGAGGCCCCTAGACGTGACATGGGCTGTCTCTCTTCAGTTCTCAAAATGGCGGACATTCGGTGTGGTTTGAGCTCGTTAGCATAGCATTTTTCACTCAAAGCTATCAATTAAAAATCTGTAAACAAGTTCTCAGCTTCTTTTTGCAGAGAAAAACAACTTTTTACACAAAGGCATGTGTTTCAATCGTGATTATTGGAGCTTCGACAAGACGGAGATTTTTTTCCCCCCGAGGTCGGCCTGCTAGCTTAGCTTGTAGCTTAGCTTCTCAGATTAGTTGCTTTTAACAATCCAAAAACGTGGTTTTGGACGATTAAAACAAGTTTTAAAGAGAAAAGAGAAAGGGAGGGGTCAGTGAAGAGCACCGGAGTTGAACCTTTTGTCATCCATTGTCTTCAGTAGAAAGAGACACGAAGAAACAATAACGCCGATTTATCATGCGATTAGTTGATTTATTGTTTATCATGACAGGCCACTTCACTTCCTGCATTTAAATCTCTCCTAAAAACAAACAGTATGATTTGATTTAGTTTTTTTTTTCCATTGTTTTTCATTGTTTTTGTGTTTTTATTTTTGATGCTTTTAATTACTTCTTATTCATATTTTTCTTTAATTACTGCCTTGATCTAATTGTGAAGCACTTTGGTAACAGCTACTTTTTAAAATGTGCTATATACCATATTTTTCTGCTTATAAGGTGCAATATCAGTGGACGGGTCTGTTTTCATACATAAGGCAACATGTACGGTAAACAATGGGAACTGTGGATCAATTACAAGGTGCTTTAAGTGAAACCAAACAGTCAGATTAGTCAAACTTTATTCAACTCGTTCACAATAACCGCACAAAATCGGTTTGAGGTCAGTAAGTACAACCAGAAATAATACATAAGGTTCAGCTGATTATAAGTCTCACTGTTGATTTTTGATTAAATTAAAGGATTTTAAGTGCGCCTTATAGTCCGAAAAATACGGTATATAAATTTGACTTGGATTTTAATTAAAAAAAACACTGGAAATGAGGGATTTACCCCATAGACTTGGAGGATGTTAATCAAAGGGTTTTATTTTGTAGGGGGAAAATCAGTCACTAAAAATTTTTTAAACATTTC
The DNA here is from genome assembly GCA_031762355.1 of Hypsolebias martinsi. Classification (NCBI taxonomy): domain Eukaryota; kingdom Metazoa; phylum Chordata; class Actinopteri; order Cyprinodontiformes; family Rivulidae; genus Hypsolebias; species Hypsolebias martinsi. The sequence continues at coordinate 12,864,834 of JARVGQ010000828.1, read as the reverse complement.
TCAAATAGCAGCAGAAACTTGGATTTAAACCCCAAAACAGCACGAATGGGCCTTAGATAAAGAAAACAAACACACCTATATCATAAAAATAATTTAACGCACTACACAAAACAAAGGTTTTTAACTTCAAAACTAAAACGGTGTTAATGTTTATCCCTGTCTGTCGAGCATGAACCTAAACTAATACTGTAATGCAAAAAGCTAAATATCTCAAAATCACATAAAACACAATAAATGTGGTGATAATCGTGGCACAAATCACAATAAAAAGCTTCATTGTTTTTTTTTTTATCTGGCATCAAATACCTGAAAGCTTGTTCAAAACTTTAACATACAAACTAAATTAAATCTAAAAAGCAGAATAAATGTATAGTATATAGTTATATTCAAATTAATTCAGATTTATCTACCATCTTGGCAACAAAAGGCGAGATTAGATTTTAGTTACAGCTTTACTTTTCAAGCCCTTAGTTTAAATATAATATATTTTTTGTGTTATTTTAGATTCAAACATGAGTTCAAACATGAATAAAAGCAGCTTGTTACCCTCAGTCTGCTCTTGTACAGGTATTTGGTCCTTCCAGACGAATCCTTGATCTCCTTGCTGAAGATGAGTGACAGCTCAAACAGGAAGAGGTGTCGGTCCCGCCCCTTTCTAATCAGAGACTTGGGCTCCCAGACCAGGAAGGAGTCCTGCAGGAGGAGCTCCCCCTGGACCTCCAAACCCTCCTCGAGACCTGGCAGGTACACCACACCGGGGACTACATTTATGTCATTTCATTTAGCTTCACAATAAAAGCTTTCAAGTAATTTCATTCAGCTTCCTGCCTCGTCACAATAAAAGCTTTAGGTATATGCGTGTTACCTTCCAACATGCTAACATGCATGGCATCGTTTGCTCTCTTTGGGACACTCAGCATGACATCCAGGCCTTCCTTTATCTCTCCTTTCCCCTCTTCACAGCAGGCCAGCAGCTCCTGCGAACACAGCAACAGTCCTGACAATCAATAATCAATACATGTATTTAGAAACCACCACACTCAGATAAACCCTCTCCTCAAAACATTTCTAATTTTAGACGTCTAGAAATACAAACTTTTTAAATTCCTTCTACAATTTAAAAGTAAACTTATGTTAAAAATATGTGTTAGGAAAATATTAAAATTTTAAACATAGTAAAAAACTGCTCTATTAGCTGAAAAAGCTAAGTTTAGGATAAAAACAGCTAAAAGTTAGCTGAAAAAGCAGAAAAAGCTGAAATTAGCAGAAAAAAGCTGAAAGAAGCATAACAAGCTGAAATTAACAGAAAGAAGTTAATTAGGCTGAAAGTGGCAAAAATAACAACAAAAAACTTGAATTTATCTTAAAACAGCTTAAATTAGACTAAAAATGCTCAAAAGGGTAGCTGAAAGGTAGAAGAAGCTTAAATGAGCAGACAGAACATGTTTGCTGAAAGAAGAAGAAATAAGCCTATAAAAATGGAAATCACCCGAAAAAGCTGAAATTAACAACAAAAAACCAACTAAAAGTAGTAATAGCTAAAGTAGCAAAAGAGCAGAAACTAATTAGAGAAGGAAGTGGGCAGAGCACTTTTTTTTTATAAATTAAGCTGAAAAATGTTTAAATGAATGCAAAAAATGTGGAATGAGCTGAAAGAGCTTAAATTAGCATAAAAACTGTTATATAGTAGCTTAAAAAGTAAAAAAAAAAAAAAAGAGGAAGAAAAAACTGAAACCTGCAGAAATAAACTGAAAGGAGCATAACAAGCTGAAATTAGCAGAAAGAAGTTAATTAGCCTGAAAGTAGCAAAAATTACAACGATAAAAGTTGAATTTATGTTAAAAAACTGAAATTAGCCAAAAAAAAAAAATGCTCAAAAAAGTAGCTGAAAGGTAAAACAAGCTTAAATTAGCAGAATAAAGCAAAAATAACATGTTTGCTGAAAGAAGCAGAACTAAGCCTACTGTATATGGAAATTATCTGAAAAGCTGAAATTAGCAAAAAAAATTGCTAAAAGTAGCTAAAAGTAGTAGTAGTAGCTAAAGTAGCTTAAAAAAAGCAGAAAGTAATTAGCACAAGGAAGCGGAGAGAGCACATTTTTTTTAAATTCGGCTGAAAAATGTTTAAGTGCAAAAAATGTGTAGTTAGCTGAAAAAAGCTTAAATTAGCATAAACAGTTAGTTATATAGTAGCTGAAATGGTTAAAAAAAGAAACTTGCATAAATAAGCTGAAAGGAGCATAACAAGCTGAAATTAGCAGAAAGAAGTTAAAAGAAGCACAAAAATGTGGTTTGCAGAAAAAATATCTGAAACGAGTAAAAATAGCTGGGGAAAGAAAACAGCTGAATGTAGCTGAAAAAAAGCTTCAATTTGCACAAGGAAGCTGAAAGAAGCTGAAGCAGAACAAAATGTGAAAGGATCAGTAAAAGTTGTAAACAGCTGTAAAGATTTGAAGGATGTAATATGAGCTCAATTCATTTTTTATGAGCAAAAAGGGGCAGAAAAGGCTAAATATTTAAAAAAGCTAATGTTGCACCAATACCAAAAGTCATAGCAGGATTGTCCTGAAAGAGCCGAATGTTTGAATTTATGATTTGTTGAAATAGCACAAAAACTGTGGAACGAGAAAGATGCTGAAAAACATACAGAAGAATAATGGATCACAATAGAGTGAATGGTTCACAAGCGTTCAATTACTTGAATGTGATTAATATGAAACATTATTTTTATATTTAAATAGGAGTAAAACAGCATAAACTCTTGATACAAACCAGGAAAATCCCTTTACTGTATATGAAAAAAATACATTAATTTACAAATAATTCACTAAAAGCGACAATCTTCTAGGGGTGTCGAACTCAGTCACCAAAAGGAGCCAAAATTTAAAATGTTTTTTGAGCCATGGGCCACTTTCTGCAGATACATGAACTCAAGTCAGATACTTGATATCTTTTCTTGGTTGCAGGTTCATGAACAAGAGTTTCATCTGTTGCTCTTTCCACATCAGAATCAATAAAGATATAATGATCCAGCCGTCTTTCTGGCTTCAAACTTAACCAGCTGCCAAGAGAAGTCTGTACTGGATGAAGTATTTATCAGTTTTTTTAAAGAAAAAATTAGAAGAGACACAACATTTTACATTTAAATTATCATCTTGGGGACCAGATCTGGCCCATGGCTTGAGTTTGACTTATGAGAATATTTGAAGATAATAAAATCATTAGAAGTTAATGTTGGTGTCACTTCTGTTGTCTTTTATAAAACAACACTTTCACCTGTTTTCTCCGAGTTCTTATATTTTGTTCAGTCTCGATCAGTATTTGAATCCATTACAGAAACATCTAAAGTATTAACGTAGAACTAAATGTGTAGTTCTGTTTTAATGCCTTTTATGCTGATGATTAAAAATGTGTGCGGTGGAAAAGAGGAATCGAAAGTTTTGGCTTCATTGTGCAACAGCTGAGCTCAGATCACAGCAGACTTTTAAACAAAATGCTGTTTTTCTTTTATTCCAACAAACATGGCTGCCGACAAGCTGTTTGGCTGAAAGCTAAAAATTCTCACTGTTCTGCTTTCTGAAACAACAGCAGCCGTAAGTTCTGACACTGAGAGGTTCTGTTACCTTTAGCAGCAGCTGGTACTTGGTGATCCTCTGGACCGGCTTAATTAGAGCTGAGGAGATGGAGTTGGCCAATCCGTGTCTCCTCTGGACCTCCTGTGTCAGACAAAAAACTCTGCAGGTCAGTGCTCGACAGCGTGGACGTCCACTTCTGTCCATTCAGCTAAATTCTTCAGAGAAAAAGAAGTTTCAGTTCTTCAAGGACAGTGACTCATTGTAAAACTTTATTATCTCCGTCATTTCCACAAAAACCATGAAAAAAAAAAACGGTGGTTTTGTTTGAAACCTTTTTACGTTTACCATATTTAAATGTTTAATCTAAACATAATGAATTTTGTAGTACAGTAGCCCCTCATTTATCACGGGGGATCTATATCCTGAAGACCCACAATAAGTGAAAAACCAGGAATTAGGAACAATAGTACAAGTAGTAGTTCTATTTCATCTCTACTGACCGCCAGAGGGCGGTGCTGAAAGCACTGAATGTTCCCTTCGCGCATGCGCTGTTCGAGTAATTATATCAACGACGTCACACAGGTGTGACCGGATAAGCAATCAGAGGCTATATAGCCTA
>JARVGQ010000828.1:12581073-12595034 GCA_031762355.1 Hypsolebias martinsi | reverse complement strand
CCAGTTTCTGTCCATGAGGCTGACACATTGTCCAGTTTGAAGACTTTCCTTTTTGATAAATCCTATAGTTAGGGTTAGCTTGTTATGCTGCTATAGGCCTAAACCCCCATTATAATACTGTTCGCAGAAGGTTGAGACTTCGTGCTCCAGCGTCCACCCTGAGCGGCTGCAGAGCAGCTCTGCAGACAAGGGGCGTTTACCTCCGGGACGAATTGAAGGCGCCCATTGGTCATTTGCTGACACGCCTACTGGACTGATTGACAGGTCGCAGAAAATTAAAAGAAGAGCTGGCAGCCCCAGCCGCAGCGGTGTTCTGTGTTTATATGTTGTTAATAAAAAGTTATTTAATAAAATAAAACAACAGGGCCAGATCAGGGATGAAGAAGGGGAATTTAACGCAAACAAAACAGCCTGTCGCCGGGCAGTTTATTGTGGGACACCGTGTACGCGGTCATGAAAATTGAGCTTTGCGCGGACATCCGGGGATGGACGTACACGGCAGCATACTGGGGCCTTTAGACCACTAGAGGAGAAATTGACCTCATTTCCTTAAATAAATTGTTACAATTGAATGTTTTCATTTCCTGCCATTGTGCATCTGTTCCTACCAAACCCAGCTGGTCAGAGCAGATGACCACTTGTCCTGAGCCTGGTTCTATAAAGGTTTCTTCATCATGAAGGAGTTTTTTTCTTTCCACTGTCGCCTTCATGCTTGTTCAAGATGAGAGTTCTGTGATGGAGTTAACTTCAAATCAGTCTGTTCCTCAGATAAATAATGTTAAATTATTATTTTTATATGTGAATGTTTCTGTTCAGTGCCCTGAGACGACTTCTGTTGCGACTTGGTTTATGGAAAAAAACTGAATTGAATTAGAAACATGTGGTTGGTCTTTAAAATACAGCGCAGAAAGATTAGAAACTAAAAGGAAGCTTTTAACTCGCCACTTCCCAGAAGTCATGTGATCAAGATGCTTCAATACTTGGATAAAACTAAAGGTTCACCTTGAATGTGTGGATCAAGGAGATCTGTAAGTTCTGTGGAATCAAACTAATAGAAGGGGATGGTTTTTTGTGGTGCACCGTGAGCAGGTTTTCGGCGTCGCCCGCGTTGACTCAAAGATTTGCTCCGGGAGTTAAATGACAGAAAGTTTCAGCTGTTTCAGACTCTGGTTGGAAACTCTTGAATGAACTTTGAAGAGCAGCTGCTGCCTCTGTGGCTCGCTGCTCGTCCACGTTCCCCACGTGTTCTACCGAGAGCTTATTTAGGCTCATACTAGATGCCGAAAAGCAGTGGAGGGAACCCTCAGGGCCTTCTACACTTTCAAAGAAGGCCTAAGAATTCAGCACATGTAAAATGCTACATTTCAATTTTTAATTGTAAATATATTTTTAAATATAGTTTATTTTTTTGTTAGTTTCCTGTTTGCAGTTGAGGGAGAAACTTTTGAATCCATGTTGTCCAGTCCGATTCCTTGAATTTTTGGTTTCTCGTCGGTTAGGACTTCACTGTCAGGAGAGAAGGCGCAGCTCAGTCGGAGACTCTGCAGGAGCGTGTTTGCTAACCGACAGGAAAATTAACCAATCACATTGTTGACGCAGAGTGACCAACGACCATGTGAGACCACCCGAGTAATCGACGCATCGATTGCTATGACCTAGCGAGGTTTTTTTTATTTCACATGGAGTACTCGTAATGTCATCACTTTATATCATCACACTAGGATCTGATGTTTCACCAATTTCTTAGGCCACATTCATGAAGCCTTGTATGGGTTAAACCCAACATTTATACTCTGAGCAGAACAACAGGTAACATTCAAACTGTAAGAGTACGCAAGAGGCAGGTCCATATCACAGACTTCCATCTCACTCATGGTGTGGCCGGAACACTAACGTACCGCTAAGCATTATTGGAAAGATATAACACATAGTCCACTCCCCCCGTAACCACTACAGTATACTGTATTTTGACCATAGGGGGCAGTGTTGCATGCATTGTTGCTGGTCCCATAATGCTTAGCGATATGTTAGTGTTCTGGCCGCACCATGAGTGAGATGGAAGTCTGTGATATAGACCTGCCTCTTGTATGATGTTAAAGGCTGGTTGTTTCCTCTTGTGTGGCTCTGAGTGCCTTTATTGGGTTTAACCCACACAAGGTTACAACATTAAAGGAGTTTTTTTTTTCTTTTTTGCGTTTTTATTTATTTATCTTTGCATTTAAAGCCCTATGACATCATCGACTATTAGAGTTCTACTCAAGTTTTGTTATGTTAATGTCGAGTTAAAAAATTATGTACTCGTTTAACCCCTAGGGACGATCCACACCAAAATTTCTAGTTGCTCAAAGAATAAAGGTTAGACATAAAATTTAGGTTAAAATGGAAAGTTTTCAATATCAAAGTTTTTTTTTGTTTCAAAACATGATGAAAGTCTACTGCAACTGTACGTTATGTGGGTTACTGCTTAATTTTAATGAGAACGAATGGAATTACATGTTGTACTTGAATGTAAGAGACTGTGAGCCGCATTGCCTGCTGGGTAAGTGGGACAGAAATGGGTGAACTTATTCAGGTCATGTGTTCAGATGGGTCGTCCTTTATGTTCAGGTTGTTGGTAGTGACTGTAAAAGTTGTATAAAGAGGTAAAGCACTTCTTGTACGCAAGTTACTGAATTGCAAAACTGAAAGTAAATAATAACAATAATTTGTATGTGTTGTCATCATTGTATATGTTCCCATGCTATGGTGAAATTGGCTCTCTGCATTTAACCCATCCACCACCAGGTGGAGCAGTGGGCAGCTGTTGAAAGCGCCCGGGGAGCAACTGGGGATAAGGTGTCCTGCTCAGAGACACTACGAGATGTGCAATGACGGGGGATCGAACCTGGGACCTTCGGGTCCTGAATCGGCTGCCCTGCCCCTACACCAAAGAAGAGTCATTGCGCGTTTATTAATGAATCTTAAAATCAACGTTTGGATGTAACGGTTTTGTAATTTCTTGTTGCGGTGCAGAGTCAAAAGTCACACTTGTAATTTTATTAAATACTTTTGTGATGACTCCCATTTCCTGCTATTGTCCTTGGACTTTAACTGAAAGTCAAATTGGTCCAATATTCCACGACGGAGCAAAGCGCCTCTTCAGGAAGCAGATGTGTTGTCAGTTCAGGTCGTTTCCATAAAGAGGAGTTTTAACACACCACGATGCGTTCTCTAGACCGGGCTCTTCAGCCGCCGGGACAAGGAGTGGTACCAGTCACTAATGGTACCAGGTCACGCAGAACTTATAATAAAAAGTTCAAATTTATAAATATTTTTATGGACACTGTTCTGAGCACCAACATAGATTAAGACAAGCCAGAATAGAAGCGAAACGTTTTATTTTTGGAGCCACAGTCTTTGTACTCTAGGAGTAGGGGCCCTCGGTAGTCCCGCCTCCAAATCCTCCCAACTCGCTCACAGGCTGTCAATCACAATGCAACACGATCCTTTTATTTATTTATTTTTTTTATTTTATTTTATTTTTTTTTTAGCTTCGACTAAGTAAAACCAAACGCAATCAACAGCAACGTAAGCGTGAAAAATCAACATCTGAAATAAATGAGCCCAGTAGTGTTTTGGTTTTTAAATCAGAATGTTTTACTTGTTTATGTGGGAGGCGGAGCTTAATATCTGTATCTCTCCACTAGGGGGCACTCGCTTCAACTTCCTTCTTCTGGTCTTCTGTCCAGTTATAATAATAATAATGTGTCTTGATGGTCTTTATGGTGCTTTATTTTGAAAAGTAACCCCTTCTGCTAGTGCGTCTTTTCTGCACTTGATCTAGACACATTTTTTTTACGTCCCCGCCAAACTAGTTTTCTTGTATTAAAAAAAAAAGACTTTTTTTTTTTAGGGTCATCATGATATGAACATGATGCATCAAATAACATCCAACTAGATGTTACACTTGTTGTAATGACGAAACATGACATGAAAATTAGCATTTGTACGTTTTTTTTTTTCCCTTAGTACCGTAACTGTTTGAAGTGCGCACATTAAAGCACGACATACATGAGACTAACCTGTATAAATAAAAGGTTGGTGAAACTTCTCCTGTCCTGACATCTCAAAGAACTTGGACACCCCTCAGTGTGAATGCCCAAAACCTTAGATGATGATGATGATGATAATAAACCCTTTGACCTTTACAGAAGTGGTTATGGCTTTAAATTGACTTCTATAGAGGTGGACACCCTTGGGGTTATCACGGGTAAGCAATAGCACCTGGCTGCCCAAATCACAGCCCCTCCATCGCTGTGCTTGACTTTGTGAAAGTGCATTCTGGGTAAATATCTGTTCTTTGGTCTCACTGTTCTTGTGGTTCCTTCAGATGGAGCTTTCCGAACCTAAACTGTGCTGCCATTCGTTTTTGTAGAGCGAAGAGACTTTCTGCCCCCAAACAAACTGTGACCTTTGACCTTTAACGTGCTAACTGAGGCCTGTAGAGTCTGTGATGCAGCTCATTGCCCTGAGCACTGCGCGGTCTGACCTTCAGGGTGAATTAGCTAACCCGTCTTGAGTGTCTCCAACTCGTGAATAATGTTTCTCTCCATAGGACGATGGACTTCGAATAGTTTAGAAATGACCTTCGACCCTTCCCTGGTTGATGGGCAGCAACAGCTGCTTCTTTAAGGTCATTGCTGGTGTCTTTCTGCTTTGGTGCTGTGCTAGCACACTGGTCCAGAACCAGTGTAGACCCTGATGAAGACCAGATCAGGTCTGAAGGACGGCGTCTGAAGCTGAGTAAAGATGTTTCTAAAGTGAGTTAAATCCAGACTTGTTGGACATGGAAGTTGTGCAGCTTGGCTTCGCCACCTGTCCCCTGGTCCCCCAGCTCTCCCAGCATGCCTCAGGGCTGTGGGTGTGGCATCTATATTTACCCCGTGAAGCCAAATGCCCCTGTGCCTGCCTGTAAATAAGCTGCAGGTTATTTTGAAAGGACTGAAACAGAACACCGACGGCTGGTGGTTTGTTCCGTCTTTGAGGACCGAAGACGTGTATTTGTCTCAAAGTTGGACCAGAAAGTCCTGAAAAGAGTTTTAAATGTCCACTCACTGTTTTATGAGTCAAAGCGTACAGAATATTTGCTTCTTCCTCTGAAACGGCTTCAACAACTGAGGTTTCCTGAAGTGAGTTTGAATTTAAACGACAAATTTCTGCCCATGGATCAGTGGTTTGAAGCCGTTTCCCTGCTTTCTATCCAAATGTCCTCCTGGAGGACAGAATGAGGCGTTCAGGGGTTTAAAGGAGCCTGGCGGCAGAGGGGAAGTCCCGTCCGTCGCCTCGTCGTCACCGGATTAAGGCGGCAGGTGGTGGAGGCTCGTCCATGTGCTCCCAGTCAGTCATCGGATCAGATTAGCTGCTGAGCTCATCCACCACCAAAACAAACGTGGCCGCCTCTTCAGCTCAGGGACGAAAAGGAAACACCATTCTTCAGAAATAAGCACCACCACCCTAACATATAAAATCAGTAGCAAATATAAATGTGTCATCATGCGAATAATATAGGAAAAGTTAGAAATAAATCAATTATAACTTGTAATTTTTATATAAATTATAGATTTTCTATCAAGAAATAAAAAAAAATAGTGATGAATTTAAAGAACTAATAAAGAAAAATGTCCAGGGAGAGGCTCAAAACACGGTAATATAATCAGTAAAATAATGTGGAAGGTTTAATTTCAAACTAAATGGTAAAAATTTAAGTAAAACATGAGAAATCACATTCCCAGTGAAAATGCAGTGTGAATGCTTATTGCTGAAGAACTTGCTGAAAAACAGCTGAAATGAACTAAAAACATGCTGAAATGGAAGAACAAGCCTACATTTTCAGAAGAAAGCAGAAAGAACACATATTTGCTGAATCAGGTTTAAATAAACCGAAATGAGCACAGAAAATAGGAAATTAGCTAAAATAAATATGAAAATAGTAAAAAAAAAAAAAAAAAAAAAAAAAAAAAAAGCTGAAAAGTAGCTGAAAATGCAGAAATAACTACCAGAAGGAAATGGAAAGAGCTGAAATGAGCTCCAAAATGTGGAATTAGCTGACAAAGCTAAAATTAGCATAAAACAGCTAAATAGTAGCTGAAATAAGCAGAGAAAGCTGAAACTAACAAAAATCAGCTGAAAGGAGCATAACAAGCTGAAATGAGCAGAAAGAATAAATTAGGCTGAAAGTAGCAGAAATTACAAAGAAAAACTTGAATATATCTGAAAACAGCTGAAATTAGCTAAAACATTTCTAAAAAAAAATGGTAGCTGAAAAGGCAGAACAAGCTTAAATTAGCAGAGGAAAGCAAAACGATCTTGTTTGCTGAAAGGAGCAAAAACGAGCAGAGCAAAGTGGAAATAACCTGAAAAAGCTGAAAATAGCACCAAAAAAAGAAAAAACGCTGCTGTAGCTAAAAATGCAGAAAGGAGCTGAAATTAAAAGAAGGAAGGGGAGAGAGCACATTTTTGCTGAATTAGAGTGAAAAAAGTTGAAAGGAGTGTAAAAATGTGGAATTGGCTGAAAAAGCTTAAATGAGCATAAAACAGCTAATTAGTAGCTGAAAACACTTAAGTTAGCATAAAACAGCTAAATAGTAGCTGAAAACACTTAAGTTAGCATAAAATGGCTAAATAGTAGCTGAAACTGCTTGAATTAGCATAAAAACAGCTATGCAGAAAAATGTGAAAGGAGTATAAAACAGATAAACTGCTGAAATTAGCTGAAAGTAGCTGATTAAAACAAAATCTAACATGAACCTGTGAAAAATACCGTACATTTGGTCAAAGTACGCAACATTTCAAAGTATACATTTTTTCGGATCACGTTCCTTGCATCGTTGGGTCACAGAAGCTTTGACCCTTGACCTTTCTGTGCCAATATGTCCTGATAATAACAGACTTGTTCTCTGACATGACATCTGTTGAACAGTTTGTTTATGAACACATGAATAAATCAGATGATTGAACTGAACCCTTCCTCCTCGTCCCCGCAGGTCCTGCAGAAACTCGGCAAAGCCGATGAGACTCGGGACGCTGCGTTCGAGGAGCTGGTGACCAACTTCAACAAGCAGATGGTCCGCAGCAGGTTCCTTCACGATCTCGTGGTAAGCGTCGCTCCTCTGCCGCTCCTCTTCCTCACTCGCTGTGCTTCCTGTTTCAGGCTGAAGGCACCAAACTGCAGAGGGACCTGAAGGCCTACCTGTCGGCGGTGAAAAGTGAGTCTGATTCCAGCCCTGCAGGACGAGTTGGCGGCGCTCTGCTCATTCAGTCTGTCTGGTTGTTTCCCAGTGATGCACGAGGCTTCGCGGCGCCTGCAGGACTGCCTGGCTGACATGTACGAACCAGACTGGTTTGGAAAGGAGGAGACGGACGCCCTGGCAGAGGTGAGACAAAGACGTAGAAGGTTCCTCTGACCTCTCGGCTCGTTGACGTGCTTCCTCCTGCTGACTCTCTTCTCTCTAACTGCATGCCTCTTTCACGCTTCACCCTGAAGGAGATGATAGAGAAGGAGTTGGACTTTAACCTGGAGGTAATCTCTAAAAGCTTGTGGTGCGTCCCACACAGTGTTTGTGTTGTGGTCCCTGTGGGACGCACCGCCACAGCTCTGTAGGACAGGACAGTTCTAGAGTACGTCAGAGCACAACGATTTGACTTTTTTAAAACTTAGTCAGAAAAGAATCAGAAGCAGTGTGGCGAGGTGAGAACACAACGAGACAAGGTCTGATCTAAGTGTGTCCTTCAGGACACGGACACACTGTGGCTGGACTATCACCAGAACGTCACGGACAAGTCTCTGCTGTGCATGGACACGTACCTGGCTCAGTTTCCTGAAATCAAGGTGAGTCTAGAGACCAAGACCGTTCAAGTTCAAGGATCTTTATGATCCCCTAAGGCAGGGGTGTCCAGATATGTTCATAGGTGGGCCAGAACTGTAGATGAAAGGACTTTTTTTTTTTTTTTTTTTCATGGGTCATGGAAGTTCTGAAAAACAGCTGGCAGTCGCTAAAACAGATTCATGGAAGGTCTGAAGGGAAACTGATAAAGTTGATCAACTTGTATGTCGATGATACTTTATATTCATTAAAATGTCCACTTTTCTACCCGCTGATTATTTAATCAACTGAAATTATTTTCTTTGAAAACACTTGTTATATTTAGCCACGTTTTATGAATTATTATCCAAAATTCTACTTCTTGGTAGGTCAGTGAAGGTTTGTTGTAAAATAGAGGGATTAATTATAGCTAAATGTTTGTATTATACTTAGTATCACACATTTTGAGAAGATTATTTTCATCTGTTTTGCTGTTAAACCTAAAAATTATATTTAAAAAGTATCAGCAGTCTACATCTGCAGCATCCTCTTAAGTGTGCAGGTCAAAATTATAACATTCTTTATTTGCGGTTGAGGGTTAGACACAATATCACTCCAAGGGCAACAAATAGCCTTCAGCGCTCACTTTGGACGCCCCTGCCCCAAGGGCAATTTGTTTTGCAGCTAGCAATATAAAATACATAAAAGCAAGAAACAAACGTAAAATGTTCATAAAGTCTGTGTTGGTCTCAAAATATAACCTATTTAAAATAATTGTTTGTAGGTATTTGTGACTGCTCTCAACCTCGACTTGTTCACCAAAGATAACAGACGATGTGACTTTTATCTCCTAAAATCAGTGACCTTTGTTTTTCAACAGTTTATCTTTAAAAAGGAGGATTCACTCCAGTTAGTGAAGTCCTTAACAACAGGCCGTGATCTGCGTCATCATTGATGAGGAAGGATAACAGAATCATCTGTAAATTTTAAAAGGTGGTGCCGTGGATACCAGCTGTGACATTAGTGTATGAAACAAATGAAAGGGGTGAAAGAACACACCCCTGAGGTGACCCAGTAGGAGAAAAGAGGGACATCTGATAAACCTCCACTGACCTTCACCCACTGAGAAGGTTCAGTTTCACTCAAGCAACCCACAAATTATATGAAACTTCACATATGCTCAGGGATTTCAAAGAGAGGTCCAAAGACTGCACCAATGGAACCAAAGACCACCAAGAAACAGACATTGGTTACAGAGACTATTGACCACTGAGGACAGACCGAGAGAAAATACAAAGAGTGGAAAATGTCCACATGGACATGTCCTGCTGGGGTTTTTCTGTTGGATGTTGGGTGTTTTCTTCATGTCAGGGTTGTTCCATCCAACAGGCTCGTATAGCGAAGCGTGAGAGGAAGTTGGTGGACTTTGACAGCGCCCGTCATCACTTCAGCTCCTTACAGAAAGGCAAGAAGAAGGACGAAGCTAAGATCGCTAAGGTAACAAGCCATGCGTGCGTGTGTGTGCGTGCGTGTGAACATGACTTGCATGGTTTGAACTAGGGCTGGGCGATATGGACCAAAATTAATATCGCAATATTTTTAAGCTAAATCGCGATATACGATATATATCTTTTTTTTTCTTTCCATAAAGTAACAACAAAAATATATTTCTGAGTCAAAGCTTTGTCCCAGTTGTCACACAGGCACATTTATTAACAAACTGCTGTAACTACAAAATAAATGTCTAAAAAAAATAAACTATTTACATATACAAAACATTAATCTTCTTCAGCTGTGCCACCTTCACGGCGTTAGTGTGTGCGAAACAGCAGTGAGGGGTTGTGTGTGTATTCAGTGAGGGAGAAGGAGGGGCCACGTGAAGTTGGCGGCACAGACAGGAGAAAAATAAACTACGGTACACGGATTTTCAAGTCTAATAATACTCGATGTTTGCGATAGTCATTTTAACCATTGTAAACTGAAAAACTTGCGATACATCGAGTATATTCGATACATCGCCCAGCTCTAGTTTGAACGTGGATGTTGACAAACTAAGACAAGGTTCTCATGTAATGTGGCATGAAGAAGTCGTTCTTCCACAGAAAGAACAGTTTGTTCATCATTTATCTCCAGTTTCACTTTATTCTGAAGCTCATTCAGTTTCAGTTTAAACCAGCTTCAGTCAGAACTAATTTCGGTTTATTTTGCAGCTCATTAATCTTCATTAAACTCATCAAACGGTTTGCTCTGCTTCATCCTAATGAAAATGTTTGTTCTGAACCGTTTTTGTTTGTTTTTGATCTTTCTTTGTTTCTACACTTCTCTGCTCCTCTGTGTTCTTCCTGTTCCACCTATCTTCTCGTCCTCATGTCCCTCCTTCCTGTCCTGTTCCTCCTCTCTCCCGTCTCTCTTTCCTGTCCTGTTCCTCCGCCTCATGTCCTCCTGACCACCCTCCTTCTGTCCCCCTGTCCTCCTGTCCTGCATGGTGTGTCAGCCGGCAGTCCTGTTGGAGATGGCGGCTCCCAGTTGGGCTCGGGGTTTGATTTCAGCCCACCAGGTGGCTCAGACTAACCTGTCCTACAACCAGGTGAAGCTCTGGTTCTTGTCCCCGTCTTTAGTCCCCCAAATAACAGCAATTACTGGTAGTTCATCTGGAGACGCTCCAGGATCAGCACGGAGAGGGCATGTGCAAAAGTCTTCATCCACTCTTCATTTGCTTCTAAAGAGTCAGAACTTTTCTGTGATAATGCAGCGTGGTGCTGAATGATTTGCTGGTATTTGCTTCAGATGCTACAATAGACATTTCAGCTTAAAGAACCGGACAAATAGCTAAATGGTAAATGTAGCAAAAGGCTAAATACAAAGTAGAACTTAAATTAGCAAAAAGGCAGCTAAATGTAACAAAATGCTAGCCAAAAGGCAACTAGCAAAGGGTTGATAAAAGATTAAAGAAGCAAAACACTACCTAAAAATGCCAATTATCTAGCTAAAAACTAAAGATAGCAAAAGCGGTAGCCTAAAGCTAAAGTAGCTAAAGTGGCAAAGTGTATCAAAAACAATAGCTAATAATATAAAAGTAGAAAAATGCTAGTGAATTATAGCTATATGGTAGCTCAAGCTAAACTATCAAAAAGCTACTTAAACATAGCAAAAGGCTAGGCTAAGGTTAATGAAGCAAAGGGTAGCTAAAGGCTTAATGTAGTAAAACACTACTTAAAAATATCTAAATTATAGCTAAAAACTAAAAGTAGTAAAAGGCTAGCCTAAAGCTAAAGTAGTTAGGTCAATGTGTATCAAAAACATTAGCTAATAACAAGATGTAAAAGTAGGAAAATGAATTATAGCTAAATGCTAGCTTAAGCTAAACTATCAAAACGCTACTTAAATGTAGCAAAAAGCTAGCCTAAGGCTAAAGAAGCAAAGGGTAACTAAAGGCTTAATGTAGAAAAACACAACCTAAAAGTATCAAAAAGCTAACTAAAAGTTAAGACAGTAGAGCTCGTAGCTAAAGCTAATTTCAAAGAAAATGGTTTTTGAAGAAATTGGAGAGATCTTGTTGTCTTTCTATGATGAAAATATTTTGAAATGAGGTAAAATATGTTAAAAGTATAAAAGATAAAAAAAATAAATAAAAAAAAAAGTCACAGCACCCATCTGATGAGTGAGATCAACATTTTGATTAACAAATGACCAAAACAGCATAAAGTCTGCAGGAGTATACTTCAAAATATGTTAAGCCGTTCAGTGTTTGATCAATAATAAATAAATAAAGTTCTGGCTCTGACTGGCCACGTTGGGCCTCATCTGCTGATCCTGTCTCGTTACAAGCTTCACTTTCAGCGGACTCTTTGTGTTTCTGTAGTTTCAGAGTGATTTTCTGCTCGCTGCATGTGTCTCTCCTGAACATTTGGCGTTGTGGACACATCCGAACATTAACATTTGTGATGACATGTCTGCAGGCGGAGGAGGAACTGGGCCGGGCTCAGAAAATATTCGAGGAGCTGAACGTAGAGCTGCAGGATGAGCTCCCGTCTCTGTGGGAAAGGTGAGACTCCGGTAAACCCAGAGGCCTGCTGATCCCTCCGATCGAACCCTCAATGTGTGTTTGTGTCGCTTTAGTCGTGTTGGCGTCTATGTTGGCACATTCCAGAGCCTGGCAGGTCATCAGGAGAAGTTCCACAGTGAAATGAGCAAAGTAAGCGATTATCGTAAAGATTTTTATCGCTCAGACTATCGATGAACCGATCAGTCGATAATATCTGCTCCTCCTCTGCAGCTCAGTCAAAACCTGAACGACATCATGACCAAAATGGAGGAACAACGACAGCTCAAGTAAGTTCAGTCTGTTCACTTTTTTCTTCTTCTTTTTAAAGATTCAATTAACAATAAAAAAAAAATTTGATCACATGGCACCTCCTGCTGCAGAAAAGATGCAACTGCGGCATCAAAGACAGGAGACGGTGCAAAAAGGTAACATCTGCTGCATGGGCATGTTGTGGACTGAATCTGCAGAAGTCAGTTCTTCTGGTTGTATTTAATTTCATTAGTTCATTCTACATCTCATTACCTAAACGCAAAGTTTCAATACTGCACTGATGTAAACAAACAAAAATTATCATTAGTGTTTGTATTAAAGCTTGTAAGTGAAAAGAGTCCATTGAAACATGAACATGTTCCTGGACTACACTTAACAGTGCAGTTTGAAAGAGTTTACAGAAAGAGTGAGGCAGTAACAACGTAAATAAAGAGGACATTTATCTACAGATTTTACAGAGGAAATTTGAGCGTAAATGCGGACCAACTCATAGAAACAAATTTCAGCCACTTTAACTGTTTCCTTAGGTAAACAACCCCACTTTGTTTTACCTATGGTATAGTACGTAAACAGGCAAAGTGGGATTGTTTAACTTATGGTAAAACAATCCCAAGTGGGGTTTACCTGCCTGATTTACCATAAGTAAACCAACCTCAAAGTGGGGTCCCCACTTTACCTGTTTTACTATAGGTAAAAAATAAAAATAAAATAAAAAAACATACCTTTTGGCTTTTTTTGTAGTTAAACACACTGGCTGTTTGTATAGGTAACATTTAGCTGATTTTGTAGGACGCAAACATGATTTTTGGCTGTTTTTATAGATAAACAAATGCACTTCAGTTTCCTTAGGCAAACAACTCCACTTTGCTTGTTTTGTCATGGGTAAAACAACCCCAAGTGGGGTTTACCCATGGTAAAACAGGTAAAGTGGGGTTGTTTTCGTTATGTTAAAACAGGCAAAGTGGTGTTGTTTTACCTATGGTCAAACAGGAAAAATGGGGTTACCACTTTGTCTGTTTTACCATAGGTATAACAAACCCAAGTGGGGTTTACTCATGGTAAAACAGCCAAAGTGGTGGTGCTTTCCCTATGGTAAAACAGACGAAGTGGTGTTGTTTTACCTATGGTAAAACAGGAAAAGTGGGGTTATACCACTTTGCCTGTTTTACCATAGGTAAAACAATTCCAAGTGTGGTTTCAGGCAAAGTTGTTTACCAATGGTAAAACAGGCAAGTGGGGTTACCACTTTGACTGTTTTACCATAGTCAAAACAACCTTATGTGAGGTTTACCTATGGGAAGACAGGCAAACTCCAAGTGGCGTTTAGCTATGGTAAAACTGGCAAAGTGGGGTTGTTTTGCCTATGGTTAAACAGGCAAACTGGGGTTCTTTTTTTACCTATGGTAAAAGAGGTAAATTGGTTACCCCACTTGGATAAGTAAAACAACTCCAAGTGGGATTTACCTGTGGTAAAACAGGCAAAGTGGTAACTCCACAACCCCATGTGGAGTTTGCCTATGGTAAAACAGGCAAAGAGGGGTTGCTTTACCATAAGAAAAAAAAACACCTTTGGGCTTTTTGTAGTTAAACACACTTTGGCTGTTTCTGTAGGTAACATTTAGCTGTTTGTGTGGGAAACAAACAAACTTGTTGGCTGTTTTTATTAGTTTACAAACTTCGGCGCCATCTTACTTCCGGTAAGATGGCACCCATGTACAGGTTGTCCTCGAGTTACGGCGCCCCCGACCTACGGCAACTCGGACTTACGAACGGCACCCGGTGACGTCATCACACCTTACGTTGTC
>JARVGQ010000828.1:12432288-12443784 GCA_031762355.1 Hypsolebias martinsi | reverse complement strand
TTTTTCTTTTACATTTTATTGTTGGATGTAACTGGGACCCTGTGTACATAATTTTGTTCCACCACATGCACCACATGGGGTGTGAATGACAATAAAGAATCTCTGATTCTGACTCTATTTGTGGTGTCGACTTGATGTTTTCATGTGCAAGACTAACATAAACTGGTGAAATTGCGTTTCCTGATAAAATGCAGTGTGAATGCTTTGCTGAAGAACGTGCTGAAATGTACCTGAAATAGAAAAACAAGCATAAGTTAGCAGAAGAAAGCAGAAAGAACAAAAATTTGCTGAATCATGTTTAAGTAAGCAGAACTTAGGAAAAATGTTAGGAAATTAGGGAAAAAAAAAGAAAAAAACTGAAAAGTAGCTGAAAAGGCAGAAAGAAGCTTAAACTACCAGAAGGAAGTGGAAAGAGCTGAAATTAAGTAAAAAATGTAGAATTAGCTGAAAAAAAACTTAGCATAAAACAGCTAAATAGTAGCTAAAACAGCAGAAAAAGTTGAAACTATCAGAAACAATTTTAAAGGAACATAACAAGCTGAAATTAGCCAAAAGTAGTTAATTAGGCTTAAAGTAGCAGCAATTATCACGAAACACTTGACTTTATCTGAAAACAGCTGAAAATATTTAAAAAAATGCTAAAAGTTAGTTGAAAATGTAGAACAAGCTTAAATGAGCAAAAGTAGAGAGAGCACAATTTTTCCCAGTTAGGCTGTAAGAAGCAGAAATGAGCACAAAAAAGTGGAAATTTTCTGAAAAAAGCTGAAATTAACATAATACAGCTGAAAAGTAGCTAAAAAGCAGAAAGAAGCTGAAATTACCAGAAGTGGAGAGAGAACATTTTTACTGAATTAGGCTGAAAGGTTTAAATGAGTGCAAAAAATGTGAAATTAGCTAAAAAGGCTAAAATTAGCATAAAACAGCTAAATACTAGCTGAAATAGCAGAAAAAGCTGAAACTTGCAGGAATAAGCTGAAAGGAGCATAACAAGCTGAAATTAGCCGAAAGGAGTAAGAAGAGCACAAAAATGTTGTTGTTAGCAAAAAAGAATCTGAAAGGAGGACAAAAACAGCTGAAAACAGCTGAAATTAGCAGAAAGTAGCTGATTTTTATTTATTCGCACAAGCAAATAATAATCTGAAGCAGAACAATTTGTAAAAGCAGCAGTAAAAGTTTGTAAATACATCTAAAGATTTGAAGGATGGAAAATAAGCTCAATTCATTTTCTATGAGGAAAAAAGTGGCCAAAAATGCAAAATATTTCAAAAAGCTAAAGTTGCATCAATACCAAGAGGCGTAGCACCTTTCTCTTGAATGAGCTGAACGTTTTGAAATATGACTTGTTGAAATGGCACAAAAATTGTGGAACGAGAAAGATGCTGAAAATGTACGGAATAAAAATGGTTCACAATAGTGTGAATGCTTCATGAGTAGATGTGAAACCTAAACTTTAGACTAAAACTAGTCTGATTTCATCCTGGATGTTCATTGATGCTTTAAGTGTTGTTTAGGCCCAATTACAAAACGTTAACATGTCCATGGAGATGCTCACCGTAACGTCTCCTTTATGACAGCCTTCAGGTAGGACATCCTGCTCAGGTCTTCTGTGGTCGGCTGCCGTTTGTTGGGACATGCAGAGTTCACCTCATTGTACAGGTGGTCCTGAACCTTGGGGTCTCTCGCCAAGTGGTACAACGCCCAGGACAGGGTGTTAGATGTCTGGGACCAAGTCAGAAGAAACAAAAAGGCAGAATATAACAGGAGCTTTTCAGCTCCTGGCAAAACCTTTAAGGAACACATACCACCTACCACCTTGTATCAGAGTTTTATACTAAGACTATCTCATGTTGAGAAACCATGGTCTTGTAGCCATTATATGTGATCAGTTAGTGTTCAATGAATGCGTTGAATGACTCTCAGCTACTACCACTTAAGTAACGAATGTCTAGCTACAAGCCAAAAGTAAGAAAAGGCTAAATTATGGTAAAACTCAAACTCGAAAGTTCCTGGAGAAACTTTGACGGGGACTGACATGTGGCGGCCATTTCAAATTTTTAATTTGACCGTACTATGTGTTGGGGTTCGCTCTCAGCTACCACCATAGCAAATTTGAGCTCAACATGAAAAAAAATACAATTTTTTTTCTTTTAAGCTATTGTGGCCATCTTGGATTTTTAATTTGGATTCACTATGAGATGGGGACGGTTCTTAACTATAATCACTCCAAGTGTCAACTTGATGTGTAAAAATAGCTGAGTTAAATCCATTTAAATGTCGCTTTAGTGGCCATCTTGATTTTTAAAAAATCATTATTTCACATTATCACTACTACCACACCAAATTTCAGCTTAATATCTTTAAAAATGGGTGATTTAGAGTATTTTTCCTTATTAGCTCAGGTGACCATCTTGGATATTTGGTTCACAAACAAAGTCTATGAAAAATGACTAATAAACATGGCATCTTTGTTTGCAAATTACGTTGTCATGGTAATTCAAAACCCCAGTAAAAGTAATAGCACACGTCACGGTGCCAAGCCGGTCATTTTGATGTAACATTTGTGGGGGTGCAAGTTGCGGTTCAGGACGCATTAAAGTTGACGGAAGAGTAAGATATAAAGTTAAGAAACACTTGTCAGGTGGTTAATAATAGGGGCTGCCTTATACTAGGCAGTCCCCAACGACAAAAATATGTGGTTTCTTCAAGATCGTAACACTGATTTGTGAGAATACTGGACAAGGAATTGGATCAGTTTTATTTTTCACAGAGAATGTGTAAATGACAAAGAGCTTCTTAGAGTGTATCAATCATTGTACAGAGGCAAAAAAGCATTTAGTCAGCCATTGATTGTGCAAGTTCTCCTACTTTGACAGACGAGAGAGGTCTGTAATTTTTATCATAGGTACACTTCAACTATGAGACAAAATGAGGGGAAAAATCCAGCAAATCACATTGTAGGATTTTTAAAGAATTCATTTGTAAATTATGGTGCAAAATAAGCATAACCTTTGTTGGCAATGACAGAGGTCAAACATTTCCTGTGAGTCTTCACCAGGTCTTCACACACTCTAGCTGGTATTCTGGACCATTCCTCCGTGCAGATCTCTTCTAGACCAGTGATGTTTTGGGGTTGTCACTGGACACTGTCTGGAGACAGGCTAGGCCACTCCAGGTGCTTGAAATGTTTTTCATGGAGCCACTCCTTGGTGGCCCGAGTGGTGTGTTTGGGATCATTGTCATGCTGGAAGACCCAGCC
Organism: Hypsolebias martinsi; assembly: GCA_031762355.1. NCBI lineage: Eukaryota > Metazoa > Chordata > Actinopteri > Cyprinodontiformes > Rivulidae > Hypsolebias > Hypsolebias martinsi. The sequence continues at coordinate 12,440,528 of JARVGQ010000828.1, read as the reverse complement.
ACGTTCCATCTTCAATCTTCTCACTGATGGAAGGAGGTTTGGGTTTAAAATCTCACGATACACAGCCCCGTTCATTCTTCCCTTAACACGAATCAGTCACCTTGCACGAAAACAGCCCCAAAGCATGATGTTTCCACCCCCATGCTTCACGTGGTGTTCGTGGGATAAAACTCAATGTTCTTCTTCCCCCAAACATGACGAGTTGAGTTTTTACCAAAAAGTTTTATTTTGGTTTCTTCTGACCACATGAAGTTCTCCCAGTTCTCTTCTGTATCATCCATTTGCTCTGTGTCAAACTTCAGACGGGCCTGGACATGTGCTGGTTTAAGCAGGAGGACACACCTGGCACTGCAGGACCTGAGTCCCTCTCTGTCCAGTGTGTAGTCTTTATTACTTTGGTCCCAGCTCTCTGCAGGTCATTCATCAGGTTCCTCTGTGTAGTTCTGGGATTTTTACACCGTCCTCATGATCATTTTGACCCCATGGGATGAGATCTTGCATGGAGTCCAGATCGAGGGAGATGGTCAATGGTCTTATGTCTTCCATTTTCTTACACTTGCTCCCACAGTTGATTTATTCACAACAACCTAATTGTCTATTGTAGAGTCACTCTTCCCAGGCTGGTGCAGGTCTACATCTTACTTCCTGGTGTCCTTCAACAGCTCTTTGGTCTTTGTCATGGTTGAGTTGGAGCCTGACTGTTTGTGGACAGGTGTCTTTTAAACAGATGATGAGGTCAAACTGGTCCTTTAATCCAGGTAACGAGTGGAGGACAGAAGAGCTTCTTAAAGAAGAAGTTACAGGTCTGTGAGAGCCAGAAATCTTACTTGTTTGTTACTGACCAAATACTTATTTTCCACCATAATTTACTAATAAATTATTTTAAAATTCTACATTGTGACTTCTGGGATTTTTCCCCTCTCATTTTGTCTCTCATAGTTGAAGTGTACCTATGATAAAACTTACAGACCTCTCTCATCTTTCTAAGTAGGAGAACTTACACAATCAGTGGCTGACTAAATACTTTTTTGCCCCAATATATGTACTTTGGTTTTACAGTGGGCTCAGTTTGTTACGTCCTTTATAATTTACCATAGGCAAACACTGATAAATTGTAGTTCCTCGTGTTTTGTACTGTAATTTTATTTAAAAAAAATTTTTTACAGTGAAATTCTGGCAATCACAGCTGCCGGTACTTTACCATAAAGTTGAACTTTGCAATAAAATACCGTAATATATCACACAATTTTGCTGTTTTTTATTTTTTATTTTTAATTGGTATAGACTGTATTGTGTTTACAGTATATCTGTTATTTTTAAGAGTCTACCGTAATCAGGTTTATATTATAACTGTTATTTTTACAGCAATTCGTCGTAAAACATGAATAACTTTATATCTGTTTTGCAGCAGTAATTTGCTGTAAATAAATAACGGTTCTCTACTGTTAAAATGGCAGTTGCCAAAATGTCATACCGTAATGTATCATGCATTGCGACCGTATTTTTAACAGTGATGTTTTGGCAACCACAGCTGCCATTACTTTACCGTAAATTATACAAATTTTATTTATTTATTTATTTATTTATTTATTTACAGTGTTGCTAAATGCTAATGTCTTTCTATGCGGATTATATTTGTAAACAAAAGCTGATTTTTTTTTTAACGTATGAATTACTAAACTAAAAATCACCCATTTCCTGAATGAACAGAACAATTTGATGGATGAATGGCTAAAATAGCGCAATGGATGCAGAAGTAGAAGATAACATGGGGGGGGGGGAATAGAGGGACTCACCATTCATACAAATGTTTCAAAGTTCATCTTACCCTGTTTTTAAGACCTTATTGGGTTTTAACTCTTATCAACTGGCTGCTGAATAAAGAAGCATTATACGTTGCACAATCCTCCATCTTTCATTTGACAGCAACAAGGCTAAACCTGTCCTGGGAATGTAGCCAAACAGGCTCAGGAATGCTTCAGACTCGTGCTAATCATTCATCAGTCCACCTATATGTCTGTGCAGGATCTGGTCCCCCTGAGCTGGTAAGAAAGCATCTGATAGGGAGTAACGGTGCAAAACGGAAGATTATTCACTCAATAAATCTTAATGGTGTATTAAAAAACTTATTTTTACACAAACATGAACTGTTTTTGCTTCAAAGATCTAAATGGGAACATGAAGATAAACAAAGTATGGGTCACGTTCCACACCTCTGGTCCTGCTACAGTTTTTCCACATAAATAATACTTATATGATGCTTCTTGAACTGAACTGGTTGCACACATTTCAAGTTTCTGGTTTAAACCTTTTTTTAATGGGAGACATACACAAGTGATATCCTGGTTTGTGCTTTTTATAGTGTTTTGATGTAAAAATATGTAACATATTTGTGCTATGATAGCTATTTTTACATCAAAACTTTCAGCTCATTCAGACGACAGGACCTGTGCCTTACAGTAGTTTTTGCTACTTGTATACTTTTCAAAATATTTAGGATAGATCACAAATTTTGCCTCCATAGAAATGTATTGAAATCTCTTCGGTTCTTTCAGAAACATCCTTCTGCGTCGGCATACTTCGATCAATACTATAACAATAACTAATACAGATTTCTTTTACAAGGGAGGCCTGGGCCTGAAGACAGCCTGGGACCATCAAAAAGTGGTCTTGAGACCGGTCTCAAGACAAAGACCGCTCTCGAGTACTACAACACTAATTTTCACTGCAGGGTACATAGGATTCTTCTTAGGGATAAAAGAAGAACTTCAGTTATCTAGGACAGACTCAAAGTAGAGCTGTCTTGACGGCATCATACTGTACTTGTATCACAAACTATCTTTTGTCCCATACAACCCTATGAACTTACTTTCAGTAACAGCAGGACAAAGCCACTCTTCTGTGGCTAAAAGTACAACACTTTCAATTTTCAAGCAGCTCGTTTCCTCAGCAGAAAATTCAATGATGGCTGAGCCCGGTCAGAAACATCGATCTGCGTCAGCATAATTTCTGACCTTTTGATCGCTGTTATTTTGACAAATTAGCGTCGTTGTTGTGATACACATGCACATACAGTAATACACATCAACCATTTCTCGTTGTGTTTTTAATCATCAAAAATTTATTCATAACCCACTTAAACTGCCAAACTTATTTGTGCAGTTTAATTATGTTTTTTGGGTGTTTTTATTTATTTATTTTTTAAATTTTATATAAAAATGCACCATGACTTTGGACTTTTAGGAGGCGGAGATTTGAGTTACCGGATCCAAGCAAACAGTTGGCGGAACGCACTCTGTCCAAAAAAAGAGAGAGTTCCCGGCTTTTGTTCCGGCAGGACCCTGAGGCATTTCAGTTGCTGCTGTGATTTTCCCTGATTGGCAGCACCATTCAGACTCACCTGCTACAGATGACTCATCAGCTCACCAACTTTAAAAAGGATTCACTGTGGATCAGGACTTCGCTGAAGCAATGCTTGTGTTTGGTAAAGCAGCGCCGTCTGAACTAAATTTTGATTACCTGTTGCCTGTTAATGTTTGTATGTTATTTAACTGTCTCCAGAGTTGAACCTCCTGGGAACCCTTTACCTGACAACCGAGAGCTACTCACCTGAAACCATCTGCACTCTGCCTGTCTGCCTCCTCCACGAACTTGTAAATACTCCCCCGTGTATATAAGGACCTGTAAATACACCTGGAACCTGGACACACACCTCGGAGCCGAAAACCCTGCACCAACCTGTAAGGAAATACAAACCTCCAACTCACCTGATGAATCTGCTCCACAGAAACCTAATCACCTGTCTTACCCCTTTCAGATCCTGACCCCGTCCTTCCCTGGTCTAAATAAATAGTTTATTATTTATTTATCTGAGTCCTCTCCTCTGTCTTGTCTGTTGTTCTGGGTTTACTCACAATGACTTCTTTAAAAACCTGATAGTTTGCTTCAGCCAAGCAACATGTCTGTGGGTAAATCAGGCAACAGTCAGACTGTGAGCTCTCAAGTCTATGTTTGCTGAACTTGATAAAATGTTTCAACATCTGTATCAACTCCAACAAAATACCACTGTCATTTTAAATCAAGTCTCTCACAATGTATCTGCCATAGACAGCAAGTTAACCAATTTAACTCCTGCCACACCTGCTAATCCACCTTCTGTTCCCAGCTCGTCTCCAAGTCCAGTTTTGCCATTCAGAGAGCCAGATCTAAGACCTTCCGAACACTTTGAAGGTAGTATCAGTCAATATGGGGGATTTATGCTCCAGTGCAACTTGGCCTTCGCTCACTCCCCATCTCTGTTTCCGACTGATTATGCAAAAATAACTTACATTGTTTCTGCTCTAAAAGGTAAAACTCTCCGTTGGGCCCAAGCATTTCTCACTGCTCATTCTGCTGTACTTTAACTTCTCACGTTTCCATTCAAGAATTCAAATGTGTATTCGACCATCCACTCCACCAGGAGGCAGCCGCAAAACAACTACTGTCAACACGACAAGGAAGTAAATCAGCAGCTGACCACTCCGTGGATTTTTGTATTGTTGCTGCGGAAGCTGGATGGGACGAACGAGCATTAAAAGGTACTTATATTAACTCTCTAAATGAAAACATAAAGGACCAGCTTGCCTCCCGGGACGAACCCGGGAGCTTGGATGAATTAATCTTTCCCTCTATCCGCATCGACAACAGAATAAAGGAACGTAGAAAGGAAAAGAACTACATTACCCACAATCCTCAGCATGTTTATGTTCGGTCGGCTGAAAATAGTGCCACCAGTAAGCCTACTCCGCCCAAGTCTGAACCAGAACCGATGCAAGTGGGGCAGACCAGACTGTCTCCTGAAGAAAGACAGAGATGATACGCCGCCAAAGTCTGCATCTACTGCGGTAACAAGGGACACTTTGTCGCCACCTGTCCAGTACAGGGAAACGGACCGGCTCGGCAGTAAAACGGGACACTGCCGAGTTCATCCCAAATCTCCTCTGCCTCGCTGCTGTCTGTACTGGCCACCATACTTCATGACCACATTAAACTTCCCACATCTGCTCTTATTGATTCCAGTGCAGAACAAAAGCTGATCTCCAGAGACATAGTGGAACAACTCCAACTCCCCATCATACCACTCACCTCACCTCGCTCCATCACGGGGTTAACTGGACAACATCTCGCCCAAATCTCTCACAAGGTCTCCAACCTTCACATTGTTGTCTCCGGCAACCATCATGAGCTGGGTGAGTTTCTTGTTTTTGATTCATCCATATCTCAGTTAATTTTTGGGTATCCCTGGCTCACCAAACACAACCCCAATTTTAATTGGTCCGAACGTCGTTGAGAGAGTTGGAGCAAAGAATGTTTACTGTCCTGTCTAAAGTCGGCTGTTTCTACTCCCGTTAAAGGGGAGGAACCCTCCGATGATATTGATTTAACTAAGGTTCTCCCTGTTTACCATAGTCTGGCCCATGTTTTCAGTAAGAGTAAAGCCTTGTCACTACCCCCACACAGACCTTACGACTGCGCTATTGAACTCCTTCCTGATGCCCCATTACCATCCAGTCGGTTATACAATCTTTCAGACCCCAAAAAGGAGTCCATGAAAGATTACATTGAGGACTTGTTAGCATACGGCACAATCCGCCCATCCACTTCGCCTCTAGGGGCGGGATTCTTTTTTGTAGACAAGAAAGATAAAACTCTCAGACCCTGCATTGATTATCGGGGATTAAATGCCATCACTGTGAAAAATAAATACCCCCTTCCACTACTCGATTCAGTTCACGACCAGCTCCATTCAGCAACCATATTCACTAAGCTAGATTTACGCAACGTGTACCATTTGGTGAGAATAAAGGAGGGGGATGAATGGAAGACTGCTTTTAAGACCCCCGTTGGACACTTTGAATATTTGGTGAAGCCCTTCGGACTCACAAACGCACCTGCTGTTTTCCAGGCTCTCATTAATGATGTCCTTAGAGATTTTTTGAACAACTTTGTTTTAGTCTATTTAGATGATATTTTGATCTACTCCCGCGGTGAAGAACTACATGTTAACCATGTTAAGGCTGTGCTACAACGTTTATATGAGAATCAACTGTTTGTAAAAGCTGAAAAGTGGGATTTTCACGTGACCTCCGTCCCCTTCTTGGGTTTCATTTTGGAGAAGGGACAGTTCCGCGCAGACCCAGAGAAGGTTCGAGCTGTCACTGACTGGCCAGTCCCTAAAGACCGCAAACAACTCCAGAGATTCCTGGGCTTTGCCAATTTCTATAGACGGTTTATTCAAGATTACAGCCAGATTACTGCTCCCCTCACTCGACTCACTTTCACATTAAAGACTTTTTGATGGACCCCTGAGGCAGACACATTTGGTGAGTTGAAAGCTCATTTCTCCTCTGCTCCTATTTTGTGCCACCCCAAGAGGCAATTTATTGTAGAGGTTGATGCCTCAGATCTCAGTGTTGGGGAAGTCCTGTCCCAACGTTCTGAAACAGACAACAAGATCCATCCCTGCGCCTTTTTCACTCGGTGACTCTCCCCTGCTGAAAAGAATTACGACGTGGGTAACTATGAGCTATTGGCTATCAAACTGGCTCTGGAAGAATGGAGACACTGGCTTGAGGGTTCCGAAACAACTTTTGTTATTTGGACTGACCAGAAAAATCTGGCTTATTTGCAGAACTCTAAGTGACTAAACCCTAGACAAGCCTGATGGTCCTTATTTTTTGCCAGATTCAACTTTTCTATAACGTACATACCTGGTTCTAAAAATGTTAAACCCGATGCTCTTTCCAGACAGTTTTCATTCTCAGATTCTCCCAAGACCGTCTCAAGCATTCTCCCATCCACCTGCTTCGTGGGGACCCTCTCATGGGATATCGAAAACACCATCAGATTGGAACAAGTTTCTGAACCTGACCCTGGCTCTGGACCACCTGAAGAAAGTTTGTTAACAAATCAGTTATTGGTAAGGTACTGGACATCCCGGAGTCACACGTATGATTACCTTCTATAAAAGACATTTCTGGTGGCCAATCCTTTATCCTGATATTAAAGAAATTGTCTCTGCCTGTTCTACATGTGCTAGAAATAAGAATGGAAATCAACAGCCTGCCAGTCTCCTACAACCCTTACCCACCCCAAGTCGCCCCCTGGTCACACATCTCTCTGGACTTCGTCACTGGTCTCCCACCCTCCGAAGGTAACACTGTCATTCTTACCATCATTGACAGGTTCTCAAAGTCTGCACATTTTGTCCCGCTACCCAAATTACCCACTGCTTTGGAGACCGCTCAGCTGATGGTCACTCACGTTTTTCGCCTTCACGGCATCGCTCCGGACATCTTGTCAAACCGTGGACCCCAGTTCATTTCTCAGGTCTGGAAGGCATTCTGTAATACCCTCAGAACTAAGTTTAGTCTCACTTCGGGTCATCACCCCCAGTCTAATGGTCAATCTGAAAGGTGTAACCAAGAACTGGAAACTTCATTACGTTGTGTCATCATCAACAATCCCACATCCTGGTGCAAACATTTACCTTGGGTCGAATATGCTCACAACTGTCACACCTCCTCTGCCACTGGTTTTTCTCCTTTTGAAATTTCACTAGGATACAATCCTCCCTTGTTCCCCGACAATGACCTTGAAGCCTTGGTCCCCTCCATCCAACACCACCTCAAACGTTGTCACAAGATTTGGAACCAGACCAGAAGAGCCTTAATGCGCACCGCCCAGCAGAACAAAAGTTTCGCCGATCGGCACCGTTCATCCGCACCCTCGTATCAAGTAGGACAGCAGGTATGGTTCTCCACCAGAGATATTCATTTAAAAGACTTTCCAAGAAAACTCTCCCCTAGGTTCATCGGGCCTTTTCCCGTGGAGAAAATTATAAACCCCTCTACTGTGAGGCTCCGCCTGCCCTCCTCCATGAAGGTCCACCCGACCTTTCATGTGTCATAGATCAAACCTGAGTGTGTCAGCTCCCTCAACCCTCTGACCGACCCCCCACCACCCGCCTGGCTGGTTGACAATGACCCGGTTTACACCGTCAGACGGATCCTGGACGTTTCTCGCCAAGGCCGTGGTTTACTATACCTAGTGGACTGGGAGGGATACGGCCCGGAGGAGAGATCATGGATACCCAGGTTGTATATTTTGGACCCTTCTCTCATAACTCGGGTGATCATGTGATCCTTGTGTTATTGGATTTAACTGCTGCGTTTGACACAGTGGACCACAGCATTTTATTG
>JARVGQ010000828.1:12275097-12294848 GCA_031762355.1 Hypsolebias martinsi | reverse complement strand
AAACGTATGGAGATTTATTTGAATTTCTGCACTGTTTAACCTGTTGAGAGCCTTAATATTTTCAATCTGTTAAAGATTCTGTTACTGATATCAGGTAATGTTAAATGTTTTTCAGTTGTCGTTTTTACTGAATAGTTGCTGTATTGTGCCCGCAACTTTTTAAAAAATATTTTTTGTCTTGAAAAGATAAATAAAAATTTGTTTTTGTCCAAATTATGGTAATTTTATGCTTCCTGTTTTCTAGATCATATAGCAAGTAGCACTCATCTTAACTAAATCAAAACAATTACATTCAATTTAATTCAAAAATACTTTATTAATCCCAAAGGGAAATTAAGTGTTGTTGTAGCTCATCATCCTGGATTCGTTCAAGAGTTGTTATAGATGTTGAGAGCTGTGGGCAGGAAGGAATTCCTGCAGTGAATCTGATGAAATGCCCACAGATACCAATCCGTCCACCTAGATCCAACGTGCTTTCAGATCCGGCGGGCGTCTCGGTCCTCCTGGGCAGCAGGACTGTCCGAATGCCCGGCAGAATTACTCCCTGAGTGATGGCCACTCCTCCCAGCAATTATATACATAAATACTGCCATGCTGCTTGTCACCACAGACAGACAGCTGAAGGTGCCGGAGGATGATCCCAGTCCTCCCATTGTCACAACCCGAGTTTCCCACCAGCTCCAGGATCTCAGAGGTCACGAGGTCATCTCAGAGCACCACCGCCAGGTTGACGGGAATTCTTCCACGGCACCTCCTTTTCAAATCATTTGGGTGTTGGGGCTGTAGTTGAAGTATTTGAGTTTTTGAGATGTTAATCAGCTGGTTGTTCAAAAACTCCTTGTTGCCATGGTTACACATCATAACAAATGCCCAAAAGTTAAGATGTATCAGTAAAAATCCTTCCAGCTGCACAGCACCTGATACCAGAGGAAACAATCATCCGAAAAAGTGATTTGCATCCAGAAAAAAGAGGAATTTAAATTTTCAACAGCAATAACAGAATGAAAGTAACAGAGCTGCTCCAACATGCAGCCACCCCGAGCTGCGCAGTTCTAGAAGAGGAATATAGCCATATCCATGTGATCAGCATCAGTGATCAGTATCGGTGATCGCAACAAAAAACCTAATCGGAGCATCCCTACAATACATAAATGGACCGTTCTTCTGTTTGAGTGTTGGAACACAAAACTGGAGCTGAAATATAGTCTTACTACAACAAAAGTTTAAGTTTTCACAGATGTCTATATAATTTAGTCTTAATTTGCTGTATTGAAGGAGATGGCAAGAAGCCCAAACCAAATCTGAATAATAATAAAATGAATTCATGGAACATTGGCAGAAACAAAGTCTGGACTACAAACACAAAGAAGGAAAGCAGAAGCTGTTTGATTTGGATGCAAATCAGAAGCTGTGAGTGGTTTCACAAGTCCAAACCAAGCAGGGAAACTTTATCTGTAATCGTTCACATCTGTCCATCAGCAAGGAGAACAAAACGCCGCCATGACATCATCACTGTCATGGCGGCTTGTTTCCACTGATAGAGTCCAGCATTCCTCACATGTTTCTGCCCCTCTGAGCTCCAACAGGACTCTGATAAACATTAACTGTGGAAGTGTTGGGATTAAATCATGGCCGATACCCATCAATGGTGTTCGAGCCAAAATTTCAAGTCATTCTTTTTTAAATTTGCGTTTAGCTTTCTCAACACGCTCCAGACTCTTTTTGTCTTAAATTTTCTGGATCAAAAGCTGAACAAGACCATACCCTGACTTAAGTTTCCGTATCGTTTCAGACGCAGAACCCAAGTACCTGGTGGCGGTGCAGCCGATCCCAGCCAACGATGTGAAGAAACAGTGCACAGGTGCGTTAGCTGTAAGGGTCAACCCACCCTGAAGGGTCCTGGAGTCTCACTGTTCTCCAATGTTCCCCCGCAGGTAAAGTGAACCTGGACAAGCCGCTCCACCTGGTGATCGGCTCCGTCAGCCCCACGGCAGTACTGCTGTCCTGGGGGAACCACCTGAAGACGCCCTACGAAGGGAACATCATGAACGAGTGTCTGGAGGATGGGTGATTGTCTTTACACTTTCGTAACGTAACACAATTTGTTTCGTGAGTCTGTTTGTTTGTTATGTTTGTCACTAAAGAATGTACAGTCCAGTCAGGAGGCGATGACCAGGAAAGGTCGGACTGCTACTGTGTTCCACATTCATGACCGAAAACTGTCGGAAACTTGTGATTTCTGATTATTTCAAGAGTTTCTTTGTCCGGCTGCTTCTATCCAATCAAGATGATGAATTATGACTCTGCAAACAGCTGCTGTTGTGTTTGAACCCTTCGGCTGTGTTGAGAGATCCTACACTGACTTTTCCCCGCCTCCTACGGCGCACTTTTTTTCCCACCCTGTCCGACGGGTTGGAGAAAGCGTTGGAAATCTTGAGCCAGCAGTCCTCCGTTAGCTCCTATTAATGCTAACGTCAGCTCCTTCTGCAGAGTGCTTGGCTTCAGCCTGAGATGTTTTGGACCCCTGCTCTGAAAAACACAAATTTCAGCGAGTGAAAGTGGAGATCGAGCGGTTGCGCGGCCAGAATTAACAACATCGTTGTTTCCACGCTGAGGTCACGGCGGCTGCAGGCAGCCAGAGAGAAACCACACGGCTGTGTTTGTCATTCACGTGTCCAACCTCACCGTCTTGTTAACCCGACACCTTCAGAGTTGCAGTCGGTTTGAGAAGACCCAGACCTGAAACTATAGTTTTCAATGGGTCGTAGATCATTCTTCAGATTCATCAGAACATTTGTTGATGAAGCATCTGGTTCTGATTGGTTCAGTGGTGTTAGTTTACAAGGTTCTGCCTAACCCCTCGGAGTTCAAGTTCTTCAAAAACATAAAGTCTGGCATTATGTTGTTAATATTTAAAGTAGGTATTGAAGATGTAGAAATAACACTGGGAGTTTTATGGTATAACAATCACATAAAAAACATTTTTCCTGCCTTCTGCTGCTCTGAGGTTTAATATTAATTTCTAAACTCTTACTTTTTGTTTTCCCAAACTCAGCGTTAATCTCAAAAATGAAATAATTTTTTTAGTAACAAGATAAAAGTAATTTTCTATTTAAATACAGAGTAGGTGCCTAAACGACTGCTGAAATTTGCTAAAGAAGTTGAAATTGAGCTGAAAGCTAAAATGTGCAAAATGCTAGTTAAAATAAGCAAAGTGCTAATGTAAAGTACCACACTAGCCAAAAGTAACAAAATACTAGGGTAAAGGAGTAACTGCTAGTTAAAACCTAAATGCAGCAAAGCACTAGCTTAAAGTAACAAATCACTAGCTAAAAGTAGTAAAATGCTAACTTAAATTAGCAAAATGCTATCAGACTCTAAAACAGATATTCTGCAAAGTGCTGATTAAATGTCACAAAACACTAGATAAAAGCGTATAATTGCTAACAAAAAATAGCAAAATACTAGATAAAAGCTAGTTAGGTAGTGATAAAAAAAAAACAGAGTAAAAGCCTGAGGAACACCACACATTCAGTCCTACGAAAAATAAATTCCGCCTTCCTTTGGATCTTTTTCATTTATTTCCCTAAATATTGACATGTTGGAATCTGGAGTGTGTTTTTGTTCTCTTGAGTTTAGATGTGAATCATTTTAGAATTTTTAAAGACCACATCTGTTTGTTATGTTCTAAAAACAATTGCATTAACAATTTATCCACATTTAAAACTAAAAACCAAAAGGACCGAGCACTGGACCCTGAGCAACCCCATAAGTGATTTTTTTTTTCATCTGATTCTGTGGATTTGTCTTCATTAATCCTTCAACCATCTATGAACAATGAACTTTTACCATCCTTCAGGTTTTACACAATCCGCTACAGAGAGAGGAACAGGAAGTGGATCTACCAGACGTGTCCGACCAGTGACACGGTGGTGGACAACCTGAAGCCCAACACCCCATATGAGTTTGGTGTTCGCTCCAATAAGGACAACCGGAGCGGCATGTGGAGCAAACCGGTCATCCACAACACCAACAATGGCAGTAAGGAATGCCCCTTCCACCAATCAGAAAATGTTTACCATCTTCATTATTTCACTTTCCAGGAAGGAACTGTGAATAATCATAATTTCTTTCTCTTTGTCTTATTAGTCTTTACCAAAATGTGCTACTGGAAGTATTTTTCTTTTAGATTTTTTCTTGAAATAACTGAGCTGTTTTTATTTATTTTTTGTCTGCAATGATGTAATTTAGACTTTTTCTTAATGTTACAGATAAAAACGCTCAGCAGCCGTACAAGCAGCACCATTCTCTATCAAAGACTATGGTATGTGACCTGCTGCATGTAGAGGCTGACGTGTTCAGACGTCACTTTACAACAGTTACTAAAGCTGAAATGCACCTCCCACATGAAGGGATCTAAAGAAAGTCTAGTCGGCCCGTTCTTTCATTCAACAGGAAGCGTACATTTCAAAAAAATATTTTACCTTTGCAGGATTTGTAAGTGTGTTGGCAACAATCCGTGAACATTTTTAATATAATATTTAATGGTAGCTCTTCCAGGTACAGACACAGATACATTTATCTTTCCTACTTTCTGCAGGATTTAAAGCATCTGATTGGATTCACAGCAATGGTTCATGCAACAATTAGCCCACACCTGTTTAACATCACTGTTTGTGTCTTTGGTTTTTCTTTTGCAGAAACCACGGCCCTTCCTCCCTGTTCGCCCTGGTAAGCGTTCTGAATAAACAGTTATCTGGTTGTAGCCCTCTGTGGAGAAGATTAAAAAGTCAGGGGGTGACTTGTGATTTTGAATAACGGCTGACTTGTTTGCAGCTCTGCACAACAGCACAAGACCTCAACACTCCTCTTTGACCAAATTCCCTGGTTTCCCAGGCTCTCCACGCACCTCATTTGGTGATTATCTCCAATTTGTTCCTTCTTTTATGCTTTTTTAGGGTAGCAGAGGCGTGTTTATGGACCTCAGAGGCTCCCAGATCGGTTCAACTGATAAAAATATACGTCCAAATGTATATTTTAAAAGCTTAGTAGTGATTTAAAGAAAGACCCTTTATCAGTTGAGCCGGAGCTGCAGTCACTTCTTCAGAACCTTTCAGCTCTGGAGTTCTTGATTTTCTGCTCCTGTTCTTCACCTCATAAAACAGAGTACTGTTTCCTACAGAGTCCCCAGAGAGCCAGCAGGAAACTCTCCCTCTGCCGGGCTCTGAGCCCAAACTTACCTCCGAGTCGCCTGGTAACCAGATAGACGCTCTTTTGTTTTTTTAACCATCAGCTTCACTCATTCATGCAGCTGGGAGGGGGCGGGGCCAGGGCCTGCAGCTGCTGTGATTGGCTGCACGTTAGCATGCACAGAGTCAGAAAGTCGAGTCCTGGAGGTGACGTCGCAGAGGAGGAGTAAGTTGACTTGGCCCCACCCACTCCGACAGCAGGGTCATGTGACCACAGTCATGCTTCAGCATCCATCAGCTGCTGTTAATCTCTACATCATCTCTGTCACTATGCCCTTTTTCTGTCTTTTTAAACCTTAATTCTCGTTTTTTTTCTCCTGAGGCAACAGGCAACACAAACAATATGTTTATAGAAAGTATTGGCCTCATTATTTTTGGAAAAACTACTTTAGGCCTTTGCATTATTACAAAAACCAACAGATTCATTCACTTTCAGTCAGTTTGTGGCTCTTGAGCTGAACCGATCCTCAGATTCCATGAAAACTTCAGAAAAACACTTACATTTACATTTTCCAGCAAATAATTCTTATAATTTTATCTTATATTTTTACTTCAGTCATCCAACAAATGTAGGTTATGACATCTTCGGTTCAGTAAGAAACTCATCACAGGGCACTAATAGAACTGGTCCAAAAGTCCTATGTCCTTTTGAGTTTTTGTGCAAAAGGTCTTCCTGAAGAGATGAGTCTGTATGTAGAACTGCTATTCCTGCTTTGGTAGATTCGTTCCACCATCATGGAACCACTGATGAGAACAGTTCTAGACTGAGATTGCCTTGTTTGTAGGAATGGCATAACCAAACAAGGTTCTTAAAAGGAAGTCAGTGACCAAAACATCTGCTTAAATCCTAGAAATCTCCTTTTTGGCAGCATTTGGACCAGAATTGGACATCCGTACTGTAAACATATGAAACATTTTCACTCGAGGCCTAAATGTTCTATCTTCTGTTTCCATCTTCATCCATCTGTCCATCTGTTCTCATCATAAAGGGAAGGAAATAATGATCAGATCTTTAGCTGCTTCTGTAGGTTTATCCACTTACAAATAAATAAGAAGTAATAAGTAATAAATGAGTATTTGATCTTCAAACAAAACCTGACTAGATGGTCTTCTAGTTTCTATACATCTCAGGAGGGAAACTAAATCCTTCAGACTTCAGGTCTTCTACAGACTTTCTACAAGACTGAGGTTTGTGGACTGGCTCGGTCGCTCCAGAACCTTGGTGAGTCTTCTTTAGCTAGTCTTGTTGCCTTGGCGGGATGTTTTCATTGTCCTGCTGGAACCCATTCACAACCAATTTTTATTTTTCTGGCTGATATAAGAATGCTCTGGTCCAAGATTGATGATACATGTCCCCATCCATTGGTGGTGAAGACCTCCTATACCTTTAGCAGAAAAACTGCCCCAAACAATAGTGTTTCCACCTCCTACCTAATAGAGGGGATGGTGTTCTTTGAGCCGTGGTGAACACGGCACATCCAGTTGATACCAAAGACCTGGCCTCTGGTCTCGTTTGGCCACAGAACTTCCTCTCAAGCCTTCCCAGAAACATTTAGAGGTTCTCTGGAAAACTGAACAGACCTGGGTACATGGGTCTTCTTCAGCAGTGGCACCTTCGGTCTATCACAATATGATGTGGTACCAATAGTGTTTTTACTGATTCCTCCTGTGTAGTTAAGGGTGGATCCCTCAGCCTTCTCAACATTATTTGTAATCCATGTGGAAAATCTTACATGAAGCTCTGGACTCAGGACAACTGATAGCCATTTTTATGAATAATGGCACCAACAGTTTCTCCTAAGCTTCTCGCTGATAGGCTGTGGTCCACTCCAGGCGTGTTCAGATATGCAGTCTGATCATTGTAGCCCCCTGACAGACCTTTGGTCTGATCAGTGTTAGTATGGAAGGAATCTGTACATAGATAAATGGGCTTCACAATCAAAACTAGTTGAAATCAGAATGGTCTAATTAGTTGGTTGGCTGCAAATCTGTGTAACTTTTCTATTATGTTCAACAAAATTAAATCAGGTCCTCTGGATGGTTTCTTTTTGTTGAAACATTTCATCTATCATCCAAAAGAGTTCATCAATCCATTGAGCTGCAACAAACAGTCTCATACACAGCTCCTTCCCATAGTGGACTAACAAGTTTGATGGTACTCAAATGGTTTCTGTAGTCCGCCCTCTCCCCCGCCAACTCGTTTGAGGCAGCCATGGCCAAAGTGGTTTAAAACATCCTGATTCATACTCAGTAATTGTCAGGGCCTCTCACACTTTTTTCTTTAATGTGTTTTTAGTTGAGTTTTGTCTCTATTCAAATGGAACAAGTGGACAAACGTCCAGGTTTGGTAGAAGATCAGATCATTATTTCCCTCACTGTATCTGCATCATGATACCTCAGACTGCATGACAGGACTGCATGTCAGTCCGTTCAGATGTGTTTGGACTTTCCTTCTGGTAAAAAGACAACACAAGTTGTTCAACAAAACCCTCTTTAAGTACACTTCTGAAATTCCTGTACTTCTATAGTATTGCTACTGGGACCAGAACTTAAATATCTGGACTATTTTTTTACTTCATTATACCAGAATCCTGTAAATTATTTAGAAATGCATATAGAAAAAAAGAAATCTCTTCTTAAATTGGATCCAGACCAGGAAGGTGTTCTTCATAGTTTAAAACCAAGCAAGTCTTAGTTCTCGGAGCTGTTTGAAGGAAAGTCTGAAGTCACGTGTCTGGACGGAGATGATCAAAGTTCAGTCAGTCGGGAACCAGAACTGGCTTCTTGGTTCTGATCAGTCGGATCACTGTACCTCTCTCCTCTCAGGAAACACTTTTAGAACCAACAGAACCCGACCAGTGGATCGTCTGACTCCTGCCTTCCCCAAACTCCAGCCCACCACCTCTGCCACTACCACCACAACCACCACAACAACAACCACCACCACCACCACCACCTCTCTCATCAGCACCACTTCCTCCCCCACCACTAAATTATCTTCCAATGGTGGCTCACTTCCTGGGCAGACCACCAAGGCCTCTCCCACTCGTGTGCCTGAGAAGCGTCCCATTCCTACGGGTAATTTCCATCTACAGCTTTCAACTTCTGTTAAGCTCCTGATTAACACTGACTCCACTTTTTCACACAGGACGACTGTTTCTGGTTTTGACTTTTCAGGATGTGCACCAACTCACAAGTTATAAAATGTTTTGTTCTTTGGAGTATTTCAACAAATTTTCCTCACACAGCTGTCCTCAGATCACAAGATGGCTCCTTGCTGCTCAGATCAGCACTAGCCAATGAGAGAGCCAGAGCTAACACCTGGGGTAAAGATCTGCTTCCTGTCTAGTAGTCATCTGTCTGCTCCTTCTGTCCAGTTTTTTTTTTTTTTTTGGGCCACAGGTCTGGCTGCTCCACTCATTTTAGAATCATCTCATTCAGCATCTGCATGCAACGCCGTCTTGAGGTTTCCATAGATTGTTGAAGACTTGTCATAATCCTTCATTTATCCATTTACAGACACATAAATGGATACATTCATTAAAAAAACCCACAAAGGTCACTGAAATGACCGATAAAAGTAACAAAAAATATTTTAAGTCAACTAATAATCAGTCTTATGAATTTTGGTTCAACAAAATATACGTATATAAAAACAACTAGTGAAAGTGACCTTGCCTAAAAGATGGTACCCTTAACATTTCATTGCACAACTTTTTGAGGCAATCACTGCGATCAAGTGATTTCTGGAACTCTCTCTGAGACGTAGGCACCTGCTCTCAGTTTGAAGGGTTCCTTCTCCAAACTGCATGTTTCAGCCCCTTCCACAAATGTTCAACAAGGTTTAGATCAGGGCTCAGTTGGCCACTTCAGAAAGTCCAGTGTTTGGGTCAGAGCAAATTTGTGGGCGTTTATAGTTGTGTGATTTATGTCAATATTGTGTTGGAGACTACATGACCTTTGTCTGAGACTAAACTGTCTGACAGTGGGTGGCACATTTTTCTCCAGAATACCTTGAATGTCTTGAGATTTCAATTATATGGATTTGATGTCAAACTCCTGTTTCATTGTTGGCTTAGGGGATGGGATTGTTGCTAAAAAGTTCCTGTTTTGTCTCCTCTGTCCAAAGGACATTCTTCAAGGAGATTTGTGACTTGACAATATACCTTTTAGCAAATTCCAGTCTGGCTTTGTATGACTGGGTGTCCTTCTTGGTCGTCTTCCATCAGGTCCACTTTGGCTCAAACATCTGATATGATGAAACTGAACCTTTGAGTTCACCACTAACATCTATGGAAGTTGCTCTGGGCTCTTTGGTTACAATTAATTTTATCTGTCTCTTTAATCTGTCACCAGTTTTCCTCTTGTGGTCCAGGGAGTTTGTCTTCAGTCCGGTGGACTTTAAACCTTAAAATAATCTGAGCAGTTGTGGTCGCAGAAACATCAAGTTGCTTAGGGATTACCTTATAGTCTTTACCTTTACCAAGTTGCTCAATTATGTCTTTCTAAGCTTCAAAGACAGCTCTGTTTTTAGCTTTCTGTGCTCCATGTTCAGTGTGATACATACCATGATACCAAACAGAACAGTGAATACTTTTCACCTTTAAATAGGTAGACTGACTGATTGTATGATTGAAGACAAGTGATGCTAATATGACTCCCTTTGGCTTAACATGTCCCTATGAGTTTCAGAATTTTCTAGAGGTACCATCCTTTTTAGGGGCTATGATGTGGTAGAGACTGGGCAGCCGACCTGGGACCAGAAAGTTGTGGTTCGACTCCCAGCGATTTGCACATGCCATTTTGCCTCTGAGCAGGACACCCATTCTCTAATTGCTCCCTGGGTGCCTACACAGCTGTCCACTGCTCCACCTGGGTGTATCTCACGCATGATGGGTTAAATGCAGAGAACTAATTTTGCCATTGTATGGGAACATACAATGATGACAATCTCAAACTTCTTTTCCCATCGCTTCCCTTTTTGTCAAGGTCAGTTTTAATATATCTGTTTGACCCAGTTTCATGGCGTTTCAGAGACCTACCTGTTTTTTCCCCTTTAAGAAATTTCTCTGTGCTTGTTTTGCACTAATTAAACAACACCCAAGGGTTCATCACTAATGCCTCAGGGCTTCTTTTCCATCCCAGATAAAGAACACATAATGAAGGCCCTCTGCAACTGTTTCTGATTTTTTTTTCTAGGACCAAGCAGCAACAGAAACATGAACCCTTCACTGCCTTTGAAACCCTACAGCCCAGCAGCGTCCTCAGTGTCCAGATCTATGAGGCCTGGATCGAGAAACCCCCTCTATCCCTTCTCTAACGGCTTCAGACAAACCCACTCATCCTCTAGTTCCAGTAACTCGTTCCCGTCCTCAGGGATATTTGGGGGTAATCCTCCTCCCGTCTCTTTCTTCTCACATTTCTCCCTCAGGCTAACACTTTAGCTCCTTCTGACATCAATGATCCTACTGATTACACATCTGTCTGATAGATCAAACAACCATCAGTTTCCTGACCATTACCAAGAAACTGACTTTAGGCAAAATAGTGCTTCAGAACAGTAAGTGTAGTTGTAACATCAGATCTTCTGTTTATGGTTGGACATGAATTTTAACTTTGATGACTTGCATCAGTCATTATGAACAGAAAACCTGAAGGTGTCCTCACTTTATTGCACATCTGGAAACCAGTTATATACTTTTGCTTGCTGACTTCCATGATGTCAAACTCACTGTTGGCTGTTAAATGAACCTCACAGCTGAACAACCAAACAAGTTCGCTTTCTTATAGTGTTTGAAAGGTTTTTGATCAATTTATTGATGTTCTAAACATCCCAGGTGACGTCTGAAATGTTTACATTTTAATTATTTTTCCAGTTTGAAAAATTCCAGCTCTGAGATGGGTTACATGAAAACATGTTCTAAAATGTTTGTAGATGAAAGTATAGATTTTCCCATGACAATTCCTTCTGCTGTGAAGTGCAGCTACATTTATTTAACATAGTTCACATAGAACTGTCAGGCTAAAGAGAGACAAACATTCTGAACTGAGACCGAGTTCCGAAGTTTGAGTCTGGACTGTGAATCACAGGGATGCTGCACCTCACACCAAACCTCAAAGTTCAAAGCTTCACATCCCCGACCTCCAAGTCCCAACCTAGAAGTCCCAACCACCAAGTCTTAACCTTCAATTTCCAACCTCCAAGTCCCAGCCTCTAAGTTCTAACCTCTAAGTTCTAACCTCCAAGTCTTAACCTTCAAATTTTAACCTCAAAGTCCCCACCTTTAAGTTTCAGCCTCCAAGTCCCAACTTCTAAGTTCTACCCTCCAAATTCCAACCTCCAAGTCCCAACCTCTAAGTTCTAAGCTTTAAGCTTAAAGCTTTAAGCTTTAAGTCCCAATCTCCAAGTCCCAACTTCCAAGCCAACGCCTTTAAGTCCTAACCTTTAAGTCCCAACTTCCAAGTCCCAACTTCCAAGTCCCAACTTCCAAGTTCCAACCTCCAAGTTCCAACATCTATGTTCTAAACTTTAAGTCCCAACTTCCAAGTCCCAACCTCCAAGTTCCAACTTCCAAGTTCCAACCTGCAAGTTCCATCCACCAAGTCCCAATCTCCAAGTCCCAACCTCCAAGTCCCAACATTTAAGTCACAGCCTTAAAGTCCCAACCTCCAAGTCCTCACTTTCAAATTCCAACTTCCAATTCCCAACCTCCAAGTTCTCACCTTAATGTCCCAACCTTGTAGTTCCAGCTTCCAAGTACCTGCCTCTGAGTCCTAAACTTTTAAGGCTAAGCTTCCAAGAATCGATTTCCAAGGCCCAACCTTTAAATTCCAACCTCCAAGTCCTAACCTTGACGTTTCAGCTTCAAAGTCCCAACTTCGAAGCATCAAACACCACGTCCCAACCTCTAAGTCCAAACCTTGATGTCCCAACCTTCAAGTCCCAACCTTCAAATTACAACATCGAAGTCCAACCTCAAAGTCACAGCATCCAAACCATTACCCTTCTAGTCCTAACCTCACAGTCCAAATCTCAAATTGCTAAGCTTCCAATACAAATGGTAAGTCCCATGTTTCAAGTCCAAGGATACAGCTTTACCGGCTTTATTTACTGACACTTATTTAGAGTTCAATGAGAATGGAACAGAAAATTTGATTATTCTCCCACAATTTGAGCCTCCAACTAGTCTCTAGTCTCCAACAGTGGCAGTCCAGTGAGATCCTACACTGAGCTATTGGATTGATCATATCAACTGTCCTTGCAGACCTCTATTCTGGACTGTCTTTGGAACAATAGAATTATTAGTTTTGCTGAATATGCCACACTTTTAAAAAATTATTTAGAGGAAATTTTCTCCTTGGTTATAAATAAATAAAGGAAGCTCACTGTCCAACATGAGGAATGAACTCAGATCCCGTGATTCTGTCACGTTAGCTACATATGCTGTAAAGAACAAGACTGCCAATACAGGAAAACCCATCTGAACTTATCATGTCCTGTAAAAGATGGACGTTATGAAAACAGATTTTTTTTTGTCAGATCCTCTGTCATAAAAATATATTACTCTTGAAAAACAGTTATTTTAAAAATATCCCATTCCCCTTGTCTTGAAATGAAATATTCATCAGAGCCCAAAGCAGCTTCAGGCTGAAACCTGACTGTTTCCGCTGTAAAGGGTTCTGGCAAGTGTTGGAGCCACAACAGCTCATCAAAAAAGTGCTGTTTTGATCTTTTCTAATGTTTATTTCATATCGGTTTGGACACAACAAGATCTATGTGTAGCTGTAAACCAGTCTGATAAAATGTCTGAAGACGAGCAGCGTCTCTTTAGATTTATTTTTCTATCAAGTTTGGAAACGCGTCAGCTAAAATGCTTCAAACTATTTTTGAGTGTCTATACATCTGACAGTCATCTACAGGACTAAAAGAGACCAGATGTATTCTGCAGAAGCTCGAAGATTTTCTGCTCTTTAACTTATCACTGCCATCTTTGGTGTCCCAGAAGGATTCCTGGAAAATATAGATCTAAAAAAAAAAAAAAAAAAAAAATTGAAGTTATGTTGGGCCATGTTAAAGAACATTCCAATTTTGCCCAGATCAGATATGGTCCAGATCCCAGGCGGTTTGTGTGTCTGTGCCTGACACCATAGGGACACTAGTGGTTTGTGTTTGAAACCTTTAAATTCCTGAAGTTCAGAAAAGATTGGGTCCTTCAGAAGGTCTTGGTTGGTTGTTCTTGTGTTGGGTTCAGTTCTCAGAAACAGATTCTATCCCCTCCTAACACTCAGTTCTCTCCCTGCAGTAAATGGACAGCCACACCGGGGCCTTTCCCCACCCAAACCGGCCTTATGGTTCAGAACTCGACTGGGTAAAAAGACCTTGTTTGTCCTTCTGTGTCTCATCATTAACCCTCCAGTCGCTTTGCAGCATTTTTCATGTCTACTGCAGCTCATGTTGGTGTTTAATGTCCACATTTGCTGTGTTTATTAATCCTTTTTCTGTTCATCATCCTTCCCATCATCCATTTGTCCATCCATTGTCCATCCATACCACCTGTTGTTCTCCATGTTTCAGCCTACAGTCAAGCTTCTGCTGGGCTCAGCAAAGCTTCTGGCCGAAGGTCGTTCAAATAATCAAGATGTTGATTATTTGACTTGGTTTCATAAACGCTTTGTGTGCTGATGGTGGGTGTTATTCTGCTGGGGTTCTGATTTCTGCCTTCAGGAATAATGAGCGCCATCATACCAACATAGTTAGTTGAAGTTTTTTTAAGCTAACTTCATCAGTTTTGAGACAATACCAGTTTTTGGGATTGACCACCTCAAAAAACTAATCATTTTAAGTCAAAGCGGACGACTCTAATAGTAAAACTGCTGGCTTAAACCAAAAATGGGCATCCTAGTTACCATTAAAATTCCATTAGTTTCCATTAGATTATCATTAGTTATCAATGTATCACAATTGGTTATCAATCTCACCATTAGTTGCCATTATATTACCATTGCTTATCAATATTTCACCATTGCTTATCAATATATTATCATTGTATTACCAAGGATTATCAATGTATCACCACTGGTTGTCAATATAACATCATTAGTTACCATTTTATTGTCAATGGTTATCAATACATCACCACTGATTATCATTATATTACCATTAGTGATTAATATATAACCAATGCTTATCATTGTATTACAATTGATTGTCAATATATCACCATTGGTTATCATTATATTACACTTAGTTACCATTATATCACCATTGGTTATAATTATATTACTATTGGTTATCAATATATTACCACTGGTTATCATAATACATATTGCCATTGGTTATAATTATATTACCATTAGTTACCATTATATCACCATTGGTTATCATCATATTGTGAATGGTTATCAATACATCACCACTGGTTATCATTATATTACCATTAGTTATTAATATATCACCGTTAATAACCATTACATCACCATTGGTTATAACTCTAATACCATTGGTTATCAATACATCACCATTGGTTATCATTATATTGCCATTGGTTATCAATACATGTTGTCATTAAATAACCATTAGATACCATTATATCACCATTTGTTATTACTACCGGTATATTGCCATTGGTTATCAATACATCACCATCCATTATCATTACATATACAGTATTGCCATTGATTATCATTACATTGTCATTAGTTTACAATTATATTGTTGTTAGTTACCATTAGTTACCATTAAGTTACCATTAGTTACCATCTTAAAATCTTAATTAGGAAGCCCAACTGTCATTTAATGATTAAAAACCCACCATGAATCTTATTAATAGCAGACTTCAGCAGAAAAACAGCCTCTGTCAGTTGTTTGTATTGTTTTTTTTTCCTAAACCATAATGTTTATGTTTTTGTACACATTTAAGTCACAGTATATATTTTTGATTTGAATGCACTCATTTGAGTATTTTCTGTTTATATCACTACATGTTGAAATGACTCGAAGGTAACCAGTGAAGAGGGTTGTAGATCTTTAAACTTCCTGAAGTCTGACTAATGTAGCTGAACAGACCCCACGTTGTTAGCATTAGCTCTATTCAAGGGACAGTGGCAAGGTTTTACTTCTATGAGAAACAATTACATAGAAATCTTCAAAGTGTATTTTCAAGTAGGCTATTCTTAAAGGCAAAATATTCCCTTTCAGCACTATTGCTTACAAGTTTATTTAACTGAAATTGTAGCCAGATCAAAACCATAAAGATATATGAAATATTTTATGATGCTGAAAGATGAACTTCTAGTCCTCCAGATGGTTGAGTTAACTCATTATTCTGTAATGACTGTCAGACCTCCTTCAGTCTTGGACAGTCAACCTTTAGGTTTATTTTGTCTCTCTCTCTACGAAGATAAAGTCAGACATGTAAAAACAAAAAGAAGAGATGGAGCTGAGCTTTTTAATGTCAACCCACTCTCAGAGGGTAGTGATCCAAAAACAGGACTAGATCCAGATTAGATTTGGTCCAGATTCTGCTGAAGTTTCTCCTGCAGACTTTCTGCGTTCTTTTATATTTTCATACTTAAACAGAAAAAAAAAATCAGTCCATAAAACTTTTGGTGTTTAAACTTCAGACTTTAGAAGTGGGTTATAACCAGTTTCAGTCACAGTGCCTCTCCTGCTGCAGTCAACAGCTCATTGACGGAGGACAAGAAGCTTCCTGGTGTGTTTGGTGGCGTCCATGTTGAGGAGCAGCTTCATGGTTGGTAAAAGCATGAGTCCTGCACCCAGAACCCTGCTCATGCTGTGTGCTTCCATTGCTCTGCATGGTTTGGGGGTGTTTTGGGTCCAGAGGCAGATCTGTAAAGGGACCAGGGAAAACACTGGCCGCCAGCTTTAAGGTTCTGGCCAAAGGCTCGAGCTGTGGAAACTATGAGCTCCCCTGATAGTTGGCTTGTGTTGAAGAACCTCGCTCTGCAGAGCTTTGTGCTTTTCTTTCACCACAGAAATTTGAGGAATAAACTGCTTCTAATGAGCCTATGATGAACCCAGTGTCTGCCGCTAAGCCTGTTGGGCTCTTCTGCTTCGGCCCGTACTCTCTGCTTGTGTCTGCTGCAGGAAAACGGCGTGTTTGGAACCGTCAGCATGGCGTGCACTGAGCAGTTTTCATGGGACTGTAGAAGCCGCCGTTTGCTTCATATTTCAGGACTGTTTGTGTGTGAAAAGAAAAAAAAAAAAGTCATGCCAATATTTATTCCACTTCGTCTCGTTCTGTAATCAGAAGAACCGGGCTGTAATTACAGCACACTTTCCATTATGGAGCTCCGTGGAGAACATTTATTGGTTTTGTTGGCAATGCTTCTAATTCAAGTCCAAGACAAATAAACGAAGAAAGTATAAAAGTTCTTAGAAGCAGAAACAACTGAAGCGATCTCCAAATACCATCGTCTTCGCTGAGTTCAAGGAATGTCTCCGAATTGTTACAAGCTAAAACGTTGCGGGACTCCATCATCCTTCATGTTTGTGGTTTTGCATTTATTCTATTTAGTTCTGGACCCGGGTCAGGTCCCTGATTGTAAGGAATTTTGGCTGGAAGGATGGGGGGTGGGGGTGGTAATTGGCTGCAGGTTCTGGTCCTCAGAGTCAAACACACACAGTTTTATGGATTTCTGCAGGACTGTTCATGTTTTAAAGTTGTTTCTGTGTTTGGAAATGACTACAGAGCTTCTGCCTTCAGCAGAGAATAAGATTTTCCAGGAGATTAGAGAAAACAGATATAAAGTGACTGTTAAAGCTCAACTCTTGGTTTTATTTAGACACAACGCACCCACAGGCCAACACAATGCATACATGTGATTTACAGAAGACATTTCTGCCATGTACCACATCAAAAAGTTCTGAAAGCACATGAGCCTAGTTGACCACTGTTCCCTATTAAATAGGAGTTTTTTCTGATGGAAACCATCTTTAGTTACTTTTGAAGAAAGTCACAGATGCAGAAATGGTTCTGCGAAGTGAAAAGTTTTAAATCTTTGATGCTGATGTTGGTTTCAGGATCCCCGGCCCGTCCTGTGGTCAACATGAAGCCAAACGATGTACGAAAGCTTGGAGAGACCGGTGAGAACTGAACTGGAGTTAGGAAACACAGCTTGTTTCTTTAAGCATGCCTGAACACCAGATTTATTTATTTATTTGTTTGTTTGTTTTAGACAAGTTGAATCGCATTGAAAAGAATGGAAAATCAGATTTCCTTCCTCGTAAAATTCCAGCAGCGACTGCCAAGCCAACCAAACAGGAGCGAAAAAAGACCACGACCGTAGCTCCGCCGGCCGCCGGTAACTAAACACGATGCAGACAAAACCATCATCAATTCATCATTCAACCTTTATTTAAACAAATACATCAAATTAAGCCTTGAAGACTCTTTTACAAGTGAGACCTGTTTGGACAGACAATAAGTGGTGAAAGTAACAAGGGTAGTGAGCATGTCCAGAGACAACGTACAGAGGCACTGCAAGAGTTCCGATAAGAGTGGTAAATCGCTCAGGTTTACATAGTTCCCTCTGGAGAGATCCGTACACTCTCGGGGAGTGCCAAGGATGACCAAGGATGATGTCAAATAGAAACTGAATAATCCTAAAATGACAGAATGTTTATTCAGCTGAGCCCCTGTGATTGGTTCATAGACTTCCTCGGGGGTGGGGTGTGGGGGTGGGGGAGAGAAAATGCCAGAGCATCAAGAGTTACAAAACTTCCAGGTTCAAGGCTGCACATGTGGGCTGCCCACATGTGCAGCAGGTGCTAAATACATGTAATTTAAAATAATTAATTTTAAATAAAAAAAAATCCATGCTGATTGTGTAGCTTGTCCATCAATCAGCCAATTGTGTGTCATGTCCAATCTTATTTTGAAAAACCCCGAAAGAGCGAGTCCGCGAAATTCAAACTGTGAAGTAGCAAGGGACTACTGTACAATAAAATTTCATGTGTTTGGTCAGAGTTACAGAGAGCTGCATGTAGCCTTAAAGCTGCAGGTTGCACACCCTGGTTTAGACAGTTTTTTATAAGCGCCAGTTATTGTAACTTTAGCTTTTGGAAACTAGACAGCCTGGCACTTATCTTACCTTATTGGATACTTGCCTGGCATGTACCTGGTGCCAGATTTAGCAAATTTGCACAAATCACTTCACGCTGCTTTAAGACCAAATATAGTAAAGAAATGGGAACACATCCTTCAGCTTTATCATTAAACTTTGAATACCATCATCTTTTATTTCTTTTTTCAGTGACCCAACAAGAAACCTGGGAGAAATCGGAACTATTCCAGTCACAGCCCAGCTCTGATGTTGATGCTCTGGGGAATAAACGTTTTGTGGGTACGTTTTCATCCCAGATAATTAAAGCGTGGAAACAAATGTCTCGTAAATTTTTTGCTTCGTCTGCAACTAATTCGTCCCTTACTCCACCCACAGCGCCACATGTTGTCTACCAAACTGGTAAGAAACCCGACGAGCCCTGCTCTATCACATCCTCCCTCACGTATTTCCCCCAAGACCAACACGGAGAGAAAAGCGTGACATCTCCTCCCAAGAGTCCACCGTCTAACCTCACCGTAGTGACGGTAGAAGGATGTCCATCCTTTATTATCCTAGATTGGGAGAAAGCAGACAACGATACCACCGGTATGAAGAAATTAAATCTAAAAGCAACTCCTCATTACTCGCATATAATCCTAAAAACACAAAGAAAGCTACTCTATATTATGCATTTTACTGTCCATAGAATATGAAGTAATCTCCACAGCAAAAGGACCTGATGGAGAACGGGTGTCTGTCTTGACCACCGATCAGACGCACACCGCTGTGGAAAACCTCAATCCTGAGAGCAGGTAGGCTCATCTGTGCTATCCAGGAACTAAACTAAAGAAAAGTTTACTTTTTATCTGGAGGTAGAAGAGTTAGCAGAAGAAGAAATGTGGTTTAAAGAAGCAAAAAACACATTTCAGTTTCTGTAATGAAAGCAGGTTTATATAAACAATTCTGAAAAAAACTGGGATGCTGTATAGAATGTAAATTAAAAACAAAAGAAACCTCTAATTTATTCACAACAGAACGCAGTTACCAAATGTTGAGTTATCATGTTGAGACTCATTATGTTTACCTGAATAACCAGATATGAGCATTAGATTGGCAGACGAATTGATGTAGCGTCTGCAGTATTGCAGACTCTGTACTGGTCCGATGTGGTGAAGAGGGAGCTGAGCTGTAAGGCAAAGCTCTCTGTTTACTGGTCGGAGTACGTTCCTACCCTCACCTATGGTCACGAGCTCTGGGTAGTGACTGAAAGAATGAGACTGTGGATGCAGGCAGTTGAAATGTTTCCTCTGAAGGGTAGCTGGACTCACCATTAGAGATAAGGTGAGAAGTCAGTTATCCCGGAGAGACTCGGAGTAGAACCGCTGCTCCTCCACATTGAGAGGAGCCAGTTGAGGTGGTTCAGGCATCTGGTAAGGA
>JARVGQ010000828.1:12065511-12076000 GCA_031762355.1 Hypsolebias martinsi | reverse complement strand
ATTTACAAGAGAGACCTGGTTACAAACTAAGGTTGATGACAACAGCAACAGTAGATGTTCCTTGGAAAATCAACAATAGACAATCATAAGAGCGAAATACAGATTTTTTTTTTTTTTTCAAACAAGTTAAAACAAAGATGTCAAAGTTGCAAAACATTGGGAAAACAGGAAAATCCTGTTTTCTCCATTTGGCTGGTTGTTATTTGAATGTTGAGGAAAAAAGTTCTGAATACTGTTTATTGTTAGTGAACGTACTTTTAGTAATGAGGGCTTGTGTTTTTTTAAGTTAGCATTAACACAACTGAGGTTGTTCAAAAAGCTACCCACAACAGCTAAAGTATTATTGTTTATAAACTCCCCCACCGAACCCCACATGTGATTACTGTAATAAGTTTGGGTTTAGAAGAAAAAAAAAACTTTTTGCATCTTGTATGACTTATTTATTTTTGTAGTAGACTTCAGGTTTGTATTTCTGAACGTAACAATGAATGAATGGGGACATGTGTGTTTTTGCTGTGTGCCTCCTTAATATTTATTTATAATTTACTGCATATTTTAATCATGCTGACAGTAAATCTGGATGAAGAATATGATTCAAATAGCTCTGACCTTTCATTAGAGCTCTCACTGATGACTGTACAGTATGTTGAAGCATTAAGGAGTTACAGCTTTATGATGTTGGTGTCCAATTGTGTGGACATGTTGGACTCCATTTGGATACTTTGAAATATGCTTGGACATACTCTCATAAAAAGATGTCCAGAATCATAATTTTTGTTGCTATTTTTAACAAATTTGAGCTAGTAATAGGTAAGATTTTATGCTGCAGCCTCATGTTTTTTTCCAGCCAATCCCGCCATTTGCATAAATATAAATTAATAATTTAAAAATTTTTCAGATGAGTTTTTGTTTTTATTTTAATGTTTCAACTTCAATAGCTACATACTAGTTACAATTGAAACATTTTAGACAAAAATTCAGAGTTTTACTTTTACAACGAGACCAAACTTTTGAATTCACTCCAAAGGGTTGAAGAACAGCATTTAATTTCATTTAGATACATTTATTCATGTGTTTGACATTTTGTTTAGCAATACTTACCAGGTTAAGTTTTTTGGAAAACATGCAAGGAAGAAACTAACATTGTTAGTCTCCCTCCCATGTACGGTGGGAGACTAAAACTGGTGTCCGGGCGTAAAGTCAGTACATATAAAGCTGGTATCTGGGCGTCTTGTTCACGAGTGATGGTAGGATGAATCAAAAAATGGATTGACGAATTGTGGCCTCATCCTCAGTGATGAGGGCGTTGCTTGGGGTCAGTCATGGTTGTCAAGTTCCGGTGGTTTTGGTGTTGAACCCAAGTGCGGGCAGACCATGGAGACTTGGAGAATTAGAATTATAATAAAACAAGAATTTATTAACAAAAACAAAAGGCTGATGAGGCAGCAAACTTACTTGATTCTGGGGACATGGAGGGAAGCAAGAATATGGAGGTAGACAGGGAAATGCCCAGACAACAAAGAACACAAAGACGCAGACTTAAATAGGAACGTTAACGATGGGATAAAGACAAACACCTGGGAAAGACAACAGATGGTGGAGTGGAGCTAATCATGAGGAAGAAAACACTTGAGAGCAGGAATGAACACAAGAGGAAGACACAACCTAGGGAACACATATCCTCACAATGGTAAAGACAGAGCTGAGTCAAAAGGCAAAGCTCTCAATGTACTTGGTCTGTAAATGTTCTGACCCTCAACCAAGGTCATGAAATTTGCAGCAAGAATGAGATCTTGGATACAAGCGACCAAAATGGGCTTCCGTCTTAGGGTGGCCTGGCTTGGCTTTAGAGATAGGGTGAGGAGCCCCATCATTTGTCAGGAGCTTGGAGTAGAGCCTCTGCTTCTCCACAACTAAAGGAGTCAGTTGAGGTGGTTCATCTGATTATAATGCCTCTTGGACACTTCCCTTTAGAAGTTTTCCAGGCACATCCCATGGAGTCCCTCGGGGAGACCTAGAAGTTGCTGGAGGAATGGTGCGTCTTCTCTGTCCTGGGAACATCTCGGGTTCACCCAGAATAAACATGTTGCTAGGGAGATGGATCAGAATCAGCTTATTGTCATTGCACCGAAGCACAACAAAATTACATTTCAGTCTAGTCCGTCCGAGAAAACATTAACAAACAGACATGGGGAGACAGAGGTGTCTGAGGCTGCGGCCTTTGGGAGGCGTTGCCCTGTTCGTTTGGATAAGAAAAATAGAAACACAAGGAGAGGGGAGACATTAAAAATCATGTCTCGCACATAGGACACAGTGTGAAAGTTGCAAAACTAAAACCCTCAGTACAGAAACTGCAACATAGTGATGACATAATACATTTATGCATGGGGAGGCTGACGAAGGCGGTGAGTTGTCTGTGGACACTGCCAGATGGTTCCATAGTCCTGATAAGAGATGATGCAGTGTCTATCAGCTGGCTCAGCTCTGATACAGGTCCATAGATGTCCTCAGGAAGGGAGCAGGTAGAGGATGGGGAGGGGGGCAGAGCTTCTTGTTCACATAACATCCAGGAGAGTTTGAGATAGTTGGCCAATTCAAGGCCAAGCAACGGAGCCAGATCCAGATAACAACAGTTATTTTGGGTCATGCCAACTCTGCTTGATTTCTGTCTGCCTTTATAGTTCTACTGATACATCTCAATGTCGATTCCAAACCAAATTTTGTGGTCAACACCGCCGGGCCGAGCTTGTAGCGTCACCAAGGCCAATTCCTTCCCACAAGCGAGTTTCAGGAGTCGCAAGTGGCCCGTGATTCTCAGAAATTGAGCCCAGCTTACAACTCAACCCACACAGCATCTGAGTCTGAGTGTTCACAGCACGGCACCTTCCTTTTCACAAGCCAGGCAGCCTTACAATGGAAAAAACAGCTGCCGACATTTTCCACGTTTGTCAATATGCCAGGTAACTGCCAACTCCAAAAAGCAGAAATCCTGTTGTCATAAATCCAATAATGTACGCGTCTTCTACATCCTCAACCAACAGTACTGACAGAAACAAGATTTTCTCCTGCCCCCAGGAATCCATATCCGGTTGTAAATGTCCCATCAGGGCAAGAGGGCTCTCCTTTGCTCTGTCTTTTCGTTGAGAAAATTTTATAAATTGCATTGAGAGACCAGCTGACCAACTCCATAATTTACAGTTCAGACAATATGTAAAGAGAGGCTCCGATAGAGTTGACAAAGAGCAAAGCAGGAGATAAGTAAGAGCGGCAATGAAAGCTTCCACCTTCGTCGATAGCAAGCAGGAAGATTCTGATTCTGATGTCTGGCATTTTAGTTTTTCCCGTTTTTCTTGTTGTGTCCCTGGGCAAGACACTTAACACTGAGTTGCTCCCGGTAGGACTGCCTGGCGCCTTGCATGGCAGCCTACCGCTACCGGTGTATGAATGTGTGTATGAATGGGTGGATGGTTGGTACTGTGAAGCGCTTTGGGGCCCCTCACAGGGGGCTGGAAATCGCTATATAAGTAAGCTCCATTTACCATTACCATTTACCATACTAAGACAAACAGCATTGTGAAGCAACTATTCTGCTAACTTTTTAAAAGTGGCAGGATAGTTTTAATGCTTTAATTAGAGCAAACTAATGGAAGATCATCAATAACAATAAACAATAATTGTCCAAAGATAGATCCTTGTGGAACGCCTGTTGGCCCAACAATTGCAGATGTGTTATGACTATAATCCATTATCTTAAGTCATTATAAATCTTGGTATAATCTGCAAACATTTGAATGCAACAATTAGTGTGAACAGATGTAAGATCATTCTTATAAAATACAATAAATAATAATGGACCTGAGATATGTCCTTGCAGAAAACTTGCTACTAGAATTTCAACTGATAATTTCTGGTTTCTATACAAACTAGTATATAATTTCATCCCAGGAAATATTTTAGTTTGTTTGTTTTAAAATTGTTTTGTGATTGTACTTTCTTCTCATTAAATGTCATCTATAGACTCGACCCTGGAGGACATTAAAAAGCTAAAGGTCTGCATCGAGTTAAACGGCCTTCGACTTAACAAGCCCCGCCTACCTGGAGAGGTTGGCCAATGGCTGCCTTCCAGTGAGAGGTCTGCAGAGGTGGACAGGAAGACCAGAATGGATGCTGCATCTGTCAGGGGAAGATCAGAGGTCAACAGTGGCTGGTGTGAGCCCAGGTTTCTGAAAAGCGATGCACCGAGAGGTAAAAGATTTTATTTGATCTCACTTTTCGGTGTGGCTGAATGTGAACATGATTCAATTGACTGTTAAAAATTCAGCAGTATGTGCTTAAAGGATGCATCTAAAGGCCCCTACACATTTGGGTGTACTGTGTATACTCCATGAGTCGCGCGGCTTCCGTGTGTACTGTCCGCAGACGGTTGAGACTTCATACTCGAGTGTACATCCTGATGGGCTGCAGCCCAGCTCTGCAGGTAATGGGCGTTTACCTTCGGGACAAATTGAGGTCATCAATTGGTCATTTGCTGACACGTTACTGGATTGACTGACAGGTCGCGTTGTGGATCCGACTTGTGGAAGAAGGGAAAAAAACTAGCGCTGCCGGCGGGCCTGGGTAGAGGCAGGGTGGCCAAGGAGCAGTGGCAGCATTCTCTGTTTTTATATTGTTAATAAAAAGTTCTAAAAAATAAAAAACAGAGCACTGGCAGAGCAGCCCACACATCAGACTGGCCCACTGGGAAATCTCCAGACCCTCCGGATTAGGGTTAGGGAATTTAAGGAGAATTTAATACACAGGTGAAGTGCATGAAGACGATGGACAGTGAGACACAATTTGAATATTTTCAAATGGATTCTAGCAAGTTCGATGAGCTAGTTGGGCGCACCCCGTTTCTTCACCACCAGGGCAGCCACTGCACACCTGTCAGCCAGGTCTTAATTTGTAAACTGATGGATGCCAGAACGCAAATGGTGGGCAGGTGTGTGTGTGGGCCGTTGTGTGTGTGTGTTGGTGGGGGGAGTGGGGTGCACGGGTGGGGGGAGTAAGTGGGGAGTGGAGGGAGCCTGTAGGCCCTCCTCCCCCTTAAATATTTTAATAAAATATATGCTATTTTCTGCATTTTGGTGCAGCCTATTTTAACAGATTGTTCAACATCTACATTTATCTACATTTGTAAATACTTAATAAATTACTATTTTAGAGAGCAACAGCAGGTTGTGCGAATAGAGCAGCTCCGATTCTGTCAAGTGTCCTAACTCCCCACCACACACACACACACGCACGCACGCACGCACGCACGCACGCACGCACACACACACACAATTCATGTTTCTGTGCCAAACTCTTCTCTGCTGAATTAATTCCTGTGCGTTGTTGCTCCTGCTGCTACAACCTCAATTACGACTGCCTTCTCAGTTGTCCAACTAAGGACAAGCCATCCATCTACCCATTTATTTTATGAAAGTAAATCGGACTGTCTTTTCAACATTTTGATCCCTGTTATTTTGACAAATTAGTGCCATTGTTTTGATACATGATTAATGTGAATATTGCACATCGAACATTTCTCTCGTTGAATTTTTTTTTTTTACTGTAGCTAAGCTTTTTTATTTATGTCTGAAACGTATGCGTGAGTTCATATCAGCAGTTGTGCGTACTCAGAAATGAATGGAGACTGCTGTGCATAAGGTATAGCAAGCCAAGTGGCCCATTGATAGCCACTTTTACCACATGTCTGGCTATTAATTAAGCCATTTGGCTTGCCTTATCAAGGAAGTCACTTCATCCATGTGGAACATGACGTAGCGTGTGCACGAGCTGGTGCACCTGCTGCAGCCATAATACCCCTTCTACAGACTGGGCAACATCTCCTCTCTTTGTATTTTTAAATGCGTGATGACTTTGTACTTTTAAGGGCGGAGAATTGAGTTGCCGGATCCAAGCAAACAGTTGCCGGAACGCACCCGGTCAAAATGAGGGAGTTCCCGGATCTTGTTCCGGCAGTATCCGGCTCAAATGAAGCACTGCTGTCGGCACTGCACAGAGAGCGGCAGTCGCGCTGCACATCCTTGTGACTGGTTGCTCAGAACGCAGAGAGCGGTTGGTGTTGCATACAAAATAATCTGTCGCCAGGCAGTTTATTGTGCGACGCAGAGTATGCGTATGCAGCCGTAAAAATTCATCTTTGCATGGACATGGCCGGCCGACATCCGCTTTGAGTCCACGTTGAGTCCACCTCGAGTACGCGCGGTCCTCCACAGAGTGAACTATGCCTGAGTATGTGGGGGCCTTGACAGTCTTCTCTGTGCAGAATAAAATTTTTCACGTTGCTAAATCTTTGGTTTAACCAAACAGAATGATTCGACTCGTCTCACCTCTGGCAGGAAACAGAAATTCTGCTTCTCGTCACATTTCCGAGTGCCACATGGTAAAGCAAACTTGTTAAAGCCTTTATTCTGCAGCCTGAGCTACTGCTGCTTCTGATGAAAACTGTGTCGGCTGTCATCAGTCCTCTTCCTCTGCCTTCTCCCCTTCTCTCTCTTCCTCCTGCTTTGATTGCCAGAGCACATGCCTGGAATAACACCAGGCGACGTGTGTGTTCCCGTGTGTGTTCGCGTGTGTGTTTACGGAACCGTCGAGGCCTCGTGGCGTGCTAATAGCCATCTAACATCTCCCAGATGGAGCTGTCACACTCGTCGTAATGCACAGGGAATGTGTTAGCGTCCTCCTCCTCCGTCTCCTCCTCCTCTTTCTCCGTTTGTTGAAGGCTGAGCGGCATTCAGTTTCTACATGTTCCCTTCTGGATCTCTCTCTGGTCAAATTCAGCTAAACTCAAACCAAAATCATTTCATTAATAAGGATCATAGTATAATTATTAAAGATCCCACTTTAGGCTTCACCATTTATGCCTCTGCTTTTCACAAAAGTACATCATGAATGTGTATCTCAGAGTGAGCTCTGACTTTTGGTAATGGAACATTGAACGATAGAAATGAAATTCACTAAAAACAGTGAAAAATGTCCCCATAAACAATAATGGCATTTGTTGAAGTGATCAAATCCAGCCCTGTGGAGCTCTCCACTTCAGACAGACTTCACAGCGGAAACATTTAAAGTTTAAATGGGTTACAGAAAGTTGGACTTGACACAGCTGTTTTCAGATTTTCAATAGTTTTTACACTGTCGCAGTTTGAGTTGGAGGATTTTGGGAGATTTTTCCCATAGGATATCCTCTTCTACAATTTTTCCCATACGAAGTGTGGTTGTGCCATAGAATCTCCAGTGTAACCGATTGTTGCCAATCTCCACATGGAGGAAATGGGACAGAGAGTCCTGGACTCTTTCAAGGGAAAAAACACAGAGCAACTGGTTCACATATGTGGAAGAAACTTTGTTCTAATTCTAAGCGTTCACCACACACATAAACTCTGTTAACACACCAACATCAAGTTTACCAGAGAAGATGCCATTGACAACAAGCTGCCTTTTCTGGACTGTTTGGTGAACATAGAAAGAGATGGAAGCCTCATTATGGAAGTTTACAGTACCTTTTTGTTTGACTCTTACCACCCACTGGAACACAACCTCTCAACAGTCTCATTTTTTTTAATAGTTTTATAAAGATTGCAACGCCGCACACTCCAGACATTTTTGAATTGATAAAGCCAGATGGAAAGCAAAACGTCTTCAATTTCAGAATAAGTCTAGTTGTGTTTTAATTTTTTTTTTTTTGTTTCTCCATACAGCTTCAGTATTTTATCTTCTTTCACCCATGGTGTGTCTGCTGGTTTTCTCTCAAATCCCCTCAGAGATCAGAGTGCACACCCCCAAACCTGCAGCGATTTTCATTTAATCATAATAGCAATTTTAGTCTCTTTTGTACTTGTATCTTCAATAAAATCCTGTAGAGGCTTACTGGTGCTTACTTTTTACTCTGCCTTTCTGCCTAAAGTCCTGCTGTGTGCTGCCCCTCCCCTTTTTGCTTATCTCAAAAAGGTGGGAATCACCACGGCAACCAGTGACTGGTGGATTCTAGTCTTCTGCTTTACCCAGCATGCTTTTCTTCTTTCTGTGATTACATTAAGGCCTCCCCAATGAATCCTGTAGAAATTTCAAACTTAATATTTGTCGTTTCGGGCCTTCTTTTTTTTTTTTTTTTTATATAATTTTCTTCCATTTATTTTTAAATTTTCTTTTTTATGATTTTCTACTGTTTTCATCTGTGTTCTTTTTTTAAAACAGGTAAATCAATTTTCTTTTAGAACGATAAAGTTTTATCTTGTCTTATTTTGATAATTAGTCATCGAGGCTCATTGAGACTAACCTGTATAAATGAAGTTTAAATTATTCCCCCCCACCCCCACCCCAATCAGCTTATGTTCAGGAGGGTTAAATCAGATGTTTGGTAGAGTTTAGAATGTAAAGTGAGAAAAAAAAAGATCTTTAAACCTGTAGATTCAAAATAAATCTGAGATTCTCTTCAAAATGAGTCTGGCTCTGTCATAAATTTAACTATCACAAAAGAAGTTTAAAACCTCAGTCAGGCTTTGGAGAAGAACAAATGTTCAGGTTTTTTTTTTAATACAGTTAAATAAAGGCTATAATGAAAAGAACGCTAATGAATATTGGACCTACATTGATACATTTCTGCAGAAAGTTAAGATGAGTTAAACTCAGTCAGGCAGGTTGTTGTTAGGAATCCAGTTTAATTAATGAATTTTAGTGCAGCTTGTTGTGTAATGAAGTTTTTTTTTCCTGTAATATTAAAAACAACAACAACAACAAAAAAACAATAAACCAAATTGTTGAAACTAACTGCAGGAGACCAAGCATTAAACCAAGTGGAACTCCAAATCATACTGTCTGTAAAGCTGTGCATCTTTGGCAGCCAAAGTCATGATTTTATTTTGTTTTATAATATTTCTAGTAGCAAAGGTTGTTTCATCATTTAATTATTTTTCACCAGTAAAAACTTTAATCCTTGGAACTGATCTGAGCTCACAAAGTAAAACTTGAAAATGTTGGTACATTGGTTGTATTTTTGCAAAAAAATATTTATTAAAATTAACACATTTTAAACTTAATATACTGCTGAACACCTCAGACTTTTTATTTTACATTTCTTCAATCTGAACAGTTGGCGAATTAAAAAACAAACAAAAAAAAAAAAACCCAAATAAATTTAATAAATATTGAGCATGCATCACGGTATTTAATAAATATTGTTTTTGCCTTTCGTACAATCAAATTTCTTCCAATAAATATAGGATCATAAAATTTGTGGGATCCTGACAACCGATCAGCAGAAACTGATTGATTAAATCAGACTTTAACTGATCAGATGATTGACGCGGGCTAAATGCCAGATTATGGTGTCCAGCCTAGGATTTTTTTACTGACCGCAGTTTTAAGCTGTGAAATGACAACAAGTGTGTTGTTCTGCACAACCAGCTTAAAATAAACATTAAATTGCTGTTAAACAGCCTTACGAACACACACAGACACACACACACACACACACACACACACACACACACACACACACACTCACTCTCACGAACACACACACACACACACACACACACACACACACACACACACACACACACACACACACACACACACACACCTTCGTTATTGGGGTAATCCTGCAGATTGAATGTGTGTGTTTGGAGGTGATAAATAATTCAGCAGATGTAGGAGGCGTGACTCCCTGCCGGCTTTCTGAAACAACCGCTGGCTGTGTGTGTGTTTCTGTGTATGCGTGTGTATTTCTGTGTGTGCGCGTGTGTGTGTGATTCTGTGTGTTTCCTACTCCCGTCCGCACCTCCCCCACCGCCCTCGTCGAGCTGCTCTCTGCTCGTCTCGAGGTTTAGCCTCCCTTTGTTCCTCTTTGTGTTTTATCTTCAGACGGACGTCGGCTCGATGGTTGGGTGAAGAGTTTATGATTGTGTTGGTGCAGATTAACATCCCGATAAGTGTAAACATTCAAAGGTGTTCTCTCAGTCCAAGCAGAAAAGACAAATTCAGTGTGACTAAATTTCTGGAAAAATCAATAGGTTTGATAGATGTTGTAGAAAAATACCTACACAATCTGCTTTAAAGTCAGAAAACATGAGCTGATTCTAATGGCTTGTTTTTAATCAAAGTTAATGCACTTTTTGCAGAGAGTATTGATCCAAACAACATTAAATGTACTATGAGTAGAAAAGTTTACTGGCTTTTTGTAGGTGTTTTTAACTTTCCTGGTGATTAATAATTATATATTTTAAGTGTTTAGATGTTTGTGATTGTATATTTGTTTTTAAAAGTTTAAATGGTCTTGCCCCATCCTACCTCTCTGAGCTGCTTCACCCATACTCCCCTGCTCGGTGCCTCAGATCAGCTGATCAGCTGCTCCTGGAGGTGCCGAGTAGGCCTGCAGGAAAAAAATCGATTTTTTAAAGAATCTAGATTCTTAGTCCTGGCGATTCAGAATCGATTCTAA
>JARVGQ010000828.1:11999256-12015873 GCA_031762355.1 Hypsolebias martinsi | reverse complement strand
TGTATATATATTGTATACGTATATATATATATATATACTGTATATATATTGTATATATATATATATATATATATACTGTATATATATTGTATATATATATACTGTATATATATACTGTATAAATATATATATACTGTATATATACTGTATATTTATATATGTACTGTATATTTATACAGTATACTATATATACTGCATATGACATGCCATATTTGTAATAGACCAGGATATCAATGGGAGTTGGCAGGAGAGCTCGTGTCTCTCCAGTTTTAGCTTCTCTCCCTTGGTTCCCTGTGAAATTCAGAATTGAATTCAAAATCTTACTTCTAATCTACAAAGCCCTCAACAACCTAGCTCCATCTTATATTACATATCTTATTGTTGCATATTTTCCTAACAGAGCACTTTGCTGTCGGACTGCAGTCTTATTTTACAGCCGATCGAAGCAGATGGTCTCTTGTCCTGAGCCTGGTTCTGCTAAAGATTTCTTCCTCGCGGGAGTTTTTTCTTTCCA
This sequence comes from Hypsolebias martinsi, assembly GCA_031762355.1. Lineage (NCBI taxonomy): Eukaryota > Metazoa > Chordata > Actinopteri > Cyprinodontiformes > Rivulidae > Hypsolebias > Hypsolebias martinsi. The sequence continues at coordinate 12,015,359 of JARVGQ010000828.1, read as the reverse complement.
CTGTCACCTTCATGTTTGCTCAAGATGAGATTCTGCGATGACGTGAAACTCAAAGCAGTCTGCTCCTCAGATAAAAGATATTAACTTACATTTTATGCATATGAATGTTTCTGTTCAGTGCCTTGAGATGACTTCTGTTGTGACTTGGCATCATATAAATAAACTGAATAGAATATTGATAGTTAACTATACCTTTAAAAAAAGAGAACCTCCCTTGATTAAAACTAATAAGATGTTTCTTTAAGAGTCAGGGTAACTCTATATGTAGGTTTCTACAAGAAAAAGTATACAACTATAAAGCTATATACTGGTGAAGATTCTCAGTCATTCAGGTCATTGTCAATCCCAAAACAGTTAAAAAACAAGGTGGCTTCACCAATTCAAAGTTAATTTTGAAATGATAAACCCTCCTGGATGGGAAACGAAACATCTGTTAGTTACCATACTTTCCGCTGTACACGTCGCATCACTGTTTAAGTCGCATCAGTCCAATTATGTCTAATAAAGTGGGGAAAAAAAAAACATAAATATGTCGCTTCGCCTTATAAGTTGCATCTATTATGTGTCACCACTGACTTGTCACGTACGGCTGACCACACAGAAATGCGCCGGTGTTGTGCCAAAAATCGATTGACCGCTAAATGGCGGCTGCGTGCACGGGAGAACTTTAACAAGAATTTAACAAGATTAACACCTAAAAACAATTATTTGTTTGCTCGAAATTACATCAAAAGTCTGTCTCAGTTCAACTTTTCCTTAATAAATACACTTTAACAGTCGAATCAGCTGCATTTCAAATGCCGATTTGCGGCTGCGGGAGTGCGCAGAGGGACGACTCGCTGTTTATTTCTTTGAAATTTAACAAGATAACCACCTAAAAACAATTATTTGTTTGCTCGGCATTATAGTAAAGGTATGTCTCAGATGAACATTTCCTTGATAAATGCACTTTAATGGTCAAATCAGCTGCATTGTACCTGGGCGGCGCGGCGAAATGCAGCTGATTTGACGTTTGCTCCAGGAGTTCCGGAGTGAGACGAAGGTGGCTTGGTATGGCAAGCCAAGTGTTTCATTAATAGCCACTTTTCCCTATTAATGAGACACTTGGCTTGCCATATTGGTTGCATGCCCTCTAGCGGCTGAAAATGGTAGTGTTCAATATTTTCCCATGTCAGAATGAATGAAATTAGAGCTCAGTCAAAAATCGGGTTATAAACAAGGGAGGAAAAAAGAAAATTCGCTTCGGACTATACGTCGCAGGCATGCTAATTTATGCAGAAAGATGCAGCTTATAGTCTGAAAAGTACTGTAGTTAGTTTGTTAGTTCCAGGTGAGTTATGATGCCATGGTTCTTGGAACTTTTTCTTTCTAACATTTGCTTCTGAGCTTGAAAAGGTTCACCACGTCTGAACCAAGTACTCAACATGATGCTATACAAGGTAGCGTCTGCGAGTATTCTGGGTGGGTGCTATGAGTGACAAACACTGGTGTGTGGTCACCATGCTGACCATAAAGAGACACTGAATAATAAAGAATAAATAAGTCCTTAGACGCGTTTTAACAGATGACTCAATGCGGCTTTATTCCGAAGACATCAAAGACCTCCATCGGCGCTCTGTGATTTGGCACACTTGGTATTTATCCACTTGGTGGCACACTGTGCCGTCATCCTGCCGAGCCATCTGTGTATCAGCAGCTTACCAGGTATCTCTGTTAATCCAGGTAGGATGCACTGCATCAGCAAGGAAACCAAGCCGAGCGGAAAATGTTTAAACCGATAAGTCCCCACGCTTCCTCTCCATCCTTAAAGCTTGACCTTCACACATCGGGTGAAAACGACAATGTACTGGAAATCCAGCGGGCCCACCGAGCTGTTCAGGATTCAGTTCTGCATTAAGAGCTTGTCTGTGTGAAGGATTGGCAGCAACTATGTATCAACTAACTCTCGTCTTGCAGAAGTTTGGATGTTCTTAGTCAGCACTTTTCAATGTCTCCCATCCTCTGAGGCTTGACGACTTGAAACATAACAGATTGTGTTCCTGTTTTACTTCACCCATCCATGACTGGACGTTTGAGTGCGCAGAAGATTTCGCTCTCTTGTTTTTTTGAATTGCTTTGTTTTTCCCTGTGAAAATGCATTATTAAGACAAAGTCACTTGTCACCTGATACACCCCATTAAAAATCCTGCACGTCGCTGTAAACCTTCCAGTCGGAGGTGCTCGGACCAAACTTGTTTTAGTGCCTTTCAAAGGTGCGTTCTCTCATTACGCAGCACCATGTAAACCAGCTCCATCGCCTGCTTATTAGATTCAGTTGGACAGGGAACATTCTGCTAATTAATGCTGCTGGCAGACTGTGTGTGAGTGACTGTTTGTGTGTGAGTCAGTTTGTCGGTGGCTGCTCTGCAAGCCTCATTACCCGTCTGCATGGACTGCTGTCCGTTTCATGTGTGCAACTGAGGCATGCGTTTCTGTTTGGTGAGCGTGACCCTACTCCGAGGCAGGGTACGCAGACGGGCAAGTAGAAATTTGCATCGGCATCAGCAGCAGTAGCAGCGCCAGGGAACTGTTTTGATCTGTCCGGTTTCAACACGTCAGGTGGTCTTCCTGCAGAGAACCTTTTATTTATCAGGGGAGAAGGATGTGAACAGATAGAGAGGAGGCACGTTAGGGTGGAAGGGAGATAAAGAGGAGAAAACGCAGAATATTGCGAGTTTACCAACAGAGACATGTAGAACAAAAGCTTGTAATGAACGATAAGGGTAGATAGGGAGTGGACAGAAGTTGTCATGATGGGAAATGGAGGGGACAGAGTGGGAAATGGATAATAAATCACATTACCAGATTGATCTTTACTCTAGTATGGCTTCATCACACACTTATGTCTTTGTCTGATAGTCATTTCACCACACACACACAGATACACACTAGTGTGTTCCCTTGACAAAGAGCTTCAGGCTGTGGGCGACTGTTCTGCCTGAACAATGTTTTTTTTAGGGGGAATTATCTGTTGGTTGAGCAAAAGTCGGTGCATCTCTGGTGCCAGTCCCAAGCCTGGGTAAATGATGTGGGTTGTGTCAGGAAGGGCATTCGGCACAAAACCCTATTGCCAAAACTAATATACATCTAAGTGACACTATACTGGATCAGTTGAGCACCAGAGTTAACAATGACCGCCACCGGTGCTGTTCCCAAACAGGGTACCAGCAGAAATTGTGCTACTGTTAGTTGAAGACCACAAGGAGGGAAACACCAGGAACAGATTGTTTATTATCACTGCACCGAGATACAGTGAGATCATGTTCGTACAGGCCTCCGAACAGTGGTTACTTTGAGCCGGATCAAGATCCGGGGACTCTCTTGTTTTGACCCGTTGCGTTCCGGCAACTCTTTGATCGGATCCGCCAACTCCGCCCCTAAAAGTTCAAAGGCACAACATCAGCAGGTGTCTGAACTCCTGCTACATTTCAGACATTAAAAAAAAAGCTTACTGTAAAAATTAATTAAAAATACAAAGATACATTTTTTGATGTGTTATTCGCTTTATGCGTCACGTTTCAAACGAACAGCGCCGATTTGTCGAAATAACAACAGCGATCAAAATGTCAAGGAGACTGTCCAATTTACTTTAATTAAAAAAATATGTAGATGGATGGATTGTCCTTAGGTGGACAACAGAAAATTGAAGCCTCGTGTGCTTCAAACGGTGCCACGAGACTGAAGCAAGAGTGGAGAAGAGTTCAGCTCAGAACCATGAAATGATGGGAGGGAAGAGGGTGGGGTTTAGGACACCTGACAGAACTGGAGCTGCTCATTCACAAACAACCTGCTGTTCTTCAAAATAGTAATTTTATTAAGTGTCTACAAATGTAGGTAAATTTCGATGTATAACATACACCAAAATGCAGGAAATGTCCTCTGTTATTCAAAATGTTCTGTGAGACGACTCACGTTGTGTCTTTGTGGATTTAGAAAAAGCATATGACAGGGTCCAGAGGGAGGAGGTTTTATGTATTGCAGAGTGGTAGAAAAGTATGTTAGACTGGTACATGGACATGCAGGACAGTGGTGAGAGGTGCTGCAGGAGTGACAGATAGCTTCAAGATGGATGTAGGAGTGCATCAAGGATCGGCTCTGAGCCCCTTCTTGTTTGCTCTTGTGACGGACCGACTAGCAGATGAAATCAGGCAGGAATCCCCATGGACTGTGATGTTTGCAGATGACATTGTGATCTTTGGTGAGAACAGGGAACAGGTGGAAGAGAACTTGAAGAGGTGGAGGTATGCACTTGAAAAGAAGAACAGGACTTTAAGTACTTGGGGTCCAATGTTCAGGAAAGTGGGGAGCGTGGTATAGAGGCTAAGAAGAGAGTCCAGGCAGGATGGAGTGGATGGAGAAAATTTTCAGGAGTGATTTGCAACAAAAGAGTGTCAGCAAAGGTCAAAGGAAAAGTTTGCAAGACAATGGTGAGACCAGCTATGTTGTATGGTCTGGAGACAGTGGCCTTGACAAAAAGACCGAAGGTTATCTGTCGGTTAGCAAAAATATCTCATGAATCATTGGAGCTGTTTTAATGAAACTCTGAAAAACTAATCTGTGGATCTACAATATTGAAGTCGATCTCATTTAAGATGGCTGCCACAGCTAATCAATCGTAGTAAACACAAAAATGAACGTAACAGTAAATGTCAAGGATAATGACCTGAAGTTTGATGTTTTCGTAGTTGAGTTGGAGTCCCAACACATACTCTAAGCACTAACTCATCATGCAAGATTTTGTTTAACTTTACCATTAATATTGGTGGCTACTCTGTCTGCCTATTAGCAAAATATCTCACGAACCACTGGATAGTTCTTTTTAACTATCACGAAGTAACATCTACAACTGATTTACTTTTAAGGTTACCCCAATTTTAAATGGCGGACACAGCCAACTAACCTCCAGAAATACAAAAAGTGTATACTGTTGCCAATTTTACAAATACTGAACTAAAATTTGGTGTGGTAGTAGCTGGGAATCATCCCCAACACATACTCTCTGAGCGTTTTTCTATAAGCAAAATGTCTTTGAAATCTTAAGACGTATTTTATTGAGAATTGCGGAAAATAACCCTTCAGGTAAACAAGGCGATCCTGGTACGACGCCACGAAGGCCACTGTTGGTGCTGCTTCTTTTAGCTGCCTTGCAGGGAGCAGCTGCATCAGACAAGTTTCACCATTTATCAGTTCTACATTTTACCTTCAAATGTGACCTATTTTGAACTGTTCTTAGCACACAATAATATTTCAGAGAAAGAGGAGGCCATCCCCCTCCACTCGAGCCGCGGTGCCGCACAGTAAAACCTGTGCAGGAGAGTTATTGACCCACTCATTTGTGCTGTCTATGGCCCAGTCATTGGGCTTTCTAGAACATAATATTTATCTCCTATGAATTATATATGGAGATGGATTCCAAGCAGTCTATTTTTAGAATCCACACATCCACACTCTCATAAAATGTTTTCTAAAGCTTTGGTTGCATTTCGAGAATACTTTTAACCTTAACAACAACTATAATTTCATATGAAAAGTGTTTTCTTAAACTATTTGGCAGTAAATTCTCCAGAGTATGGTCGCCATGCTTGGCTCTGGCCAGCAACAAGGTGTACAACACAAAGCCTTTACGTGGACTTGGTGTTTGCGCACACATGTGAATAATGTGTGTTAGCAAACGCCACCGTGAAAGATTTGCATTTGCATTTGTTTGGAGTGACTCGTCGATGCAAATAGTGTGTGTGCACTCTCCCAGACCACGGCATTTGACTGAGGCAGGTATAGACCATGAGTCTCCTCGACAGGTTTTTAGTGCAGTGTTTACAACTGAGCAAGATGAAATGGATCCTGACTGAAGGTGCTACCGCATAATCGCTCTTATTCTTCCTTCTTCCACCGTGTCTTTTTGATTCACCACCACTCACGAACAAGAATCATCCCAGTTCAAGTTTGGCTGGTAATAGTATTTGATGACTTTTGTTAGCAGTACATGGATTTCATCGGGTTACAACAAATTGGACTCTGCACAACTGGACTGGTATTTTGAGTTCTTTTACAGTTTTTGCACAACCACAGTTTATATTTTTATAAATTGGTTTGGACAGTAAGCATTCACACTATTGTGATCCTGTTTATATTTTTCATTACTATACTTCTTCCGTACACATTTAGGCATTTATCTCATTCCACAATTTTTAGCGCTATTTATATATGAAAATGTTCAGCTCTTTCAGGACAATCCTGCTCTCTGACTTTTGGTATTGGTGCAGCTTTAGCTTTTTGAAATATTGAGCTTTTTCTGCCATTTTTGAATGAACTGAGCTCATTTTACATCCTTCCAGTCTTTAGATCTGTTTATGACCTTTTGCTGCTCCTTCCACATTTTGTTCCAGTTTCAACTTCCTTGTGCTAAATAAATAAATGAATAAATAAATGAACATCAGCAACTTTCAGCTGATATCAGCTGTTTTGTGTTCATTTCAGCTTTATTCTACTAACTACAACATTTTGTGCCTCTAACTTCTTTCTGCTAATTACAGCTTGTTATGCTCTTTCAGCTTATTTCTGCATCAGCTGTTTTGGCTATTTTAGCTACTAGTTAGCTGTTTTTATGCTAATTTTAGCTTTTTCAGCTAATTCCACATTTTTTGCACTCAACTTTTTTCAGTCTAATTCTGCAAAAATGTGCTCTCTCCACTTCTTGGAATTTAAGCATCTTTCTGCTTCTTTAGCTACTATTCAGCGGTTTCTTTTGCTCATTTCTGCTTCTTTCAGCCTAACTTGGCCTACACGTCGTCTTTATACTTCTGCTATTTTGAGCTTGTTCTGCCTTTTCAGCTACCTTTTAAGCATTTTTAGCTAATTTTAGCTGTTTTCAAAGAAAACCTAGTTTTTCATGTGAATTTCTGCTGTTTTCAGTCTGTTATGTTCCTTTCAGCTTTTTCCCGCTAGTTTCAGCTTTTTCTACTTCTTTCTTGTAATTTAAGCTTCTTTCTGCATTTTCAGCTACTTTTCAGCTATTTTTTTTTTGTTTTGTTGCTAATTTCAGGTTGTTTTTTTTTTAGATAATTTACTAATTTTTGTGCTAATTGCTGCTTAATTATGCTAAATGAGTAAATGTGTTCTGTTTTCTTCTGCTAACCTAGGCTTGTTCTTCCATTTCAGCTAATTTCAGCTGTTTTTCAGCAAGTTTTTCAGCAATAAGTATTCACACTGCATTTTTGCAGGAAATGCAATCTCTCTAGTTGATAGTTGTACTTGAGGTTTGCTCTGAAATCCCACACAGTGTGGATTGCACACATCAAAACTCTCATTGATTTTCATTGTACGAGAGCTCAGAAGTTTCTTAAGATTATTACAAAAGGACGTTGAAAACTACTGTTGGGTCTTTAGAGGAAAAAGTACCGGTAAACTTCCGTCTTGTCAAAGCTCCAAAATTCACGGTTGAAACCCGTGCCTTCGTCTAAAATGTTTTTTCTCTGCAAAAAAAAAAAAAAAGGCTGAGAACATGTTTACTTTTTTTTTAATTAAAAGCTTTGTGTGAAAAATGCTATGCTAAAGAGCTGAAACCACACCGAGCATCTGCCATTTTGAGAACTGAAAAACAGGAAGGAGAGACAGCCCATGTCACGTAAGGGACCTCCCTCCCATTTTCTTAAAGAGACATGCTCACTCCCTCACTATCCATCCTTCGGTTCAAACAGTCTTATACTGCCATCCAGTGGTCAAAGAAAGGTACTACACACAAAATTACCAACATTTCTTCTTAAATTTGACAATAATTACTAATCATAGTAAAATTTCAAACAATATTATCGTTTATCGCAATAATTTCTGAGACAATTAATCGCCCAGCAAAATTTGTTATCGTGACTGGCCTAGATGTATCCTTCGTCACTTGAAACATCCTACGTCTTCTAAAATGTCTTACATGACCCCAAACTGTCCTCACCATCTCTAAATGTCCTACATGACCTTAAAAGGCATCTTACATGATCTCTGAAACGTCCTATACAACCTCTTATAACATCTCCAACCCGTAAAAAAAAAAGAAACAACTCCTGAAACACTCTGACAGCTTTAGTTCGTAGAACTAAACAAAATATTTTAAGGCTTTAACAATCTTGTAACACATTCGGAAAAACTCTGTAGAAAAAAATACCTCAAACATCGTCACCTGGGACATAGTCCATCTCCATAAAAACTGTGGAACCTTTTGAATCTTTTTCACATTGTCTACGACTTCTGCAGTACATCTGGAAGTACATTATGATTATTGAAACATGGACAACTTTTAAACATCTCGTCACATTTGGAACGTTGTCATCTTCAGCAACAACCTCTAAGCCTCAAATTGTCTGGAACATCTTCCACCTCCATAAAATTGTTTACAACTTCCTGAAGAACTTTTAAACAACACAAAAAAAGTTGGATCATCTGGACAGTTTCTTTTTTTATTGAGATGTTTCGTTCTTCATCCAAAGGACTTAATCAGTCCGATGAGCCACAACAAACTCAGTCCCACAAGAAGCACACTCACATAGTGGGTCAACCAGTTTGCTGGTGCAAAGATAGTTTCTGGAGTCCACCCTCTCCCCCACTGACTCCTCGAAGGCACCAATAGCCACCAGAGTGGTTCAAAACATCAAGTTCATGCTCAATAATCCAGGTAAAAAAATCCAACAAATTCAGGTCATCTGGACGATTTTTTTGGTTGAGACGTTTCATCCATCATCCAAAGGACTTCATCAGTCCATTTAAATAACTTCTCTTAACCTCCATGTTTTTTCCTAATCTCTTGAAGATCTTTACAAGCTTAGAGCTTTAAAAAGTTATTTTGAAAATCTAAACCATGGGGAAAATACCCAACATAGTTAAGGCAGGTCCACCTTTTTGTTGAACTGTTTAGTCTTTCATCCAAAGGACTTCATCAGTCAGAGGAGCCACAGCAAACTCAAGTCTTATAAATGGCACCTTCACTTAGTGAGTCAACGAGTTTGATGGTGCTAAGATGGTTTCTGGAGTCCGCCCTCTCCCCCGTTGACTCCACTGAGGCAGCCGTAGCCACCAACGTGGTTCAAAACATCAAAGTCCATGCTCAATAATCCAGGTAAAAAAAAAAAAATCTACAAAGCTAATTTTTTTTACCTGGATTATTGAGCATGAATTTTGATACATATGACCCAACAGCTAATCCCGCCCCCACCACCAAATTGAATTAAAAACACTTAAATCCTTGTTACAACTTTATTTACGAAGCGCGATATAAAATAAAATAAAAAATGCATAGCACTGAAAAATAAACAAGACTTTACATAAATTAAGAGTCCAGAAATGTTTCAGTTTAAAACAGTGTCAAATCTTTTGCTGGTTTTTTATTGTTTGCGTCTCTGCAGCGTTTTATATGAGCCTCTTTTAGAGGACAAAGGTTTAACATGCAGTCAAAACGAGCTTCAAGTAAACATCCACCAGTCAGATCACTGTACACCTTTGGAAGATTAAAGTCTCACAAACTTTTAACTTATTTAGTTTTAAAGCAAAAATGAAATAAATAATTTTTTTCCTTTGGCTGACTGAAGAGTTTTGTTCATTTTCCTGGTATTAGATCAATAAAACACTGAATCTGTTCAGTCATTTCGGGTATTTGTGCGTGATGAAAGCGGCAGTTTCCACTTCGGTCACGTTGAGTTTTTTTTTTTTTTTTGCATAGTTTGGAATTTACAGCATGAAATGAAGGATGTCAAACAAAAAACAACAACAAAAAAACAAAAACACACAGCAAAACCCTGAAAACTTTGTGCAAACATCTCCCCACCGCCGCAATTTTTGAAACAGAAAAACTAAGGGGTGCACCAGTAAATCTGCCCCAATATCCGTAATTTTGGGAAATCGGAGATTGGCCGATACTTGCATGAGAAACTGATTTTACAGATTTTTTTTGTTGTTGTTTTGTTTTGTTTTATGAATTGTCTGAACTTCTGTTATATTTCAAAGCACTACCTCATGACCAGTTAAAACAAGGTTGTATTGTTTCTCGGATCTTGTTCAAGGGTAAGTTTTTCAATACAATAAGATTGGAAAATGGAAGGTGCATTGTGACCTTATAACACCTGAGAGCGTCGCTTATAAAATAAAATCAGTATGGACCAAAATTGGAATCGGCAGGTCAGACTTTTTAGAGATCAGAAATCGGTCAGAAAACTGCAGTCAGTGCATCCCTAAGAAAAACTTTGCTTTTGTGTGAAACAGAAACTCATCCAACCGTTCAGGTTTTAGCTCGTTGGCTACAAACCTCGTGTCTTTAAGGTTCAAAGTCAAGGCTGACGGAAAAAGGACACTTCCGTCATTTTTCAACCCTAATAATTGTTAAATTCATCTAAAATGTGTATAAACACAAGCAGTAGACATAAAAGGATCCTGACTTCGGAGTCTCTAAGTTTTCATTTTCTACGCTCAAATTTTCTGATTGTCGGAAGATTTTACGAGTCAAGTGATGCCTTTTAATAATCGGTGAGAAAAAATAAATTGTTGAACGAAGAAGAGTTTCTCATCTTTATTATTATTATTGTTTTAAATTTACTCTGACTCTAACATTTGAGGGTGAACACCCACCCACTACTACAACGTAAACTTTTTAATTCCTTAAATTCAGCTGTTTTAAGCCATTTTGGGAAAAATATTCCCAATCTGACTAAATTATTATTTACTGAATTGTTTAGGCCTTCATATCTGTCTTGTACATGTTTAACCACAAAAAAAAAAAAAAAAAAAAAATCGATGTCAAATAAAAGACTTCTTTTAATATTTTCTGTAGTTCTGTAGTTTTAAATATTGGGGGGGGGGGGGGGGTTTGACAGACATAATTTGCTCTACATGTACGTAGTCCACTTTTAATTGCAGTACCGCCGCAATTTTTGAAACAGAAAAACTAAGGGTGCATTTAAAATGTATCTTGTAGTTGAAAACTCCGGTGGTTTATGATTCAGACCACTAGGTAATATTTAACGCAGGTAACGTGTTAAAAAGGTAACGTCTGCAAACATTGATATTTTCCATGTCTTTTTTCTTTCTTCCATATCTAGCCAAGCCTGGAAAATGCTATAACTGCGGACATTTTAAGACCGCACAACAACACTGAACACCTTCCTGCGGCGTCCCTCAGGGCTCACATCTGGATCCTCTTAAGTTTTAGTTTTGAGAAATACCACTGTTTGGTGAAAATAAAGGTTTTGGACCCTAAAGGCTCTTGAATATATATTCAACCAGCTTTAGCCAAAACTTGGCATCAAATTAAAATTATGATACACATTTCAAATTTAACCAATAGCTGTTTGATTTTCTTCATTATAATGCCATGTTTTCTGTCAGAAAAGCTGAGCTCACCGGTGACCATAGTTTCCACTTTATGATCCTTTCAAAATAAACTATTATGAAGGAAAGGTGGTGCTGACACTCTGCTGTTGTTTTTCTCAGGAGGTGGGATGGGCGGCAGGTGTTCTGTTAAAACAAGAACTCCGACTGGAAAAGCACCTCGGCGTGTTGCTGCCAGATTTGGTTGCATCGTTTCTTCAAATTCTTCTTTTATTTTTCTCAAACCAGTTTGAGCGTACCAGCCTCTTTCTGCCCAAGTAGTTTATTTAAAAAGGACTATAAAGTGTAAAGTTAGTGTTAGAGACTATTATATTTTTTTCTGATAAGTCCATCAGTAATAATAATGTCTAATAATTACCAAACAAATTTGGAGTGTTTTAACTAGGATGCAATTCTTTACTTAAAAACTGATTTAAAGCTGTTTATGTCTACATTTAAACCTCTTCAGAAAGAATAATGTATAAATAATTTATGTTTCGTCTTTAAATGAAACAACCACCAACAACAGCCGCAGCTAATTAGTTGGTCTGAAAAATACCACTAATTTTAAAAATGCCCCCAAAAGTGTGTTCATAATTAAATTAATTGGACTAAACATTTATTCTGCTGTTGTCTTAGATGATTAAATCCAATATGTGTCTGAAATGTTCTGCTTTTTAAAATGTATCTTGTTTTAGTACCCGGGTCAGAACTTCTGGGATGATACCAAGCCTTAAAGAGTTTCAGAACTTGAGTACGTTTTTGTTTTAAGTAATTAAATACCTGTATTGAAAATTATCTGTGGTTCGTGGTTAAAGAGCTAAAAATGAGTGCAAAAGAACCCGTGCCGCTGCGTTTCTGTAAAACGGAACGGAGCCGGGTCAGTTCCTGCAGCCGATCTCCTCCTTGTACCGGTTCGTGAGCGTGTTGGCTTTGTGCGTCAGTTTGGACAGGACCGTGTGAAGTCCGCTCAGGTGGAAGTGGAACTGTTTCTCCAGGTCGTCCTCCTCCAGCTCTGCTCGTGGCACCTCCTTCAGCTCCACCTTCTCTCTGGGCAGCTGGTCTCCCCGCTCGGTGCCGATATCTTTGGGCCGCTCGTCCCCCTGCAGGACGCCCCACTCGATGTCGTTACGGATGGACTTGAGCAGAACATACGAGCTGTACATGTCTCCGTCCTCCTGGTGGAAGTAGGCTCTGCCGTTGCAGGTGGGTCTGCTGCCGGTTCCCGGAAGCTTCGGGTCCTGGCTGTGGTCCAGCGGGACATCCCGCAGCAGGTTTGGCACCATCACAGTCTGGTCCATGTTGTTGACGGCGCCGATGAAGCGGTGCATGGTGGTGAAGAGCGAGTTCTTCTGGTTGTAGGAGTCAGATATCTGCATCATGGCGGACAGGGGGGGATCTCCTGTCACGTCCAGAACCAAACTTAGTCCGTTAATGCTCTTTGGAGGATTATAAGGAGGCTGCAGCCTGATCCTGGGTCAGCTCTGAAGCTGCTCCTGATCCCAGAGAGGAACTCACCACTCCCACATCAACCACCGGGTCAGCTTCCTGGTTCCAGACCCCCGTCCTGGCTCCTGATGGAGAGTGTCTCTGGCTCCAGACCTCCGTCCTGGAAAAGAAGCAGGAAGAGGAACTGATGGAGGAATGAACCTGCCAGCGCCTTCATGGACTCTAAAAGTCTCTTTTTCATTTAAAGTCTCATCCAGGACAATAAATAAAGAACTAGGAAGTGTCCAGCAGGCTAACTCTGTTAGCACATGAGCTAACTGCATCCTGGGAGCCCAGAACTGGCATCAGCCCAGGTTTAAAACATTCATCTCAAACATGAAGAGCTTAAATGCTCATGTAAGACACAGAAACTGTCTGCAGCTGCTAATAATTAGCACTGTGACAAAGCGTCACATCATTAGTTGTAATGTTACGTCTATTATCGGACAGCTGCATCCTGCGTCCGTGTCATCATTTTATTACATGATCGCCCTGATGATCCTGGTGCTGAGGACACAAACATGTTCTCCTCCATGAACAATCGTTCAAAGATCGGTTCCGTTTTTGATTCGTAGTCGTTTTCTGTGAAGATGCTGCGGCCACGCGTGCTAAAGCCTAAACCGGTGCTTCCAGGTTTACAACCGTATTTTTAAACACATGTTAAAACCTGACATCTGATTTTAGTCTCACATTAAAAGCTCTCAGCATCTGTAAAAGATGAGCCTCCGCAGAAGCTCGTGCCTTCCTAAAATTAAAACAAAAATAAAGGACGCGTCCGATAATGGAACTGTAGCATCTTTAGCACGTCCGATAATGGAACTAGAAACAACCTGCAGGTTTACATGCATTTTTTACACTAACTCCAGCTCAGTTAGTAACTCTCAGTTAATTATCTTTACATCATTATTAGTTAACGTTAGTGCCGCTGGTTAACGGTTAATTTCCGCAATTTCCGGATGAACCGGTCCGTTCACCCGCCCAACCCGTAATTCCGGGTCCCGCTGAGTCGGCGGGCATCGGGCCGGGGAGCTTACCTTGACTCACTCGTTGTCCCCGTATGCTCTCGGTCCAAGAACCACCGGGTTCGGTTTGTGTACCGGGCCAGGAAGAGATGAGCACCGACGGGTCAGACGAGGTCCGCGAACCGAGCGAAGCAGAGAACGGAGCAACGGGGAGGGGCTTACATCGGCAGGAAGAGAATTAGCCAATCACAGAGAGGCTCTCCAGATTCAGCCAATCAGACGCGTCATGACGTCACGTAGAGGTAGGAAAAAAAAAACGGATTAACCACAGTGCTTGTTTATTGTTTCCTAAAATATGTGGCAGATTTTTATTTTATATATTTTTAGTAAATTTTGTTTGTGGAATAAGTCATTTTAGTAACTTTAATGCATCACATTTCTTTATACACAAGTGTTTGAAAAAAATCACGTTTAGTTTAACTTTTACTTCTGATAAACTGATAAACTTGTCTGACTGATAAAGGGTCAGAGCGGTTAAAAACTTAAATAAAAAGAATGAATAGATTTTTTTTATCTCAACCTGTATATGCCTTTTTTTTTCCAACTCAATGTATTGTATTTTTGGGCTCATAAGGTCAATTACTTGGCATTAAAAAGATTGTTTTATATCATTAATTGTCCAGTGGCAGTAATATGTGGCAAGTTATTGTTATTGAAGTGTCGCCCTCTTGTGGCTGGCCTTTAAAACTGCACATAAGTTATGTCATAAAAATTATTTTTTTGCCTTTCATTTACAGAATCATGTTCGTTAAATGTTTGACATTTGGTGCTTTTTAATTAAAAATACAAAACATTCATTTTTTTTAATTCAGCCAGTAAAACGTGCTTTATTCCACAATAAAATAGAAATCACAGTTTTCTTCACTACATAAAATTTAACTGTAAAATGTAACAAAAGTTAGCGCCCTCTGCTGGATTTACCAATACACTACATGCTGATGAAGATTCTCAGTCATCCAGGACATGGTAAATCCCCCCCACAAAAAAGTTAAAAACCAAACAATTGGACTTTATTTGTAACTGAAGACATTTCACTTCTCATTCCAGGAGCTTTCTCACTTCGATGAAACAAGGAGTGTAGGATTCATGTTATAATGCTGTGGTGTTCTGCAAGCTTCCATAATGGAGATTGACACATGCAGATTGACCTCTCACTCTTCACAAATACACTACACAGAGAAACCATCAACTTCAGGGGGTGAAAGTAAAACCAAAATTAATACAAAAAAAAAACTATAATAAGCTGTGTGTTTTGCAGGTTCCCATAGTGCTGTACATCATGTAGTTTTCTGAAAGAAAGAGAAAACAGCAGTCGGACGTCAAACTACAGGAGTCCTCTGAAGGCAGACCTGGTTCATTAAGGAGTTAAATGTAAGACAGAGTTTTTGTGACAGTTAAGTTTGTAGAAATTAATCAGAGTGATTGAGCTTTACATCAATCAAACATCTTTCTGTGACTTACCTGTCAGACCATCTCGTACTGATTGGTGCTGATGAAGTAAGACAAGCAGCAAGCCAGACACATCCCAATTACCTGAGACACAACAAGTTTGTTAGGCTTTAGTCTACAGCTGAAACTGTTTAAGATAAAAATAAAAAAAAACTATTACAAATGCACAAAATATAGTGTTTTAGTAGATAAAGGCTGGTGCCTGAGAGAAGGCAACGCCAAAGGTCACTCCAGCGATGATCCCCATGTTACTGTCAATGAAGGCCACCACCAACTCATAACAGCCCTGCAGACGCAAAGAGGAAGTTTAATCATCCATCCATCCATCCATCCATCCATCCATCCATCCATCCATCCATCCATCCATCCATCCATCATTGCTGTAAATTTTCTCTGCAGCAGCCATTCACTTGGTTTGATTTCAAGCTTAATGACTCCCCTTGTCAACATCCTTGATTCCATTTTTTACTTTCAAAAGGTTTTCCTGTGATAAATTTTCCTGTGATAGATTTGTTTTTGAGCAGTTTGAGCCTTCAGATGCCCTTAAACTGATCAAGATGTAAAACTATTTACACCCTTGCGTACATTGTCTACATGGCTTGATTTGATTTCTGTTTTCTTTTTAATGCCCAAGTATGTCCTTATTTAAGATCAGTATGCTGTAGTGCGGGCAACACGGTGGCTCAGTTGTTAGAGCTGTTGCCTCTCAGTACGAAGGTCGCCAGCTCAAATCACGGCCCAGGACGCCACTGGGCAGAGTCC
>JARVGQ010000828.1:11776389-11788035 GCA_031762355.1 Hypsolebias martinsi | reverse complement strand
AAAAACCTCCGCTTTGGAAGGTGGATTCAGAAACCTTCGGATTCAAAGAGGGGGGTCAGTGGTGTCGTGTAAATGATTGGCAGAAACGCAGAGAGAAAGGAGCGGTTTCACTCAAAATACGCGCCGTGTAAACGGCCCCTCAGTTTTCTGCCATTACAGGGAGCTGAAAATTAATTATCTTACAATCCCAATGAGTGCAGAGAACAAAGATCACAAACCAGTAACTGCATTCTGATGTACTTGTACTGTAGCTTGGATCTTGTGCACCATCTGGTGTTCAAATACGTAGTCATATTTGAACTCTAGATGGTGCAGTACTTGGAAAAATGAGCTCCAGCTCAGACTTCTGTTAGCAAGTTAAGGTTCATAATGGGACCATTAGGAAAAGAAAGACTGAAAATGCATGAAGTGAAGCAAAGATGTAAAGACGAGTGGACCAAGAGTCCTTTGCCACCATGTGACTGATGTATTAAGTCCTAAAGAAAACCACGACTGATGTGGCTTCATTTTTGTTTCATGAATAAAAACATAAGGGAATTATTTGTGCATTTTGTGCACTTATGGTTAAATTTGAATAATTTAAGAACCTGGTAAAGACCAGAACATTTACATTAGATCCTGATACATAAAACCTTGAACTGAAGGAGATCACTGTAATATAGAGCAAAAACGTACAAATATGTCCATGTCTGTGTACATTCTGCAGCGTTCCCCCTACATTACTTGCCTTGGCAGGGCGCTCATGTCTCTGGTAATTTTTGTCGATGGGGGGAGGGTTGGACACGAGACACAGCTGTGTTGCGCACTGTTTGTACAGAACGTTTTCGAGACAGCTCAGCGTGAGGGAATCTTAGCGCTACTTCTAAATTCATAGCTAGCACTTCTGTATTGCGCACCATTAGCTTAGCTCTACATCAGTGCCGGCAGTTGTCGACGGTGGGTGTGTGTGTGTGTGGGCGGGGTCGGTATGCAGGGCGCCCTGCTTGTATAATGGTAGGGGAAACACTGCTATGCACTACATGGAAAAAAGGCTATTTGAATTATTTTCAACGAACTGTAAAGGAACCAGCCATCAGAACGTGTAGGTAAACATCAAATATTCTTACCTTTCTTAGAAGGTAAGGCAACATGTGGAAGTTCCTCAAACTTTAGTGTTTGAACCAGGGCCTCTGGAGAAATCTTAGTGCCAGCAAAGATGCTGGAGGGGAGGGAGCTCTGAACCAGAACCTGGGAGGGGAATACCCACAAACACCTTTCAGTCCCGTACATTATTCTACTCATCGGTATTATAGTCATACAAATGACTTCCAACTTGTCAATTTAAAGGAATAAGTTTCAAATGATTCACTTTACAGAAAACTAGTCAGCGCTCAGACCAAACATCCTTACTGCTGACAGAGTCAAAGAGATTTATTTGTCGTACACACCACATGTGGTACATGTGGTTGAACGAGATTCTGTACACAGGGTCCCAGTTCCATCCAACAATGAAATGTAAAAGAAAAACAGTAATAAGATCTAAGATATGAACTAAGAAAAACATCAACTAAATATATAGTAAGCACTAATGGCATAAAAACATTACGTTGAACGGCAGCACTGCTAAATGTTAAATGTGTAATGGGAAAAATGCAGAAAATTAATCTCCCCATTGGGGATAATTTGAGTACAATAAATAAATTTACTATTTTAAACGCAGAAATTTTATTATCATTGGTACCATTAATATTTTTTTCCTATTTTAATCAAAATCATTTTATAGCATACACCTATTGACAATTTTGTTAGCATACCTGCTAAAAGTTAACTTCCTGTGACAATGACCCCCCGCCCATTACTGGAACCTCAGCGTAGGCACCCCAGTGAAAACTAGGTCCGCCCCTGTTTGTTTGAGGCTTACTTTTCAGTCTGATTAAGAACTTGGCAGTCAGGGACTGACAGACACAGTGCTGTTACCACGGTGACCGTGATGACCCACTAGGCTATAGTATGGTTACATCTCTTTTACAGTTCATTCATTAAAATGTGAGTTCTTAGCTTGATTTATTCCAAAGTTAAGTCGGTATTTTTGGCTAATAGTTGCATCAACACCCTTTAAAACGTCTAAATGTTCTGAAACTAACCTGTTTGGGCCCCTCCGCGTGACTCTGGATGCTTTCTTCAGGTGTTTTCCTCCATGGTTCCAGTGATGGAGGCTTCAGTGAAGTGTCAGGCAGCTGAGAGAAGCTCTCAGGCCGGGCGAGCTTCACTGCCTCCTGGTGAAGCTTCTGGCGGACATGTTTAATCTTCCCCACCATGTTTCTGTGTCTGAGGTGAATTCTGAATAAACCTCGACGTTTTTTTTTTTTTCCCCAGTAGGGCCGACAACGTGGGGGACACCCGTAAAGCTCGTTACACCACCGGAAATGGCTGCTTCGCGTTTTTCCTGCAGCGTTACATCACCTATTTAATTTAATTTTAACAACTTAAGTCAGTCTTCTAAGTTATAAAACGTTTCCTGGATGACGTTTTAGTATGTATTTCGTTTCAATATACCTATTAAAACGCACGCGGTGTGTAGTTTAGTTAGTTGTTAAAATGTTTTAGCTTTTCGATGGTTTATTTTGAAAAAATAAACCGGAACTAACTAAAACTTTGACGTAACTTTACTGAGCCACACCTAAATACGTCGGTAAAAACAAAGTGAGAGGATAAACGTTCCACATGACGTAAGCGGATTACTTTAATATTTTTCTGTTTTATTATTTTATTTTACTTGTATCCCACGAGATAAAAAAAATGGAATTTGTTGAGTCTATAAAGCAAGAAGGAAAGCACTTAAATTGTATAAAATTATTAATTCAATGTTTACGGATAATTCACATGAATATGAATTTAATATTTTATATAAAATACTTTAAACTGCAAAACACAGGGACACGAACTTAAAATAATAATTTATAATACAATAAAACAAAACAACTGTTTAATAAATGAACTGAATTATATACATGTATATATATATATATATATATATATATATATATATATATATAATTTTTTTATTTATTTTTATCTCTATAACCACTGCTCCTAACAAACATAAGTATTAAATACATGCTGACCTCTGCTAAAACACACTCCTGTGCTGTAAATAGTCTGCCATTCTCAATGTTCCAATACATATTGAATATTATTACTGAAATTCTTTATCTAATTTCTTTATGTATTGTTTTCAACATTTTAGGAACTTTTTGTGTGAATCTTTTTATCTGTTGCCGCTGTTACACTTGAATTTCCCATCCGTGTGACAATAAATGTTGTTTCTATTCTATATTAAGAAATAACCTTTCGTATTAGTAACATTGACTTTACCAATCCGTTTTTTTTTTCTTAAACGTTTTGTTATTTTTCAAATTAAACTGAATACTGAGGTGTGGATTAATGAAATACAATTTCATTGTTACAAAATACAAAGAGATCACAATGCATTGAATTAATCAAATTATTTATTTGCTGTTTGTATTAATAGATGCATAACAGTGGAAACCAAAGAAATACAATTTCTGCATTTTAATACTACCACTTTCATACGTTTCATATTCTATAGTTGTAAAAATGTAAAATAGTTGAGCTTAGAAAATAAAACAATTGTTTTAAGATATAAAAATATCTTATTTGAAACATACATGATGAAAAGTAAGGAATACATAAATAAAAAAATAATAAATTACAAAACAGTTAAACAAAGATGAATATTTATTAAGGTTGATTTATCTTATTGCAACAGAAAATGAAATTAAATAATGTGAAACAACTTTTTAAGTGTTTAAGAAAATTTTTTCATAGTTTAGTTTTAATTTAATTGTATAGCTAATTTGAACTATGTAACTATTTTGCTAAATTTCACAAATGTGTTTATAAAAAAAAGGTAGAAATTACAGTACGCTGAATTGAATACAACTTTTTATTTGCTTTTGATAATGATGATTGCATAACAGTTCTGTCCATTTAAAAAACTTGTTCAAACTGCTCGTTGTGCTTTAAACACTAATGTTTGTGTACAAAAACATAAGTATGAAAACACATACTGAAACTATTATTTACTCTTGCCACAGAAATACATATTGCAGCAGCAATAATGCAGAAATAACTTTCATTTGTAGTCATGCCATCTGCCGTTTATACAAAATTCTTACATTTACAGCATATAGGTGATCTTACATGTTAGCACCCAGAATTTGTTGTGAATGACTCTCCGCTACTACCACACCAAATTTTAGCTTGATATCTGCAAAACCCACTAAGCTATAGCTATTTTTGACTATCCTAAGGTCAGTTAGCTGTGGCAGCCATCTTGAATACGGTTGAGTCCAAAAGTTAAAAATTTGAAGTTATACAGCAGTTAATAACTTTCTGAGTATTTCATAGAAATCCATCCAGTGGTTCATGAAATATGCTGCCAACAGACAAATAACGTTGACTCCAAAAGCGAATGCCAAAATTTTAACCAAAGATGTTGCAACAGTGTGTTTGGGACAATGCTCAGCTACTACCACATCAAATATTTGCTAAAAACCTCTAAAACTGGCTGAGTCGAGTAGATGCCAACCTAATGACTTTCATTTAATTTGTTTAGTGAATCAGTACTGAACAGTACAAACAAACATGCACAGAGAAACAGGGTTTGGTTGAGATTAAAGCTTATCAATTGAAATGAAATAGGCTGGCAAAAATGACTGAACAGGTGCTGTTTTTTTTTTTTGTTTTTTTTTTTTGTCAAACGTTATTAAAATAAAAATTCAAAAGCATCATGATGTGATTCCAGAGGAAACCTGCAGCAGCACCAGTTTATAAACAGCAACAAACACTAAATGTGTGCTTCACCCTAACAGTGTCGCAAAAGGCTGCGTTACTGAAACAGTGTTAAACACATCTGCAGCCGGCAGTTTGATCAATTTCGCACCAGGTCTTATTTTTGTTTATCATGTACAGTAATTGTGAGCAAGGATTTATGAAATTGAACTGTAATTTTAAACTAAACATACTTGTGAATTGTTGTAACAAAAATTAGTTTCACTAACAATAACAGAATCATTTGCATTGCATTCCACTGAATCTCAATATATTAAATTAATCTCATAAGGAGTTTTATCGCAATATTAACAAAAATCAACATCTATGAAGGAGTCAGGGATGAATGGAGTGTGAGATTGATAGATGAATAGGTGCAACTTCAGTATTACTGCAATCTGTGCCGGTCTGTTGTGGTGAAGGTGGCGCTGATTTTGCAAGGCGAAGCTCTCTGCTTATCATCAATTTACGTTCCTACCCTCACTTATGGTCTCGAACACTGTGTAGTGTCGGAAAGAATGAGATCTGGGATGCAAGTAATCAAAATGATAACTGTATTCAGGTAAGTATACCCCCGGTCGTCTCCCTAGGAAGGTTTTCAGGGCATATCCAACTGGGAGGAGACTTTGTGGAAGACACTAGAGAGACTGTCTCTCAGCTAGTCTGGGAATGAGTCCTCCCAGTAGAGCTGGAAGAGGTGGCTGTGGAAAGAGATGTCTGGGTCTCCTTGCTCAAGCTGCTGCCCCCACGACCTGACCATGGAACAAGTGAAAGATATTGGATGGATTGCATCATCATAAAAGGGTGAATAGTACTGTGACTAAAGGCTGAAGTTCCCATCTGACTTCAGTTTTCCAAGCCTTTATGAATTGCAGTTTCAATGACATTCGGCTGGTTGAGAAAGTTACTGACAAACTATATACTGATGGAAATTTGGTGGCACATTCTCCTCTAAAACACAATGTTCAGAAGAAAAATACTGTATCGTGAACCAGAAATGAGGAGTTACAATCAAGTCAAGTCACACAAACTAGACCCACTACAATGAACAAGACAAACAATGAAGATAAAGCATACATCTAATATCTTAAATAATTTGGCGCAGTGGTTATTTACATCAAGTAAGTATAATTTTAAACTCTTTCCTATGAACTAGCGGTCATTACTACATAGGATATGCACTGGTGTCCTTTTCATTATGTCAGTAGAAGCTTATTCCAGGTTTGTGATCCTGACATGTACAAACAAGGATGAAGGAGAAATACTGGTCCCATCTTTAGATAAAAGGTGGATATGACGATAACCTGAAAAAAAAAAAAAAAAAAAAAAACAGACCAATAAATTAAGGGTACAGAAAAGCAGTTTTAATTACTTTTTACTGGCATTAAATCTAAAACAAGTCTGTGTTTTGTAACCTATTTGCCCACAACAACCATTCAGTAATACCACCTTACCTTTAGTAAATCTCAATAATAAAGACAAGAAATTAGGGAGGTGGGGTGTTGGACACAGCAGGTGTACCAACGATACCAATGGTGTAAGTCAACCCACGACTGATGTACCCAGTTCTGAAGGGCCAACAGATCGGCACTGGGTCGGAGTTGACATATGAGCTGATTTCACGCTTGACATATTAAATTGGGGAAGGATTAAGGAAACTGGTTGGCCAATGGAGGACGTTTACACGATGCAGGCAGTCCACAGACAATCAATATGTGGACGGTTGTTGCCCTGCGGAAAAACTGTACCAGCCAGGGTACTGCTTCAGGAAGAGCAAGAAATGTGGACACAAGGCAACGCCTTACTTCGCATTCATTGAAAATTATACCATCCTTCCATACCGCCAAGTTATAGTGTTTAGATAGCAGACACAGATATCATGATGTTCTATAAGGCTTGGTGCACAATACAGTACTGTATAGTGTTCCATCCTTGGCCTGGCCGGTCTTGGGCGAATGGGAACTTGACATGTATTTGTGCCTTTAGATACTCATTAGTTCCAACATTGAGGATAGTGCTGTTTAATGTGTCTACAAGGACTTGGCTGTGTTTGTTGTGATCTTTGTTTACTGTTTGATTGACTGTTGGATGCTCCAGTAATTATATCTGATGACACTATTGCTCCACTCAATGCCACCCCTTTCTGGTGTCTGTTCTAGATCTGCCAGTTCCTTACAAATCATTACATTGTCATCGCTGGTCTGCATGTGAAGCAAAGTACGTCTAAATCATTATTTGTCTGTGACTTTATTTATACTTTTTCATAATTAAAATGTTATACGTATAGACCACATGTCTCAAACATACCTTGTTGCATACAGCTGAGGGGGAGCGTGTATTGCCCCACAAAGTCATTCTTTGACGTCTTGTCATAATCTTCTACTACAAAGCGCACAATAGCAAGTTCAGGGGTATGGATGGTGAAGCGTAGCGTGTCATACCAGACAGGGTTAAATCCTGTAAAAAAGAAAAAGAAAATCTCAAATTTGGGATGGAACAAACCTTTAGCTTCTATATTGAATCTTTGCAGTACCTTCTGTTCTGGGTTATCTTAGAAACATGGCTGTTCAACAAGAAAAACCTTTTGGTATGTATTAAGTACTACTTTAATTTAAATTACAGTTAAGAATATTGTGTGCATTATTGCCAACAATTTTGTTCAGAATTTAAATTTTGCCTGACTGAGGATTTAAGAGAAGGTCTTCCTTAATACCATTGTTGTCAATGTATTTGGTCTCCTGCTTAGCCTGGTCCTTTGGAACCCCATGGATCTCCACTCTGACCAGAGGATCCACAATAGAATCCTTTTTGATGTTGACTTTGGGCAGCTGCTGACCACTGATCACCTGCAGTAACCAAACAATCCATGAAGCCAATTCATTACAAAATCCCAAACGTTTCCTTCTCTGTGGTTTCTACCTGGACAGTGAAGACAACAGGCTGGTAGTCGTCTCGTTGTTGTGGCATGTCGGGGTCAAACCTTTTCTCAGGGTCTCTCATAAAGCTGGGCTTCAGGACGTATCCACATCCACCATTCTGGCTGAACAAGCCATCATTCAAATCCATACCCTCGCCAGCTGTCTGGAAGTTCAGTGCAACTGATTGGAAGAAAAATAATGAGGTATTTTGTTTATTCAGACATTTATTTCTGTTGATTTGATCAAATATGTTGTATACTTTATACCATCTTCACCAAGGACAAATAAAACAATGGGGTAAAAGGGTTGTAAGTGCAATCATCCAGGTAGATAACAAAAAACGTAACTGTGTCATATATGGACCAGGTTCTTTAAGTGAGAAATGTTTCGTCCCTCATCCAGAGGACTTCCTCAGTCTGCCAACCAGATCTGTCCCATTGGTAGGCTTCACTGCTGTGTTTCAAGCCAAATTCCTGTTGGAATCTTAAAATTAGGCATGTGTAAAACACACCCATCTAAAACAATCAATCATCATGATTCCTCCTAGAAGGAATCATAGTTTTTACCACCGGCAGTGAAGGCTACCTATGGGACAGATCTGGTTGGTAGGCCGTAGACTGAGGAAGTCCTCTGGATGTGCTACGAAACTTTTCTCACTTAAAGAAACGGGTCCAGATGACACGATTTAACCTTGTTTGTTAGAAAAAAATGGGATGTTTCTAAACTATCAAGTTGCAAATTTGATTGTAGTGTATTTGTAAGTGTTCCTATAGACTTCTAATCTGTAGTCACAATGATAGAAAAAATAAATTGCATATTTCTTTGCCATTTTCTTTATGTCAGCATTTAAGAGGGCTTGTTGATGGGTTGATTCATGTAGATACCTTTGGAGGTTTCAGTGGACCTTTTTGTTATGACTATTTCAAGATGGCAAGTAAAAAGTTTTGGAAAATTGTACTTCGGCTAGCTTCTTTAACATGTACAATTTTAGCCGAAAAATGATGTTGCGAGTTAAGCTTTTTTTAGACCGTCTAATTTATTCAAATTATTTACAAAGAGATGCTGAAAGTCTGACTTTGTGTAGCTCATACGTGTTCTAAATTTTGCTCTATGGGATGTTTTGACTTGTCTGATTTGTCTTAATTTAATCTAAACAAAAGCATTAGTTGAGTTTTGTTTAGCTTTTTTTTTTTTGTAGCCCAAAAACGACGTTGAGCCACTCCTCTCTCTGGTGAATCGATTGAGACGTTGAAACTCGTTGGATGCTTCCTAACGAAGCCAACATGTAAACTGTTCTGATCACGTTTCAAGGTATGAATAACTGAATCTGCCTCACAAGATGGAGAGGTGAGTCAGTGACTTGTGTGACCTTAACATCCCTATTTTACATAACAATAAAATAAATACCAAATATGACACAAAACTTCTTCTTCTAGCATTAAAAAAACATAAAAAAAATAAGACAGAAGCAACTACTACAGAAGAAATCCAAGAAATCCTGCAGCTGAGATACAAATAAGCTAACACTTTCTGTATCTTTGTTCAGCTACAGTAAACTAACAGACTCAGATTTAAGGCAAACCTGTCTTTTCAAGTTAAATTAGGTAGAGAGATTGTCCTTATTTGGTTTTATAAAAGGTTATTTATTTAAAATTTAACATGTAATATATGAAATGAAGATGGTAGATATTATACTGTTTTAGCTGGAAATAAGCATAAGAGAAACACATTACTATTGAATAGATTAGAATAAAATAAAAATACTAATAGTGACACTAATGCAAATTATCTGACTGAAATTGTCTAAAAGGCCTGTTCAAAAGTGAATCACATGCATTATTCAGGTGCAGTCACCAATTTGGCATCCAGCGTTCCACATTTCTTGAGGGTTAAAGTTTGAAGAGTCCGTTCGGAAGCCCGTGGGATAAACCCGGGTCAGCTGCTGTGAGTTATGATGCACAAACTCTGCTCCTGAAAGGACAAAATGGAGAAAGTTAAAACAAAAGCTAAACATTTTGAGAAAATCCTATACTGTCTGAATCGCAGAGCCTGTTTTGAAAACATGGTTATGTGCAATGTTGTATGATACCATTTTGTAAAAGTCCTTTTTGTTCCATCAAAATCAGCAAAATGGTTACCATATTTTTGGGACTATAAGGCGCACCATAAAGCGCATTAAGCAAAACTAAAACATTTTGACAGATTCTTGAGTGCCGTGTACCATATAAAATCAGTTTGAGGTCAGTAATCACAACAGAATTAAAACATTAGGTGCACCAAATTAAAAGGCTCACTGTTGGTTGTTGAGAAAATTAAAGGATTTTAAGTATGCCTTTTAATCTGAAAAATACGGTATTTTATGCTCAGCAATAGGCTAAATCAATTGTCAGGAGGACAAAACAAACCTGCCTTTCCACTGTTTCCTGTAGAATGACCCAGAACAGAGGTCTAAATGGACAGGAGCTTAGGCCTGTCACGATAACAAATTTTGCTGGACAATTAATTGTCTCAGAAATTATTGCGATAAATGATGATATTGATTGAAATTTGATAATAATTGTTAATTATTGTCAAATTTAAGAAGAAGCATTTAATTTGTTTTGCATGTAGTACATTTTTTGACCACTGGATGGCAGTATAATACTTTTTTTTTTTTTTTTCCCCCTTTTCCGATGGCCTCCCTTCTCACCTTACAGCCATCCTCTTCACGCCATTATTATGATTTTTTTTTTTTTTTTCAAGCATTGGAAGGTCACCGGTTCGAATCCCCGGACCGTCAACAAAAATGTGGGTTGTAAAGGTGAAGCACCCACACCTGCCTCCATCTTTATGTACCCCACTTGAACAAGGCCCTTAATACAATAAATTAACCTTAATTCATTGTCGTCTGTTTTGAGTTGTTCTTCCAAAAACAATTTGGAAAAAGTATTTGGTTTGTTCTGTGCACGTTTTCTGGAAAACTTTCAACTTTTAAGAAGTCTCACACAAGAGTATAAACTAACGTTGTGTTTTGGCAGGTTGTTGATA
Source organism: Hypsolebias martinsi (assembly GCA_031762355.1). Taxonomy (NCBI): domain Eukaryota; kingdom Metazoa; phylum Chordata; class Actinopteri; order Cyprinodontiformes; family Rivulidae; genus Hypsolebias; species Hypsolebias martinsi. The sequence goes on along the minus strand of JARVGQ010000828.1, from coordinate 11,777,257 downwards.
ACAGGTAAACATAAATCACTTTAAATCTCTGATTCAGGATGGACAGCTCTGTAGGAAACCTGTATTTGTTACAGACTGATGTAGATCCACTCACCTGCCTCTCGCAAGTGCTTTCGGGCTTTGGATTCCGTGAAAGAGGCAACTTCATAAAACTTGGTATGGATGCGGGAGTGTTTGAAGCTCCTGAAACGGACACTCTTGCAGTAAACAACACAGTCTGACAACTCCTTCGACAAGCGCTGCTTTGACCTCTGAAAAAAATGGACAAAAGACAACAAAAGCTCTGCAACAATGGCCAATGATAGAACAGGCTATTGAAGTCAATAAATGTATAATAGACAAACAATGAAAATTGTGTGGGCTTTCAAACACTACACTGAAAACAACAGTTGTGACCTTTCTGGTCACAACAGCGAAACATCATGAATGACAAATTTTCACATAAATGTTGACCATTGACTCTATCCACAGTACATTCTCCATTAAAGGGCAAAAGGTGAGGAAGAGCTGATTAATTTTTGGAGTCAACCCTATTTTAAATTTCTGATAGAACTAATCAACCTCAGCAAACATGATTAGGACTATGTGACTGTTACCAGTTTTGCTGTGGTAGTAACCAAGAGTCATTTACAGTACATACTTCAAGTGCTGGATCATACAAGATTTTGTAATATCACTTGAGCTCACATATATCGATATTCTTAAGATCTGAACAAGCATAACATCATCATTTATCAATATTAGATGTCAGTTTTAAACTGTGTTGTTAATATAAAAGGAGTCTAAAAAAGCTACGTCTGGTCCTCTGGACATTCAAAAAACAAAACAAAACAAAGAAAAAAAACTTTTTTTTTTTCCCTTTTTGTTT
>JARVGQ010000828.1:11607691-11619847 GCA_031762355.1 Hypsolebias martinsi | reverse complement strand
ACCTGATTCAGTGATTTAATTACTTCAGCAAGTTCTGCAGAAGCCTATTTATCACCCATTCGTTCAAATAAGTTGTGTCAACGCAGGGAAGCAACTAAAACAAGCAGGATGGTGTTCCTCAAGGACCAGGGTTGGGGAACCGCTTGTTTAGACCAATAGTTCGTAAACCAAAGCCCGGTCCTAACATAGTAGATGGTAATTTTTTGAGTTGGGGGTTGGGTGTATCGTCTGAAATTAGTTTAAGTTAGGGTAGGTATGTACTGGTAATAGTTATGGTTAAAGTTTAAACCACAGAAATGACTGGAAGTCAATACAATGTCCTAATAATGTGTGTGTGGGTGTGTGCACACACGTTGCAATTATATATTGTCAGAGAAAAATGCCAGTCCTGTTTAAAAGAGGAACTGAGTGGGAACATGAAAACGAGTTGCATCTGTGCGTGCATGGACACAAAGATAAAAGCCCAAGCTGCACTAACTACCTGACTCATAAAAAGAAACAAATAGCAGTTGTGTGGCCGCATGGTAACAACTTTAATTTCTGCTTTTTAGCTGTTGTTGAGATGATACCGTGCTAAACTGCATGAACACGAGACCTGTGTGGAGCAACGGCTTGCCAAACATGTTTGATATGTTTGTATGTATTACATGTCAATTTATATCTTTAGGATTTCAGCAAATCAGAATACGGAGTAAAAATCGCCAGATATGCACATCACCAAATATCCTGCAGTCTGATGTCTTCATGCTACAGTATAAATAAAGGTTGAATTGTTAGGGTTAGGTATGTTCTGGTAATGGTTAGGGTTAGGGTTAGATATGTTCTGATAATGGTTAGGGTTAGGTATGTTCTGGTAATGGTTAGGTTGTATGTTCTGATAATGGTTAGGGTTAGGTATGTTCTGGTAATGGTTAGGTTTAGGGTTAGATATGTACTGGTAATGGTTAGGGTTAGGTTTGTTCTGTAATAGTTAGGTTTAGGGTAAGGGTCAGGGTTAGGCTATAGAAATGAATGACAAATGAATGGAAGTCAATGAGAAGTCCCTGTAAAGATAGAAAGACAAACTGGTGTGTGTGTGTGTGTTGAAACCAAGTGCTTGTCCTCCAATTGGAAACACTGCCTAATTAATAACTGGAACACTTTGACACAAACATCCACCCACACACAAGGAGAGAAACACAATAGCCAAGCAACAACACTGTCCATTAGCATTACCAGCTAAAAGCACTTCTCTCACAATGATCAGTAAAGATGCCTCAGGTGGAGAAACTAGAAGAAACGGCAATCGCAGCAAAATGAATGGCTTGATTGGAATAGGGTTCTATGCTTTTTGGTAGCAGGACATTGTACGTCCAGTGGAAAGGAAATGTACAACAACAAAAAAATTGTTTACCATTGACAACAAATGAGAAAATTATCCCTCATTGGTGTTCTGCTGCTCAGACATACTTCACTGTAGAAACGTCATTCAGTGTTTAAATGGGTCACAGAAAGATTTTACGCACCTTAACTAAAATATGATTTCCAATCTCGTAAAAGATCAATGTTCATGCTCAATAATCCAGGTTTAAAAAATCCAGCAAAGTTAAGTCAGGTCCTCTGGATGGTTTGAAATGCTCTGTCCTTCATCCAAAGGATATTTTCAGTCGTAGGAGCCACAACTAACTCAGTCCTACAAGCAGCACACTCACATAGTGGACCAACCAGTTTGACGATGCCAAGATGGTTTCTGGAGTCCGCTCTCTCCCCCGTCACCTCCTCTGAGGCAGCCATGCCCAAAGTGGTTCAAAACATCAAAGTTCATGCTCAATAATCCAAGTAAAATATCAGACAGATTTTTCGACAGGGGAGAGGGTGGACTCCAGAAACCATTTTATCACCATCAAACTGGTTAGCCCACTATGCGAGTGTGCTGCTTGTGGGACGGATTTTGTTGTGGCTCTTTGGACTGATGAAGTCCTTTGGATGAATCCTTTGAATGAGTCTTTTGTTTTCAGTTCTCTCTTGTAAATGAGTCCTCATGGCTCAATGGGACTAACCTGTATAAATAAAGGTTGAATGGAAAAAAATGAAGGACGAAACATTTCAACTACAAAAAAAAAAAAAAAAAAAAGGTCCAGATGACGACTTAACTTTGTTGAATCTAGCAACCAGAATATTATTGTTCCTTTAGAATACTTTTAACCTCACTTTATTAAAACACTGCAGAGGACAAGTAATGCTGGGAAAAGGAACTACTTTTGTATTCTCCACAGTTAAGTTTGTATTTAAACAAACTTTTACTCTTGTATTCTTTGAACTACAGTACTTTAATTTTTTTTCCCAATACGACAGTGCGGTCTATACAATAAAAGCACAGTTATTCTTCTGTTTTCTTCAGACTGAGTTGTTATCAAGTGCACGTGCATTTGTAAATGTGTAAATGTTGGTACAGTTTGTGTATACAGGACTGGTGTTTTAAATAGATAAGTTGGGACATTTGCCTATGACTGATTTAGAGTAACTGTGGTCTAGTGTGTCCGTTAAACAGAGAGAGGAGGGGGGTTGAAACGTGTTGGGTGGAATGAGGTAGACTAAAGAAATTTTTTAGGAGGAAGTTGAATGAATTATGTTTTTTTGCCGCTTGTACTTCCTCTACTTTATCCACTCTGTTTATCACTTGTGCAAAACACATCTACTGTATTTCAAGCAGTGGGAGTGCCACAACTAATTACGTGTCAGTTACAGAATTGTTCGAAGCGCCTGCTAGGAGGTTTTAGAATGATATCCAGGAACCAAATTAAACTGAACAATGAAGCTGTGTATGAACCACTGAGCTAAAGTATAACTAATCATTTGAGCATCTTAAATAGTATTTGCTTTCATCCACGTCTTGGCGTACCTCTTCCACTGCGGCCCACAAAGCGCAGGTCATTGAATCTGGCCACTTGGTTCTTGATGGCGGCCGTGGCGTTCCGAAGCTCTGCCGAGTAATTCTCATCATTTCCAGCCATCACTGTAACCAAGGTGCCATCAGGGATGTCGCCAAGTGCTACCACCTAGGGACATACGCAAGAAAAATACCATTTTGTTTGAACAACACAAGAAATTTAGCTCCTTCCATTTTTCTTGACCACAGCTGAGATGCTTCCACACTTTGACTGGAGTCCACTGGTGGTCAACTAAGTGAACTAGACATGATTTGAAAATACACCTCACCATAATAGGATCCCTTGCTACACATCAGACCAACCATGAGGTCAAAGAACAAGTCTGATGAACCCAAGACTGAACTGTTTGCTCTAAAATCTAACCTACCTCGAGGAAACCAAGCGCCGCTCATCACCTAACCAATACCATCCTCACAGTGAAGCACGGTGGTAGCAGAATAATAATAATAATAATAATAATAATGTGTATGTGTTGTCATCATTGTATGTTCCCATACAATGGTGAAATTGGCTCTCTGTATTTAACCCATCCACCCCCAGGTGGAGCGGTGGGCAGCCACTGAAGGTGCCCGGGGAGCAATTGTGGATGGGGTGTCCTGCTCAGAGACACCACGAGATGAGCAATAACTGGGGATCGAACCTGGGAATTTCGGGGCTTGGGTCGGCTGCCCTGCCTCTACCCCATCTCGGCCCCCATCAATCCCAAGAATCACGCTGTAGGAGAGTTCTGTGGAGATCAGGAACTCCGACTGGACCAGAGGTTAACACAATCTGTGAATGTCTTTGTGTGGACCAGTCAGAGACTTAAAGAAGGGCTCCTCCATTGGTCCCCAAAGATTTGGACTGAGCTTTAGAGGAGTTGCAAAGAATGGCAGAAAATACTCCAATCCAGGTTTTATTGCATCAAATCCAAAGGGACTTGAAGCTAGAACTGCTGTCAAAGTGCTTTAAGTCAGTACTAAGGAAAGGGTCTGAATACTTAGAGGTGCATCCCAAAAAGTTAGGATATTGTGAAAAAGTAAAAAAAAAATTTTTGGTCAGTCATTTCAGAACATGAATTAATTAGGCTTCTTCAGATCCGTTGTAGGACAGACCGCTACAAGAGATCCATCCTGCCCACAGCCATCAGCATCTATAATAACTCTTTAATGAACCCAGGATGATGAGTTACAACAACATTTAATTTCCCTTTTTTTAATACATTTTTTAATAAATTTAGGGATTAATAAAGTATTATTGAATTGAATTGAATTAAATAGATTCAATTGCGCATAGAGTGAAATATTTCAAGCATTTATTTCTTGTAATTTTGAAGATTACGGCTTAAAACAACAACAATAAGATCACTAACAAAGGTACCAAAAGCTGGCTGTGGAACCTAATTTAGAGACACTGAATTATTGTTTTTTATTCATCATTTTTTAAGATATAATCATCAAAATTACAAGAACTAAAGGCTTGAAATGTTTCACTTTGTGTATTGGATCTATGTAATAGATGAGTTTCACTTTCTGAAATGACTGACAAAAAAATTGAACTTTTTCCACAAGATTCTGATTTTTTGAGACACACCTGTACAGTATACAAATGTCATATGTGAGGGTTGCTTTAAAAGAAAAAAAGTTGCGCTTTTGGGGTTGGGGGGGTGGGGGGGAATCAGTTTTCATTTTATCATTATGGGGAACTAAGTACTGTATAGAATTATTATACAATTCAATAGATATAATGGAGTGCCTGATATTTCAAAGCTTGCTTTTGATAGTAAACCTATTATTATTATTAGGATTTTTCTAAATCACATATTTATCCAGGCATTAGTTACTGGTATTGACTGGTACAGGGGAGTGGTGGTGCAGAGATTAGAGAAGGTGGGCCTGTGATTGGAAAGTCACCGATTCGATTCCCGGGACCGACAACTTCAAAATGTGGGTGGGAAAGATGAAACACCCACACCTGCCTCCACCTTCATTTGCCCCCACTTTGGGCCCTTGAGCAAGGCCATCAACCCCTTTAACCTCTGCTCCCCTGGGTGACCCAGAGGGCAGTTCTCTGCTCCATACAGAGGGCTGTGGTATCTCGGTGGTTGCGTCAGGAAGGGCATCCAGTGTAAAAACCATCGCCAAGACTTTGTGCAAGTTCGCTGTGGCGACCCCCGAGGAAGGGAGCAGCCGAAAGAAGCAAAAAGAAGACGGGTATTGACACTAAGGTCCATTCATTTGCTAGATCCAATTGACGTTCTGTAGGACACCGAGTTGATTTTAATTTAGAAATAACTTTTCTTGAAATGGTTTAGTTGAAAAAGTATCCTCGGGACACAAGAGTATTTTAGTATTTGTAGCATTCAGTACATCAGACAACACTTTCCTCTTTTCCACGCCGACTGATTTATAGAGCCATGGAAGCTGATTTCCATAATAACGATAATCTGCCCAAGCCATCTGTGTGCAAATGTCTTCTGAAGATACAGTACTATGGATGGGCCCTCTCTTAACCTTGAACTCTAAGCAAACAACTGCAACCCATAAAGACTGGATCAACCTGTGAGGGAAACCTTGATTTTAGTGCAAGTCAAAAGATCAATGACACGTTGCTGCTTCAATAATCCAAAGAACGCCACACAGCTATGAGCTACTAGCGTAAAGTACCATTAACTTATTGGATGTAAAATTCTAACCTGGAAAGACAAAAACAAACAAAACAAAACAAAAAAAAAAACTCTGAAACAGGGAATTTGAGAAAGAAACCGACAACAGATCGTGTAAAAATAAAATCCACCCTTTTTCAAATCTGATTTTTTTTCAAATATATATATATAACAGGGCAAAATAAAAAGATCTAGTTTCTATCAGGTTCTAAAGTTATTAAATTCTAACCTCAAATGAACAGACACATCTAAATAGAAAATTGTGTTGAAAAACTGCATCCAGTCCCTGATCAACAGCTTGTAGAACCCCTTTTAGCATCAAGAACTTAGTAGTTCTTTTATGTAGGACTTCATTTAAAAAAAAAAAATTCCCTCACTCGCTCTGGTATGAGGCGGACACATTCTCTTCCCTCTCCTGTTTTCCTACTTTTTTGCTCTCTGTCTGTGTATTGGAGCTCCTATTTTTACAAATCTTCCAAAATGAAAACTACTGTTATGGATCTGACCAACTGGACATTCGACGCAGTCGACAAAATCTTTTCAACAAAGCAACAGGGTCCTGGAGAACCCTCATGTTCCACTGAGAATCTCAGGAGGACGCCGAAGACATACAATCGGATTTATGATAACAGGTTTCCTTTTTTTTTTTTTTGAATCGGCTGGTTCCTGGTTTATCAACATACAAAGAAGACAGCTGCAGCTAATTTGGCCTTCGTCAGGCTGCCTGCTTGTGAAGGTTTGGTTTGTGTTTTGAGGACTCAAAATCAGCTGATTTATGAGCTAAACTGTAAGATGGAAGTGATTTGTGAAAATCGCAGGCCACCTGCGGCTTCTGGGACTCGCCAGCATGTTGGAAACGACCTTTGAGGGTCTTGAAGCATAGATCAGTAGAATGCACCCTAATCTTTCAGACCTTGGCAGTAACAATAAGACTCAAGGCTGACAAGAAAAAAAAGTCTGTAAAAATCAACAATTGTGGTTGTCAGAATCTCTCCCCAGCTGGCCTCGGAACAGACCGACTTGTCAATTTCTCCGAGAAATGTGTAAACCAAGGAAAAGCTTTGTCTATCCGATAGACAAAGGGGTTGCGATAGACTCTATCGCAACTCCCCCACCTCACCCCCACCCCCCACATCACTCACATAATTGGGAAGGAATTTTAGCTCACTCTTTTACAATGTTGCTTCAGCTCATTGAGGTTTGCAGTCACTTATTTCTGCACAGCTCTCTGATGGCTCCACCACAGTCAGGTTGAGGTCTGGCCTATGACTGGACCATTGCAACCCTTTGATTCTATTTGAGACTATCTGTTGTAGATTAGCTGCTGTGGTTTGGATCTTTGTTCTGATGCATCATGACAGTTTGATCCAAGCTTCAGCTGACAGACAGATGGCCACACAGAATCCTTTGGTCTACAGAGGAGTTGAATCAATGACTAGGAGAAGACCAAACCATCAGTCCTCTGCCACCGTACTTCACAATCAGTCTGCTCTGTTTGGTTTTCTACATACCTGCGACTGTGCGTTAGGCGCAAACATTGCTACTTTGGTCTCATCTGTCCAAAGAACATCACTCCAGAAGTCTTGTCGTTCATTCAGAAAAAGCTTTACTAATCTAAGTTGTGCTGCCGTGCTCTAAACTGCAGTGGTTCCCAACCCTGGTCCCTGAGGAACACCATCCTGCATGTTTTAGTTGTTCCTCTGCTCCAACACACCAGATTTGAATGAACGAGTGATTAAAAGGTTTCTGCCAAACTTTAGGAAGTAACTAAACCGCTGAATCAGGTGTGTTGGAGCAGAGAAACAACTAAAACATGCAGAATGGTGTTCCTCAGGGAGCAGGGTTCGAACCACTGCTCTAGAGAGCTTTTATTCTGGCACCCTTTTAAACAAGCCATAATTGTTCAGTCTTTTTCTAACTGTCCTGCCATGACTGTTGGCCTTCCACCCACTAACTGAGGCCTGTAGAGTCTAACATGGAGCTTTCGGGTCGATTCTCTGAGCATTGCATGATGAATTCAATGGGACGTCTACTCCGGGAAAGATTGTTAACCGACTTGAATGAATCATTTAATCAGTAAGTTTGATCAGCAACACTTGGCTGATACTTTCTCTCAGATTCTATGGAAGCAGCAAAAAGTTTTTCACACTCTTTCTCTTTAGGCTTTGTTCATAATGATGCTGTGGATTTGGTTGTGTGTAAATAATTGTAGGGCCTAGTAAATATCATATATATTTTATTGTCCTAATATGTAAAACCCTAAAATTTAAACAGGGTGTCCTTTCCCCTTAATTCAATATAAAGTAGAAACACCGGAATTTTGATAATCTCAATTTAAAGTCATTGTGAGTGTAATTATACATAACAAGCTTGCATGGTTAAATTTGACATAATTCCCTGTGTGTATATCTATAATGCATTATTTCCTGCATATAAATATGCACATTATGTGTGGATGAAACACTCATTTATGTGAGCATTATCGGTGAGGGGTAGTGACATCCGCTCACGACACTCCATAACGATGCATTATGCACCAAACTCACTAACACAGACATGCATGTGGAAACGCTAATGCATAAAATTCAATAAATCAATCTGCTGCGTGTGTGTTCTCTGCAGCTTAGTGCTGCTTTTCCACAAATGCATTTTGTCTAAAAGAACAGGAAAGCCATCCACATCCAAACAAATGTGTTCACGAGGGAATTCAAAGGAAACACATGAATCATCGAGCTATGCCTTTTAAAAATGCTGCAAATGAGTGAATTGAGTTGTATCGTTTTGTTGGAGAAAAGCAGTTTATAATCTTCGAAAATATAGATAAATATGCCTGGAATAAAAATGTAAACGTTGCAGCTATTTTATAGGTAGTCATTTAAGGGAATACTATGAAATACCTGAAAATTATGGCTAAAATAAGTATCCAAATAGAAAACAAAACAAAAATATATACATTTTAATTTGAAGGTTTTTGTTCATTTTTGTTTAAAAAATATGTAAAATTATTATTATTATGGAAAAGTTAATAGTGCTGAATTTCTTGTTAAGATTACTACATTGGACTTCATCCTAATTACTTTTTCTTTTCAAACATTTCAAACAAAAATGCTGAAATACCCATGCCGAGCCACTAGGTGGCGAGGATGTTCATATTAATTACATTAAAATCCAGAAAATGAATTTTCCTAGTTTGGCAAAAAAAAAAAAAAAAAAAATTGTTATTATTGTTGAAACGTTTCACAATTTCAAATTTGAACCATTTTAACCCACGATCCAGGTTTAACGGAATAAAGTAGGGCAAAAGTAGAAAAAATTAGTTAAAAACAGCTTCATTGTTATTTTGATTTGTTGCGCACAACATCATTAGCGCGAGCACAACATCTTTTTTTTTCAGAAAAGTGTTTTTAACTTCACACAATATCTCCATTTTTTAAAACATCTGGAGTATTGTGAATGTGGCCAAAATGTCAGCGATTTACAGATACACGTAGAAAAATAAACCTTACAAAGAACAAGCTATCAAACTTGGACTTAAAACAGATTTGTATTCTTTAGAAACAATATTTATTACATTAATCTATTCTAAAAATATATAGAGTAGTCCCTCGCTACTTCGCGGTTCGACTTTCGCGGACTTGCTCTTTCGCAGTTTTTCAACGTAAGATTGTACATGACACATGGTTGTCAACTTTACTATTACTCATATGATTGGGACTATACAGGATAAAAAGTTAACGGGCAAAAAAGAACTTCAGACAGACAATTTTTTTTGTAGTTTTCTTTCACTAAGCCTACACTGTAATGCACATCAAAAGAACTACACTACCCAGAAGCCTGCAGTGCTTCCGTCCACTGATTTCTGCCAAAATGGAGGGGTAGTTTTGCAACGCAAAGTCAGAAGTAACAATCTATAAATTAAGCTCAGAGAACTGGAAGGAAAGTCACAAATAATCCTGAAGCTCAATTCTCCACGTGCACATCAACCTGGACGGGGCGGCAGACTTCGTTGCTGCAGGGTAGGTCCGTCTAACCAGAACCGAGCTGCTGGTCTGCAAAGCTGGTGTAATGTACAGTACATATACGTATTTTGGTAAAATTACGTAGGTTTAAGAGTTTTGAACATTGTAAAAAGTGTGGGAAAGATTTATAAAGCCTTAAAATATATATATATAAATACTACAATAAATATGGCGTTCCTACTTCGCAGTTGCTCACCTATCAAGGTGGTGTGTGGAACGTAACCCCCGCAATAATTAAGGGATTACTGTATATAATGACGTTCAGGTATTGTCATAAAAATGTAGTTCAACTACACCGAATGATTGTTTTTGGTTGAGGTGAAAGTAGTCTAATATTTGTTATAAAATAATCAAATATTTTAAAGCAAACTGATTATTTTGCTCAGAATTGAACCAACGTTGAATTTTAAACACACAGTATTTAAAAAAAGAAAGAGTAAATTAATTTCTTTCAAACCACACACCTTAAAAGCAATGGGCAGTGTCTTGTTACACCTCCAGTGTGTGGGGAGCAACGAGCAGAGGAAGTTCGGACTGTCGGTCTTCACCAACTCCCCTGGATGATCTGAGATCACCTGACGAAACAGCATCACAATCACATACGTGAATTCAGAGCACACTTATTATGGGATGGTGTGTCGCCGTACCTCTGCCATGCCATGGTCGGCGATGCGCAGTTTGCCCATCAGAGCGCCCCCTCCGCCCGGCTCCTGCGCTCCAAGAGGCAGTGCCTCGGCCATTTTCCCTCCCGTGGCGAGTGAGGTGGAGGGGGGAGTGTACCGCCGGCCAGGAGCTGGGTCTGCAACAAAAAGGGAAGATTCTCTGAGCATGCACCAGGACGTTCTCTGAGTGTCATCCGTTTGTTCCACATGTATTATTAATATGAAGAAAGGCGTAGATTAACACTGTTCAAATATTTCAAATAACCCTAAAGTAATAGTAACCATTCTGATGACGCAATTTTGATTGTGTACCTTCTACAGGGTTGAATTTGTAGACATCAATATGTACCTTAAAGGTACATGTAGTAAAAAGTACATAAATGTACTGAATATTCTCAAAGTTATGGTAAAATACGTTGATATCAAGATAAACTAGAGAAACTGCATTTCCTGCGAAAATGCATTGTCAATGCTTATTGCTTAAGAACTTGTTCAAAAACAGTTGGAATTAGCTAAAAACTTTGAAATGTAGGAGAAAAAGAAGAACAAGCCCAAATTAAAATAAAGTAGGGAAAAAAACATATTTGCTGAATTAGGATTAAATAAGCTGAAATGAGCACAAAATATTATGAAATCATCTAAAAAAAAAAGTTTAAATGAGCAGACAACAGCTGAAAAGTAGAAGAAAAGCCAAAAAGTAGCTTAACCTTCCAGAAGAAAGTGAAACGAGCTGAAATGAGCTAAAAAAAAAAAAAAAGTGGAATTAGCAGGAAAAGCTAAATTTAGCACAAGAACAGCTGAAATGGCAAAAGTAGTTGAAGCTAGCAGAAATCAGCTGAAAGGAGCATAAGCTGAAATTAGCAGAAAGAAGTCAATTAGGCTGAAAGTAGCAGACATTACCATGAAAAACTTGAATTAATCTGAAAACAGCTGAAATTAGCTGAAAAATGCTACCAAGGTAGCTGAAAAGGTAGAACAAGCTTAAATTAACAGAAGAAAGCAGAACAACACGTATGCCCAATAAGGCTGAAAGAATCAGAAATGGACACAAATAAGTGGAAAATATATGAAAAAAGCTTAAAATAGCCACCAAAAAAAAAAAAAAAAAGTTACTAAAAAGCTGAAAGATGCTCAAGTTATTAGGACGAAAAGTCCATAAATTTTTACATTTTTACTTTCCTTTTGTAATTTTTTTAAACCTTCTGTTTGAATAAATTGTAAAACACAACTTTAGTTGTTTAAATGTGCTTTAAAGTACATTAGTTATTCCCATTTGTAGGCAAAAAAATAACATCCAATTTTATATGTATTTATTTTTAATAGGCCTGTCACAATAAGCAATAAATCAATTAATCGCTTGATAAATTAAAATGATCAACCTCATTTTCATTTATCAGCTTTATCGTTTCTTCGCGTCTCTCTTTCTGAAGACACTGGATGACAAAAGACTCAACTCCGGTGCTCTTCACTGACCCCTCCTTTTCTCTTTTCTCGTTAAAATCTGTCTTAACCGTCCAAAATAGCATTTTTTTGGATCGTTAAACACAGATAAGCTGAGAAGCTAAGCTACAAGCTAAGCTAACAGGCCGATCTCAGGAAAAAACCTCCATCTTGTCGAAGCTCCAAAATTCATGGTTGAAACCTGTGCCTTCGTGTAAAAAGTTGTTTGGCTCTGCAAAAAGAAGCTGAGAACTTGTTTACAGATTATTTTAATTAAAAGCTTTGTGTGAAAAATGCTAAGCTAAAGAGCTCAAAACACACCGAGCGCCCGCCATTTTGAGAACCGAAAAAACGAACAAGACAGCCCATGTCAGGTCAAGAGGCCTCCCTCCCATTTTTCTTAAAGAGACACGCTGCTCGCTCCCTCACTATCCATATATCGGTTCAGTTTTGTACTGCCA
>JARVGQ010000828.1:11547437-11564659 GCA_031762355.1 Hypsolebias martinsi | reverse complement strand
GGACATGTAAACGCCCCCCCCCCCCCCCCCCAAAAAAAAAAAAAAAACCAGCTGAATAAACATTGTGTCATCATTTCAAGACCTACAAGTTTGGTGAACCCTTTCTTAGTCTATATCTTCGATCTTTATTTACTCTCTTTTTCCACTTTATATTTTTGCTATTGTTGGTTGTAACTGGGACCCTGTGTACACAATTTTGTTCCACCTCATGTACGATTTGTGATGCGAATGACAATAAAGAACCTTGAACCTTGAACCATGTATGTCTGTTTATCAAAGTTTCTCATAAAACACTGGATACGTACAGATTACTCTTTTGAGTCAGTTCAGTTCAAGATGGATGCCCAAATACCCCTGTAAATCCAGAGTATGGGTAAAACTCAGTCAGTTTTACAGACTTGCTAATATTTATGTGGTATGGGTGATGGCGCAGAGGTTAGAGAAGGTGGGCCTGTGCTTAGAAAGTTCAACTCCCTGTATCGACATCAAAATGTGGGTTGGAAAGGTGAAGCCCCCACACCTGCCACCACCCTCATTCACACCACTCTAGGCCCTTGAGCAAGGCCCTTAACCCCCACCATCTGCTCCCCCGGGCACCCTATATGGCAGATTTCCGCTCCAGACATAGGGCTGCGATAACTCGGTGGTTTGTGTTTGCGTCAGGAAGGGTGTCTGGCGTAAAAACGATCAAGACATCGTGCAAGATAGTTCACTGTGGCAACCCCTGAAGAAGGGAACAGCCGAAAGAATAAAACGAAAGTAGCTAACAGTCATTTGCAATACATACTCTGAGGGACACATCTAGCAATTCTGCCTGAGATCACAAATAACTTTCACAATTGTTAAGGTTTGAACAAAATGACTACAAGTTGCTGTTGGAAAAGTACTTTTTAGCCAACGTGCATTCCAAATTGCCAACTTATTTATTTATTTTTCCAATGATTTAGCTTGTACTGAAACTGTAGCCGTTTGCTCAGGTTTGATGGATGGGTCAATTAAAAAACTGCTTACAGGTGAGCATTATAAACCACCTCACCTACTCTGTTGTCATGTTGCAGCTAATTTGGACCTCAACAGGCTGCTGTCTATGTGAAGGTCTGGTTCGTGCTGGAGGATTCAAAATCAGCTGATTTACGAGCAAAACCATAAGTTGGAAGTGATTTGAATCTCAGGCCACCTGCGGCTTTGGGACTCAGCATGAAAAAAAACATCTTGAAGAGGCTCGTAAGCACGGACCAGTGGAATGCACCCTAATCTGGCCATTTCAGACCTTGGAAATCGATCAGTACAGACTCAAGGCAGACGGAAAATAGTCTGCCTGAATAAATCAACAAGTGTGGTTGTCTGAATCTCTCCCCACCTGGCCACGGAACAGGCCGACATCAATTTCACCTGGGAAATGTGTAATCTAAGGAAAAGCTTCTGTGGATTCTTATCAGAACTGTGCCGACTGACTATCATCTTACTAGGACAATGAACTATCTGTTAGTGCTTCATGGACCGTCTCATTGTAAATGAATAAGTAACGTGTTCATAAATGTGCTTTTTTTAATGTCTTAAATCTTGCCCTATAAGGACAAGGTGTGAAGAGATCCTTTTTTGTAATACCACTACCTCTCTCCACATGACTTTGTCCCTTTTTCTATTTAAAGATATGTATTTTGAATAAGAATAAGAAGGCTGCGCTTTATAGCAGCAGCTTCGTGCACTCCGTCCATCTTTCGGACGGCTGTACGTACATGTTCTCTTTGTATCTCGGTGCAATGATAATAAAGCTTATTCTGATTCTGATCCACCAAAGATCACTTATTTGACAGAGGCAAACTTCTGTTATAGCTCTGATATTTACATTATTTAGCACTCAGACAAATCAGTGAGGCTGGACTGAATTTTTGCAGTTTGTCTATTACAACAACTGCAGTAAAATAAAAGTCTACGTCCTGAACAGTTGTAATCACTGCACCCTATTTTGCTTCTTTTCTCCTATTGTGATTTTCCACTCCTTTCCTCATTTTTAGTATTTTCCCCCCTCATACTTGCCTCCAGCTGTCTTTACACCCCACAGAGCTCCCACGACATCAAACCCTGTCACATGTGGACCCTGCTCACATCAGTGTGTGTACAACGGGCTGGACAGTTAGCAGTGGGTGGCCGCTGTTTGCTTTCTTTTCAGCTTCTAAAACATAGTCAATAAAACAGACAGAAAAAATGGGCAACTTTCTTCCCGAAGACAGACAACAATTTGAGACTTCCTTTTGTTGCTGTATTAACTGTAATGGGAGAGTAAAGAGAACTTAGGCGTCACCATGGTAACAACATCACACCCTGGCAGCACTCTTAATATCATCAGGCAGACAGAAAGTGTAAAAGTTAAGTCTGTTTCTGTGAACAAATATGATTTACAAGCATCAGGTTGTCATTTTTTGTGTCCATAAGTGTTTTATATAGAAGATAAAGTTAGTCAGAGGTTTACATACACTCGTTGTAGAAATAATGTCTTAATTATTGTGATTATTTTTATCTTTTTGGTGTTTCAGGGTGTTTTTTGATTAAATCATTGGGGAGTGTTACAATCAAGCATATATCACTTGAATAGTATTTATGAAAAATTTTAGACTCTGTTTAGTTTAACTTTTTTTGTTTGTTTATTGTGGGAGTATTTTTTCAAAAATGACGTTGCACTCATGGCGTCATCTGTATTTTTGTTGCGAAGCGCAATATTCAGCGCTTTGTTTCTCAAACGTTAGGCAGGGAGTTCTGTTGACTGGACAACAATGTGAAAAATTCAGCACACATCACAAAGACAAACCGCATTGTTAACCATGGACACATGAATACAGTCTATGCTTTTCATGACTAATGAGCGGGAGACTATGTGGGAATTTATTGCATCTCCTTTACTGTCAGGCCAGAGATAGGGGGGTTGGAATATGGAGCCAAGCAAATGTGATAATTGGTCCCCTGTGTATTTCTGTGTGAGAGAGTTTGGTTGGTAACCTTCTGTTTGTTTGTTTATAGGTTGTGTCTGGGAGAACTTTTTTGTGTACTGTACTCAAAACTACATTTAAAGTAACTTATTATTGAGAGAAGCCTAATGGATGGTAAACAACAACATGGAAGATAGTCTCAAAAAATTTGCGAAACTTTCAAGATTTTCCACAGCTATTGACTTAATTTCCAACAATTCCATGAATTTTTTCCCCCTCTAAAGCCTTTTGCAATAATCTGAGCTGAAAAACTGATGAAACTTTGATGTGTAAACTGTAAAAAAAGGTTAAAGAGAACCTTGATAAAGAGCAATGGAATGGCTGTTGTCCAGGGCTTAATCTGTAAACTGATCAATGCCAGAATGCAAATAATGGGAAGGCTAGTGGAGGGTGGGTGTGGGGAGTTCTTGGGGTCCTCCCCCAGAAAAATTTTAATAAAGTAGATGTAATTTCAAATATTTTGGTGTATTTTAACCGGGTTTTAAACCTATTTTTACCTACATTTGCAAGCGCTCTGCTTCTTTCAAGCATCGCAACCCCCAATTGACGGTTCCAAGCCCGACACTGTCCCTGCTCGTTGTTATCCAACTCCACATGAACCCTCCAGGCACGTGTGGGCTCCTGCCTGTGTACGACTGCCTTGTTAGCTTCGCACTCACCCCCACCACTCTTTTAGGGGTGGAGATTTTTTTAAACGGTAGAAGCAGAAATGTATGTGATGTTAAGAAGCTTGTAAGTGGCTTTTGTTTTTAAAACGAGTGTTTATGTGGTAATTTTCAGTTTACATATCCAATATAAGTTTTATTTGTTCAAGGCGGTCATATTTGTTCATAACTTTATTATTAGCAAGCCTGAGAGTTACCAGATCCAAGCAGTTATCGGAAAGCACCCTGTCAAAATAATGTGGTACCACATTATTTTTATTTATTTATTTGAGCTCCTGGTGTAGACTGGATGGGCAAACTCCTGTCTACATGTGTTTTGTGGACTTGGAGAAGGCTTTCAACCGTGTTCCTTGGGGTACACTGTGGAGGGTGCTCTGCGAGTATGGGATTGGAGGCCCATTGTTATGGGCTGTTTGGTCCCTATACAAATAGTGCAAGAGTTTGGTTCGCATTGCTGGTAGTAAGTTGGAGCCCTCAGGGTGGGAGTTGGACTCCGCCAGGGCTGCCTGTTGTCACTGATTCGCTTCATAACTTTTATGGACAGAATTTCTCGGTGCAGGAGGTGGAGGGAGTCCGGTCCGATGGCCTTAGGATTCTGTCTCTGCTCTTTGCAGATGATGTGGTCCTGTTGGCGTCATCGTTAAAATAGCATCTTACCATGTTGATGAAATATCCTGTTCTTTGACTTTCCTCTGTTCATCTCAGTTGTCTGTTCTGGTCCCGTCTGCTCCACATGGATTTAAAAACAGAATATCTCCACTGTTGGACTCGGCAGGTTTCACTGCAGCTGTTCCTGGGTTTGAACTCATGTCAGGTCTAGGTAGAGGTCATATCAATTCGTTAAAATCAGCCAAATGTGTCCACAGGACAGAAAATCAGATGTCCCAAATGAAACTCTAATGGACCTGCTGGATTGGATCATTGGCCGCACATTCAGATCTGCTTGACAAACATTGGTCATTGAGCGACACTGCCCCATAACTAAGTAAAAACTGAGAATGAATCACTGAAAACAATTTTAAACTCCACTTAAAATTGTCAAAATAGAAAATATACAAACAATACATAGCAAGCTCAGTGAATACATAATTAATTTACATTATCTAATAGGAAGAACTACTTGGTGGGAACGATCTTTTGGACCAGCCATCACTTTAACTCTATTTTCAAAGTGATTTGACCAACACTTACAGAAAGTCTATGTAATAGAACTCCAGCATATTCATATTCTTGGAAATAAAGCATATTTAGGGTGTCTTCTATAAGCAACTGTGATGATAAAAGTTAATAAATTTGCCATTTTTATACATAGTGTTGTCCTACTCAACCAAAGAACTCATTTAAATTTTCTTCAACCAAGCTCCTGGTTTTCTCTGAAGGTATATAGTTAATTAAAAAAAAAAATCAGTTTTGTTGTCAAATATGGCTGATGTAATCAGTTCTACTACCTTCATGGTAGTCCGTGAAACACGACAAATTGCTTTAGAAAAAAATAAACTCCTTTGACACAGCACTAAATGATACATAAATTCTTACAATTCAATGAAAACGCTCACAAATTGGTGGCAGTTATGTAGCTACCTCTAACTGTTAGCAAAACATCTCAATAACCAATGGCTTGAACAATCAGAGAGTAATCCTTGAATCTACAGCTGAACTTTTGAAGTCAATCTGATTTTAGATGGCTGCCACAGCTAATCAACCTCAGCAAAAAAAAAAAAAAGGCTATAACTCAGTCTGTTGTACATATAGTGAGCAAATATTTGACGTGGTAGTTAGGCCTGTCACGATAACAAATGTTGCTGCGCGATTAATTGTCTCAGAATTTATTGCGATAAATTATAATATTGTTTTGAAATTTGACAATAATTAGTTAGTCAATTTTAAGAAGAAATGTTTAATTTGTTTTGTGTGTAGTATTTTTTTTTTATCACCGGATGGCAGTATAAGACTGTTTGAACCAAATAATGGATAGTAAGGGGGCGAGCAGCGTGTCTTTTTAAGAAAAATGGGAGGGAGGCCCCTTGACGTGACATGGGCTGTCTCTTTTCGATTCTCAAAATGGCGAATGCGCCAAGTGGCTTGAGCTCTTTAGCACAGCATTTTTCACACAAAGCTTTTAATAAAAATTAAAAAAAAAATCTGTAAACAAGTTCTCAGCTTCTTTTTTTTCCCCAGAGAAAAACTTTTACACAAATGCATGGGTTTCAACAGTGAATTTTGGAGCTTCGATAAGACGGAGATTTTTTTCCGAGGTCGGCCTGTTAGCTCGTAGCTTAGCTTCTCAGCTTAGCTGATTTTAACAATCCAAAAACCGGATTTTGGACGGTTAAAATGGATTTTAAAGAGAACGGGAGGGGTCAGTGAAGAGCACTGGAGTTAGCTTTTTGTCATCCAGTGTCTTCAGTAGAAAGAGAGAGACTCAAAGAAATGATAAAGCCGATAAATAAAAATGAGGTTGATAATTTTCATTTAACATGCAGTTAATTGATTTATTGTTTATTGCAACAGGCCTAGTGGTCGTAGTGGAGAGTCATTATCAACACATACTTTGAGCACTAAAAGACTGTAGATATCCTAAGTTGCAATGTTGTTGAGATTTTTGCCTAAAAATAATGAGCCAAATAAGTCCATAAGCTTGAGATGAAGTGTAATTTGGCCTGTAGTTTATTGTCAGTTCAAAGCAGGAAAAAAGGAGGGGAAAAACCCCAAAACAGCAAAACCGTACTGTATAGAATGACTCTGTGACGACTGAGAGCACTGACAGAGAAATGACGAAGGCTGGAAGTCAAATAGAAACAGAAAAGTGTGTATACGTGTGTGTGTGTGCGTATAAATACGCATACCTGAGGGTACTCAGCCACAGACAACTCGTCTCCTTGTCTGCTGTTTCATAAATGAATTCAGCTCTTTTTTCCACTAGTACGGTATACCTACTGGAACAATCAAATATATTGAACAACACACAAACACACACTCACACACACACAGATACACCTTGTCGGGCACATTGGATGTGTATTGGTAAAGGTACCTTGAACAAGACCAATACGCAGCATCATCTGATCACGTACAGACTACAGTGTGTAGTTCGGACACACAAATACACACTTTTTCTTTTTTAAAATCGAATCAGGGCTACATCAACAGTTACATATAGATGCTGAGACTCAAACACACATTGTTGATATAATGCCCATGCTCACAAGAACTGTGTCTGGGTCTTAGCCCATTGATTCCATATTTGGTGCCAACCTTTACTTTGATGAAAGTTAAATATATACGTATAGAGCCAGTGAAGTATACTAAAAAAAAAAAATCACGTGATTTGTGTTTATCTCATGTAATATGGCAAGCTTCTATTTTTTCTTTATATTGTGGTCTCCTGTGACTCTTCTTAAAGTGGAAAAAAAAAATCAGTCTAAAATACATCAAAGCCTTTTCCACAAATATGCAATACATGGTTTATTTGCAGCTTCACCACCACCACCATTAATTTTCTGACAATCTCTATCTAACGTGAAAGTTTGTTTAATGACCTAAGTTGGCAGACTGAAAGAGACACGGACTCAAGTATACAAAGACACATTTTTATTTACAGTGGGCAATACGTATTTGGCTGTGGAGGGAAACAGGGAACAAGAAGAGTATTTTGTTGTTCCAGTAATTCAGTTGGCGATGGCTTGTTGTAGAAAAGGCTCTTACGATATGTTTGCAGGTCGCATTGGAGAGAGGGAGGTCCGAGGTTCCAGTTTCGCCAAGGATGGAGGAGGTGGAATTTGGAGAGGTGAACAATGTTGTAGATGGAGTTGGATAGTGTGGTCCGGTGTGGGTTTCAGGCTGTTTTGATGTCTATGGGAATCAGGTTGAAGTCTGGGGGAGGTCACGAGGCGCACCAAAGGGGATTGAGGAGGAGATACATGAAGAAATAACATCAAGGTTAATTACGATTGGCGAAGATTATTCAGGGCTGTCGCTTAGATTACCGCAGGCAATATAATGCTCCAGCATCGGATAGATGTCTTGTAGGGGTTTAAGTAGTGCTGGAGTGGTGAATGAATGACTGTCAGCTGTGGGGGGAAAACGGTTATGGCAGAAAAAGGAGGAGTCCTACACTATCTTGTGAGCATTATTTTGAGTGTTTTTAATCAGAAGTGCCAAATGGTGTTGAATTAGGAAAAATAAAAATAAAAAGCTTTCATGGTAAATATTTTAATGGACCATGCTGATACATCACCTGAAACTGACAGCCTGGGCTTTACCCACAGTCCTTGTGTGGATCTTTTAGCATTGCTCTAAAATGAATTGTCACAGAACTGATTTAGTTGACTCTAGGGGGTTGCGAAGTGTCCCGTGTCCTCTCTGGAAATGACCACCTAACTAATTGATGTTTTCTTTTGTATACAGCGGATTGGCTGGCACAGAATTAAAAGGAGCCATATTCGCCTGCTAGATGAGTGAGAGAGGCCAGACAGGTGAGATGCTGGTCTGGTGTGTTGGTTCTGCTCACCAATCCCAGCATCCGTTCCCTTTTTTGTAGTTGTTTGCCTGGCACCTGGTCACCTTTGTTGTTTGGTTTACTGATAGTTAGCTGGAACTGAGAGTTATCGGCTGTACTTGTTTTACGATTTTTGGTTGTAGGGTCAGATTCTGGACCATATGGTGCAAGGAGATCAGCCCAGATCTGACGGCCAACAGCTTTGGCTTTGACATCACTGGCCTATGCAAAAAGACCCATTCTGCCACAAATGTTTGCAAATGAAGGTAGCATAATTGGATGCTTGTTTTTATACATCTGCGAGAAAAGGTCCAACTGAAATACCTGAATTTAGCAATTAATGGGAGGGGCTTCTTCAAATGCAGCTCTGCATCGCATGCTAACCACAATACATTTGCATGGATTGGGGAGGTGTTGATGTGTTTTAAAATGGAGGGTTTTAGTGGCCATATTTTCATTGCATCTATGTTTTTGGTGAGATTTAGAGGTGGGGGTGAGCTGATTTTTTATTCTTGTAAGGCACATTATTCTGCACGTGCTGTATAAAAAGTGCTATGCAAAGAAAATTTGATTGACAGATTGCCAGTTGTGTCTACTGATCTCTTAAGCACAACGCTCCATCGGGTTATGAAGAAAACGAGAAAAAATAAGAGATGTGAAGTAATTAGGGATGAGGTGAAAGGTAGATGGATGTGAAAATGAGAAAGCAGACTGACAGTCAGGTGAGCCATTGATCCTCCACTCTGCTCCCTCTATCCCATCTTGTTTTCATTGGCAGAAGACAAATAGTGTTGAGGTGGCCTGTATTGGATTTATGAGTTAATGGCCTTGCCAGGATGAAACAGATGGATAAATAAAAAAGAGCAAAAAA
This sequence comes from Hypsolebias martinsi, assembly GCA_031762355.1. NCBI lineage: Eukaryota > Metazoa > Chordata > Actinopteri > Cyprinodontiformes > Rivulidae > Hypsolebias > Hypsolebias martinsi. Next base: position 11,555,638 of record JARVGQ010000828.1, on the reverse strand, counting down.
AAATCACAGCAAGGTAAGGAATAAGAAAAGGACAGCAAGAAAATGTTTATGGGAAGAGAAGTTATCCATTATCCTATTTTAGTGTATTCATTAAAACACCATTAGCCACCACAAGGTACCTAAAGAAGAGATTTTGACAAGTGGCAAAGTTCAGAATACAAACATGTTGCCATGTATAAATGTAATGTATGCAAACTCTCCATACTATAAGTGTGTTCAGTGACATTTGGCTCACTAGCAAGGATAGTTCCACAACTATGAGAACATGCTTCTGTCAATGGCATTACAGAGAATTGGGTTTTTTCATTCAGTCAACCTTTATTTGGACAGATAAATCACATTGAGCCTCAAAGACTCTTTTACAAGTGAGACCTGTTTAGACAGACAAATGGATGGATCTGAGGGTTGAGGCTCATGCATAGAGTTTTGTCAATAGTAGCTAGGAGGAAGAAGCTATAATAGGGGTTTCATTTCAGTTGCCTTTTTGGACATGCATGCATATATTTATACAACTTGTACTTGCTTGTAGAGAGGAGATTACAAAGTATTACAGCCTCATATAAAATCAATAATGATAATGATATCAGAATAGTATCGGTATTGGTCGATATCCAGATATAGGGATCGGTATCTGTATTGGATCGGGAAAAAAGTGGATCGGTGCATCCCTACTTAAATAACATGGCCAACTTCTTTTTGTTGAAATACACTGATTTAAGGTACATCTTCCCCCAAAACAGTTGTGAATCACAGGTTGTAAGGCAACGAAACAGAATGTCAATGAGAAAAATACTACTTGCAGCACAATTCCACTTGGTATATGATACCATGATATTGTAGTACACATCATGGCCACTGGTGATGCAGTGATCCTTCTTTCAGGCCATAGCCATTTTTCTTACCAATCCCTTTCAGGAATGAAATTTCATGAACCCTCTTAATCCAAAGGTTGTATCCTATCAAGCCTTTAGTCTTGTTGAGTAAATCTATCAGACACACACCTTGACATGGATTTGTTCACTTTTCTTCCAAAATTGCATCAAGATTGTGAAATTGCAAAGGCATCTCTTGTGCGCAGTCTTCTTAGGTAACCCCACAAATTGTCTCTTTAGAGTTAGGTCTGGGCTCTGATGAGGCTTTTCCAAAGTTTCTTCTGGTGATGTCATTCTTTTGTTGATTTGGATGCAAGCCAAATGCCATTGGTCTTTTGACAATGAAAATTCCTATTCGTCTTCAACTTTAATGGACACCAGAAATTTTTAGGCCAAAATTCCCAAGTTTTTGGACATGTACATGAGTTTGTCCATTTTGGCTAAAACATCCTTAGTTCCAGATGAAAAAAGCAACCCCACATGCTAGCGCTACCATGTTTCACTATGGGTATGGTACAGCTTTGTTCCGGCACCAAAGATATTTTCTGGAATTGTGGCAAAAAGCTCAACTTTTGAGTTCAGACCACAAAACATTTTCCCACAATCACAGTTCATGCTCAGTAATCTACTCTGGTCATGCCTGCCTCAGACCAGTCGGTGGGGGAGAGGGCAGACTTCAGAAACCAGCTTATCATCATCAAACTGGATGGCCCACTATGCCATTGTGCTACTTATGGGGCTTAGTTTGTTGTGCCTTCTTGGACTGATGGTCTTTTGCATGAATGACAAAACGATTCAACAAAAAGTAACTGTCCAGAGGACCTGACTTAACTTTTTTGGATTTTCTCACGTTTTTGGTGGACTTCATATTTTTATTTGTAAAATGTACAGTAGTCCCAACTTGGATTTTTTTCTTTATGGGACTTTTATTTCTAAACCCTATCCTAAAGTTCAGACATATGAAGAACACAGGAGCTAGTTGCTACATGTAGAACACAACCAGTACACATCAGAACTTCCTGCAGCTCCTTCAGTGTTGCTGCAGGTCTCTCTGCAGCAACACTGACCAGTTTTCATCTAGCCTTTTCTTCAATTTTGAAGGGATGTCCAGTTCATGACAAAATTATTGCCATCCTACTTTTTTAATCCGCCTTTTGGTGACTGCCTTCTGTGTTATGTTGGTTATCTAATGCTGGGTGCAGCTGAGAGAATGTCAGGAAATGTTTCAATTGGCCAGCTGGGTTTCATTTTAGGATGATCGTCACTTCCATTGATTACAGTTAGGTTTTCAAGACTCATAGCTGTAATTAAATAAATAAAAACGCTTCAGAGAAATTATTAGCTCAAGGTTGTGTAGATTGGTGCAACCTACTTGTCTTTCAATTTTCCTTAGAACAGATTCATATGTTTTGCATCAGATCTGGGGAATTTGTCAAATAACATTAGAAATGTCTCAGAGAGAAAAAGAACATGAAAATAATTATTATAATCACCCTGCACTCACGTTTGTTTATATTTTATTTTATTTATTGGTGTCAATAAACATGGCCATTCCCAACATAGCCTAAAAATACATATTTTTTTTAAAACTGTATATAATTTTGTTTTTTGTTTTACTTTATCTGAACTGTTTCAACTCATGCAAGTTTTACTGAAAATGATACTTTGTTTTTGGTTACCTGTTCTGGAGGGCCCAGTGGGATTAATGGTTTTTCCAAAACTTGGGAAATGCTTTAAATTTTGAATTAAACCACTAAAAGTCAAATAATCCTCTTGGGCTTACACAGCGGAAAAAAAAAGCCTTGTGTTTAAAGATTTCCATAAATTTAAACATTTGGCCATAGAAAGAATGAATTAAAGGCTTTTAAGGAGCTAAAATAAAATTTAAAAAAGTTATTTAGTTATTGTTTGGGCTGATATAGCTATGACAGGACAACTTCTTTGTCATTGACAATAATAATAAAAAAAATTAGCCAGTTAACGGAAGCAGATTGTTCCCCCTAAGGAAAACTTGTCAAAAACTAAAAGGACATTTATGAGGATTAACGAAGGGAAAAGTTTCGAAACAACTTCCTATGGTCTGCACTAGGGATGCATGATATTGGATTTTTCGCCAATATCCGATTTGCTGATTTATTAAAACTTAATGGCCGATAACCGATACTGATATTTTTTCTTTGACCTACTTAAAGATACTACATAGCTTTCTCTGTTGTGGAATTAAAATACTACATTATTCTGCATAGTCTTTGTCAGTTTGACCTGCTACCAAAGGCAGATGCCAAAAAGGGGGGCTACAAATGATGTAACACTTCAACTTGGATTATGTTTAATGTCAAATTTATTCATGACGTTTTCTCTCTCTAACACAATGACAACACTCGAACAGTGCAAATTTGTAAAGTTTCACAAATCTAAACTCAGCCTGTTCACAAGTGTCAACGCAGCTGCGTCACGTAAGTAGTAGTGCATTAATAGATATACTTGACAGTTTCTTAAATTAAAAATTAACTTAAAACAGAAGCCTTTCGGTGAGTTATTTTGATGGAATGGCAGATATTTAATTTTATCGCTGATATCGGCCGATACCGATACCATGCCGATAATATCGTGCATCCTTAGTCTGCACCCAGTGTGAATTTCTCCATGTGTTGGATTTTAGTTTCTAGAAATAATTGCAGCATTGTTTCATGTGCATATGTAAACAAGTGGTGAAGTCAAAGGATGCATGACAGAACGTGGAGAGAACACCAGATTTTTCATGACATACAGTTCTAGGTCATGACTGCTATTAGACTTAACAAATGACATATTGTATCTGCTGCATGTTCTAGGGTGTACTTAGGCAGCATGTGTGCAAGTTATGGATCAAAGACTGTAATGATAATAAATATGATTATTAACATTATTATAGTGAGGTATGTGCACTAGAGAAATGATGCAGTGATCCTTCGTTCAGGCCACAGCCATTTTTCTTACCAATCCCTTTCATGAACAACAGGGCAGACTGTTTCTTCTATGCTCCCATTTGTTACTTTAACAGAAACATTTAATTGGGCTTTTTGCCTTACATAAAAAAAGGGAATATTCTGATAAGGAGTCTGCCCTGACCTTCCAGAAAGACACAACACAGAGTGAGGTATAGCACATAGAGCGTTTCAATTACATGCTGGCATTACATTAGATGTAGCATTAAAATGTCAATTACTGACTCCACCAAGGTGAACACACAAGCATACTTCATGTGATGGACATACCGTAAACCAAAAGGAGGGATGGGTAAGTGATGGCAAAAGCTGCAAAATTACAATATGGCAGATGTGCAATTGATCAATTGCGGGCCTGAAATTCAAGAATGTTCAAATAAAATAAAGCTCTAGCTTTTCTCAAAGGAATATGCCACCTGCTGCCTAAAACCCTTTTAGGATGAGGAATTCATTAACCTTTAATTTAACCATTGAGATCACAGATTTCTTGGCCAGGCCTGCAATGACAGTTGTGGCCATTTTGGTCATTTTTTAAAAAAATTTTTATTTCATTTCGGCTGCTCTCTTCATCAGGGGTCGCCACAGTGAACTATCTCGTGAAGACTTGGCGATTGTTTTTATGCCACAGACCACCCAGCTACCACAGCTGTTTGTGTGGAGCAGAGAACTGCCTTCTAGGGTGCCCAGAGAAACAGATGGTGGAGGTTAAGAGCCTTGCTCAAGGGCCCAGATTGAGGCAAGGGAGGGGGGCAGATAGGTTTGCGGGGTTCACATTTCCCACCTTTTTGATGTTTTCAGTATGGGGAATTGAACTGGCAACCTTTCGATCACATGCCCACCTTCTCGAACCTCTGCATTACCACTCCCCCATAAAACTTGAAATTTAACGTTGTGCAAAACCTTGATTTGTACCGCAAAATGTCACACTCAGAATACGTGTTATGAATTACAGGTAGTCCTCGACTTACGTTCGAGTTCCGTTCCTATGGGCTAAACTTAACTCGAATTGAACTTAAGTTGGAACTCATTACATGTGGCAAACGTAAGTCCGGATTTTGGCCGTAAGTCGGAAAAAGAACGGTAAACGGCATTTTAAACACTTTTTTTCAATGTAACACAACAACAGCGTACTTAGAACGCCGTTTTGCTATTATTTCCAAGCAGTTAGCTAACACAATATCCTCAAAAAAAAAAAAAAAACCATAAAATGCTGCATAAAAAAGTCAACGTGAGGTGTGATGACATCACTAGGGGCGGCGCTGTAAGGCCGAAATGCCGTAAGTCGGGTAGGTCGTAACTCGGGGACTGCCTGTACTCTCAGATACTACCACCCCAAAGTTTAGCTCAATTACAGTAAAATTCACTGTCGTTGTTGCATTGGCTAATTTCATTCATCTGAGCAGCCATCTTGAATTGGATTGACTCCAGAAGATTTTCCATTTGATTTACATCTTAACGTTACTTTCTGAAACTTTCAAGTTTTTTTCCCCTAAAGTTTCCTGAGATTTTGCTGACACAGAGTTGACGCCAGTCTGTTAGTTCAGTCAGGTTATCTGGACAATTTCTTTTTTTTTTTTTTTTTGGTGAGACATTTTGTCCTTCATCCAAATTTCGAGGAGTCACAAACTAACTCAGTCCCACAAGCAGCCCACTCCCATAGTGGACCAACCAGTTTGATGGTGATAAAGTTGGTTTCTAGGGTCCGCCCTCTCCCCCGTCAACTCCTCTGAGGCAACCACAGCCAAAGTGAGTCAAAACATCAAAGTCCAGATGACCTGACTGAACACTGTTGGATTTATTTTTACCTGGATTATTGAGCATGGACTTTGACGGTTTGAACCACTTTGACTATGGCTGCCTCAAGCCCCCAGTTTACTCCCGCGTACGGACCTCCGCAGGGCATGTCCGTGCAAAGCTCAATTTTTATGACCGCGTACGCGGTGTCTCACAATAAACTGTCCAGCGATGGACTGTTTTGTATGCGACACCAGTGTATGAAATTCCCATTCTCCATCCCTGATGTGGACTTTCTTTAGTTTTTTTTTAGAACTTTTTAATTAATAACAAATAAACACAGAACACTGCGGCGGCTGGGGCTGCCAACTCTCGCTTTTTCTTTTCGACCTGTCAATCAATCCAGTAGGCGTGTCAGCAAAAAGACCAATGGGCAACCTCAATTTGTCCCGAAGGTAAACACCCCTCGTCTGCGGAGCTGCTCTGCAGCCGCTCAGGGTGGACGCTCAAGCATGAAGTCTCAACCCTCTGCGGACAGTGCGCACAGTTTCTGCGTGGCTGACAGGACACGGGAATATACTGGGGGCTTCGGAGGTATGGACGGGGAGAAGGCGGGCCCCAGAAACCATTTTATCACCAGCAAACTGGTTGGTCCACTATGTGAGTGTGCTGCTTGTGGGACTGAGTTTGTTTGTGGCTCCTCAGACTGATGAAATCCTTTGAATGAAGGATGAAATGTCTCAACAACAACAACAACAAAAAAAAGAAACCATCCCGATGACCTGACTGAACTTTGCTGGATTTCTTACCAGGATTATTGAGCATGAACTTTGCTCCAATCTGTTAGCACTCAGAATCTGTGTTGGGGCTCGATCTTGGCTACTAACGCATCAAATGTTGGGTCTTATATCTGTAAAATGGTCTAAAAAGTTACAGCCATGTACATAACAGGGTGGTAAATAAAGGAAAAGGCGGTACAACATACTGGTGAAGATGATCCAACAATTATATAATTATTCATTACTGGTTGTTTTTTTTTTTTTTTTTTTTTTTTTTTTTTTTATGGTTGTAAAATTCTTTTTTGTTGATTTGATTAAAAATTTTATTTTTCATTACTGGTTTTTTTTTTTTTTTTTTTTTTTTTGTTGTTGTTGATGGTTGAAAAAGTCGTTGTTGTTCATGAGATTAAACATTTTATTTTCCAGCATTGAGAGTTTTGATCAGTGGCCACCAGCCACAGAAGATATTAAAGATAGCTGTCCATCTAAGCTGCTTAAATTTCTCCACCTCTCCCTTTTTTGACCCCCCACTCCATTTTTCTATACTCATCCGCATGTAGGACCCTACTCTCGTTCCTCCGTTTCTCCATCCTCTGAGCCCATCATTTTTGTCATCCAAAGAGAAAATTAAAAATGCAGATCTAATTGGAGGGGGTTGTAATGTGATCAGGATGACAGGGGATCAATGGAGGCTGTCACGCACATACATACACATCACGGCCATTGATGCATGTTGTGTAAGGAAAGTACAGATGGATGGAAAGAAGAAGAGAAAAGGAGGGAAGAACAAAAAATGGCTAAAACGGTTAAAGAATTAATGTGAAAATACAGTATACCTACTGGTAAACTCAAATTTGGGCACTACTACTACTACTGTACTACTACTACCGTACTACTACTACCGTACTACCGTACTACTACTACCATACTACTACTACTACAGTACTACTACTACTATCATACTACTACTACTACAGTACTACTACTACTATTACTACTATTACTACTAATGCTACTGCTGCTGCTGCTATTACTTTGTAGTATAATTTTCTTTCTAGAGTTTGTTGTAACTATAGGAAATATATTGATGGATACAACTGATGTTTCAGGTTGGGCACCATAGAATAAAATCTTGCATCTGCACACATAACTTTTATCTCCTACAGTCATTAACTTTGCTATTTAGTATTAAAAAATATCAGATTAGATTAAACAAGACTAGACTATAGAAATGCTTATAATATACATATAGGGCCAAAAATCTAAGATTTGCACACATATTACCTTCCGATTGTTATTTTGGGTAGCAATATAACAACCCAGGGATCAGAGTACCAAGAGCTGGAAAAAGTCTACAGACCAAGTAAAAGTGGAGGATTCCAAGACTTATGGTCCAAGCAGGGGATGGTTGGATGGGTAAAAGATCAGCCAGGTGGCAAGTTGAAGGCTTAATCGTCAATGATGGTCAGGTTCTTGTTTTTCTTAGAGCTTTGAAGAGAGTCTCACATTGGAGAATGACTTGAGATATGGCAAAGTTCCAGTAGATACACACAAGAATAGGACAAAAACACAGGTAATACATTTAATTTGAAGAACTCAAGGTTGGCTCAGGTGGTTGTCAACTGATCATCATGTGGTAATCAACGGTCCAACAAAGACTTATGGTTCAACTCATTGGTAACAGCTGTGAGGTGTGGTCACCATCTTCTTCCCAGCTCCTGCACAAGGTGGTAAATGGGGGAAAAGGACAACCAGACATGCATTGAAAATTCTGGTCAGTTCTTCTGGGGCAGATGTGATCTTCATCTCTGAAACATGGCTCAACAAAT
>JARVGQ010000828.1:11459003-11470994 GCA_031762355.1 Hypsolebias martinsi | reverse complement strand
ATACGTTATTTAAAGCCATTTAAAACAACCACAGCTGCAACAATGTGCTGTACACATGAAAAAAGTACGTTAAAAAATACATATATATTCATTTTTATTATTATTATTAATAATTATTAATTATGATGCAGGTCGTAAGTGCGAAAAACCGGGAACCGAGCTGGTCGTATACCGAGGACTACCTGTACTAGTAGCTTTGGCACTGTGTGCAGGTGTCAAGTCCTGTTGGAAAATGAAATCTGCATCTCCATAAAGTTGATCAGCAACAGGAAGCATGAAGTGTTCTAAAACTTTCTGGTAGACAGCTGTGTTGACCTTGGACCTCAGAAAACACAGTGGACCAACACCAGCAGATGACATGGCACCCCCAAACCATCTCTGACTGTGGAAACTTGACACTGGACCTCACATGGATTCTGTGCCGCTTCTCTCTTCCTCCAGACTTTGGGACCTTGATTTCCAAAGGAAATACAAAATTTACTTTCATCAGAGAACATAACTTTAGACCACTCAGCAGCAGTCCCAGGTGAGATGCTTCTGACGCTGTCTCTTGTTCAAGAGTGGCTTGACACAAGGAATGCGACAGCTGAACCCCTTGTCTTGCATACATCTGAGCGTGGTGGTTCTTGAAGCACGGACTCCAGCTGCAGTCCACTCTTTGTGAATCTCACCCACATTTTGGAATGGGTTTTGTTTCACAATCCTCTCCAGGGTGCTGTTATCCCTATTGCTTGTACATTTTTTCTACCACATCGTTTCTTTCCCTTCTCCTCTCTATTAATGTGCTTGGACACAGAGCTCTGTGAACAGCCAGCCTCTTTAGCAATGACCTTTTGTGTTGTCCTCCTTGTGCAAGGTGTCAATGGTTGTCTTTTGGACAACTGTCAAGTCAGCAATCTTCCCCATGATTGTGTACCTTGTAGAACTAGACTGAGAGACCATTTAAAGGCCACTGCAAGTGTTTTGAGTTAAGTAACTGATTATTGTGGCACCAGGTGTCTTCAATATTGAACCTTTTCACAATATTCTAATACTGAATTTGGGGTTTTCATTAGTTGTGTTATAAACATCAACATTAAAAGAAATAAACATTTGAACTATATCAGTCTATGTGTAATGAATGGATATAATATACAAGATTCACCTTTTGAATGGAATTACTGTGATAAATCAACGTTTTCACAATATTTTCAATTTATGACCAGCACCAGTGCTCTACTCAAAATTTTCTGGCATCATTTGGTTTACAAATTAAGAGCTGCGCCCAACTCAATCTGTCTGCACCTCTGATGGTATGGGGGTACATTACTGCCCACGGCATGGGCAGCTTAGATTTTTGGAAAGGTTCAATCAAAGCAGAAATATTTAAACAAGATCTGGTTCCATACGGAGTGCATTTTCCAGGGAAGGGCTTGCTTATTTCAGCAAAACAAGGCTATTTACACTGCAACTAACTGATGGCTAAAACCTGTAAAACTTCTTAAGTTTACCACGTTTCATCGTGAATAAATACGGGCTCACGAGATTTACAAACCTTTACTTTTGCATTTATTTTACACAACACCTCAACTTTTCCAGAATTTGAGTTCACAGCCATGATCTTAACGAAGTCTTACCTAAATCAAACAATGAAAACATCAACATTGCATGCTTTATTGATATACAGTAAAGCATTTTATAATACAGTAGTAAGGCATACATTTGATGATCTGATATGTCGTGAAATACACGTTTTTTGAAAGACAAAAGGACAAAATATTAAGAGTTCAAACCAATTTGATCGGGTAATTATCAAAAGCTAAAACTGACTGGATCACGCTGCGATGGCCAAACGCTGATCCGTATTCTGTATAATTTATTATAAATTAAGATGGTTTTCATGTCAGCACACGTTAGTATATTGCAGCACCTCACACTGAACCAAACCAAGCTGCTTTGAACCAAAAATGGAACACTAGAATAAACATTTCTTCCACACACACACACACACACGCACGGGCAAAGTTGCGTTCCAGATTAAAGAGATTTAAATAGAGTGAAGGTATTCCAGTTTTTAACCTTCAGGCTGAACGTTAGAAGACGTCCAAATGAAGGAATGGTCAAAAATCTGATGTGACGATTTGTTCGAATTCAACAGAGTGGGAGTCGTAATGGAAGTTAGAGCTGGCACTCCTTAAACCTCCTGAAACATTTAAATAAATAAAAACATGTAATCATTGAATTGGAGAAATTCTCTCAACTTGACAATCTAACATCGTAGAAGATCCAAATTTACTTTTTTAATTTGGACAAGAGTTACTGATGCAGTGTGCACTCAATAGACAAGACTGAAAGGAAGTCAAATCTTGATGGGGAGCTAAGAGTTGTACCTCGATGCTTAATAAAAAATAAATGAAAAAGATCAATCTTTTAAATATTAAATGGTATTTTATAGACCTACTTCCTTTTTTTGGGAAAGAACAAGTTAAAAGAAGAAATAATACTCCTTCGGAAAATTCCAAATGATCCTTATTGAAGGTTTTTTTTTTTTTTTTTGTATTTTGCCCGGAAAAAAACAAAACAAAACAATCAGTCAAGGAAAACAACCATATATTTTGGGTTTTACATATCAGGACATATAAAAATGATCTTGCCTTTACCAGTTTTTTACATTTATTCAAATCTAACCTCAAGTGAACAAAAACAACAGATTCTACAGCTTCATTATTTCATCAAGAAAAAGTCATGCTGGTTAACACAACGCCAAGATGGGAAGACATCAGCAATAAAGTTGGAACGGCTAGAAAAATTTTCAACCATTGGATAAGGAGTGGTCATTTTTTGTCGTTTACCGTAATTTCCGGACTATAAGACACTACTTTTTTCACACACTTTGAACACTGTGGCTTAAAAAGCTGCAGATAATTAATGGATATTTTTTATTTTTTTTGGACGAGCTAACGAACTTCATGCTGCCAAAACATTTAGCCGGTGCTCACATAGCTGCACAATACACATCTTTCTGGGGGTGGACCTCGTGAATTAGACTACCTGTATAAATAAAGGTAAAAAAAAATTGGAAAAAATGTATGAACCCAAGTTTCATTAGACCAATTGGGGGCACGAAGTTTAATAAAAAAAATCTTTCTGTGTAAATCTCACATGTTACAACAACACCTGCAGCTTATAGACAAGTGCGGCCTATATATGTCCAATATTTATTGGGTGCGACACATTCAGGTGCACTCAATAGTCAGAAATTACGGTTTTTAAATTACCGTATTTTTCAGACTATAAGGCGCACTTAAAATCCTTTAATTTTATTTTATTTTTTCCAAAAATCAACAGTGCACCTTATAATCTGGTGCCCCATATGTATTAATTCTGGTTGTGCTTACTGACCTCGAACCGATTTTATGTAGTACAAGGTGCTCAAAAATCTGTCAAATGTTTTAGTTTTGCTTAATAATCTGGTTAGCCTTATAGTCCAAAAATTACAGTAAGATAATTCCCTTATTTTCAAGCTAGGTTAATTTTTCCTCTTAAACATTTTAATGTGTCAATAATCGTAGATTTCAATCCAAACCTGAACATGCTGTAATTTGGAAAGAAATTTTTCCAGAAATTCACAAAATTAAAAAACATTTCAAGTGAATTAAAGATTGGAATAAAGCTGGATTTAATACATTGAAAGTTGGTCCTTAAATAATTTTATTTAGCTGGGTATATATATCTATCTAAATCTCTATATATATATATATATATATATATATTTATATATGTGTGTGTGTGTGTGCATATTAGCATTATTTTGACAAAATCAACCAGATGTGTGAATACATTTTAAAAAAGGATTACAATAAAAGTGAACTACAGAAATGTTCGTAAACCGTTGTACTCTAAAAGTTTGATGTCATTCCAAACAAACAAATCTAACACATTTGCTGCTTTTATAAACTTTAGATGAAACTCATTACTGGACAAAATAAAACATTTTTGTGCGGATATAAGTTTTTTAAACTACGCCCCATGTTCAGTTAAGTCCCATAGCTTCCAACATTCACCAGCTTAACTTCTTATGGAAAGTTTCTGGAAAATTCCCTGAAATTTACTGAAAATTTTACCTGCTGGACTGGTCAGTCAACAGGACGACCCCAGTGTATCAAATCTTTAGTTGTTGAAATTAGGAAACATCGGGCTCATTTTGATTATATTCAAAAAAAAAAAAAAAAAAAAAAAAACACAAAGAAATTTAATTCTAAGAAAATTTAACGATCTCTTTGTAAAATAGGGAAAATAAGGAACATAACCACTTTAGTCACCTCATGGACACTCAAAACATTTTAGCGCATATTAATCAGCAATGACTTTAGAGAAGCAACTGTTGCTGCTAATCAACCTGCTAAGGGTTAAATGTCATTTCCAAACTACGGTACTTGGACTCCATCATTCTAAAAAGAGTTGTTGTAAGTGGTTAGGACAGCTGCCAATCTTCCCAGAAGTGGACATTCCCACAAATTCACCCCAAAAGTCAGACTGTGCAATGTTCGGAGAAATGCCAAAATCTCAAATTTGAGAACCTTCGCCTGCTTGAAATCCTGTGGGAGCTTCAGAAAGCTGAGCAGAAATTTCAATGACCTGAAGCAACATTGTAAAGAAGAGTGGGCCAAAATTTCTTCACAACCAACTAGAACAAGTGGTTCTCAAACTGGGGACCTCCGGGGGTCCACAAGCTGGTGTGTGGGGGTCCAAAAAATTTTTTTAATTTTTTTTTTACTAGCATGTAGATATTTAACAACCCGTTAAAATATGCCAAAATGCAGGAAATCAAATCTACCGTATTTTCCAGCATAAGTCGCTTCGGCGTATAAGTTTAATTTATTATGTGTCACCGCTGACACGTCGCGTTTATTATGCAGTTATTTAATTGTCAAAACGGCTTCATTTTGCCTGGGTGGCACGGCGCCATCCATCCATTGCAGCTGGAGCCGCTAGCTCTCCAGCGTTCCTCTGCCTGCACCAACTGAGTGAAGCGAGTGTGCACGGGAGGACTCGCTGTTGCAGTTCTTTGAAATTTAAAGCATCAGTCAAAAACGGCGTTATGAATAGGGAAAAAAAAAACATATACAAGTCGCTTCGACGTGCAAGTCGCAGGACTGACAAATTAATGCAAAAAAACAAACAAAAGGAAAAAAAAAACAGCGACTTATACGCCGGAAAATACGGTAGTTTACTGGGAGGAATTCCAGAACTCCTGATCTAGAAAACGTTACTGAGACATATTGATGCTTGAGGCTCTACGAGCTGCTGAACGAAATTCATAACGGCTTTTCTGTTCGGGTTTTGTTTTAGTTTCATAAATAAAAGACGTTGAAATCTGTTGTTTCTGTGCACTTGAGGTGAGATGTTAGAACCGATACAGACCAGATCAATTTTATTATGTCCAAATATGCTAAACTTTAGAACAGTAGGTTAGGTTTCTTTTAATCGTAACTGCAGTTATGACATGATTCAACTAAAAGCTACAATTTAAGAAATAAAGTCTCTATTTTTAAGGTTTGTGTTTCGTGAGATATTCCTTAGGGTAACTTAAACTGCGTTTAGCTGATCTTACCTCGTCTCTCCCAAATAAAAGAAAAATAAAATAGTAGGGAGCACCTAACACACATATTCAAACACACACACAAAGATGATGACCTTTAAAAAAAAAAAAAAAAACATTTGTGAGAAATGCTTCAGTTTTCTCCAGTTAGACAGACAAACCCAGGTCTGAGGACAAACGTGTACCTTTGACTCCCCACACCACTCGTTTTATACAGTTGCATAGAAGATTAAAAACCAACAACTTCGGGATGTTTTAAGAAACTACAGAAAATTATCTTAGTATATATATATTTTTTGTACTTGTTGATTCAACTGCAATCCTTCACAAAAATAGACGTTATATTCTCTGTGTAAACAGTTTCGATCCAGTTGTTTTGACTAGAAAAAACATGCGATATGTAGGTTGGGGGGTGGTGGACGGGATCAAAAAGGTGGAGCCCGCTGCAGCTGGGCGCTCTGCTCATCAGTCATGGCGCTGACCAGTGACTCCATGGCGCGGCCCAGATCGTCGGCCATGTGGAACAAACTGCTGATGTGGGGACCTGAGGAGACAGAAGAGGAGGATTGACAGCTGAACGCCAACCAAGGGTGGGCATGCACTGATAGAAAGGTGCTACGGTCCTCACATACCCCATGAATGTACGTTAGGAATGGGATAAGGTGATACGTGATGAAAATATATAATTTACTAATCTGATTCCTGGTATTTTTTAATATTATTTTACTATATTATTACTGGTACCTATATAATCATTGTATTACTTTAGGTAACTGTGAATCACTGCCAGAACTCTTAATATCTGTAAGAAGACAGCGGCGAGGTCACGGTTAATCAGGTTTTTGTTTGTTCGAGACTTTTGAATGTTATGGTAGACATGTGATTTATTCCCCGGGAGTCGTTGAGATATGCTCGTTTTCCGCAATTCTTCAACGCCTCTAAGACGAGTTTCTTCAAAACTAATAAATTCATTTCAGGAAGTTAGAACGAGTCAGAACTCAGACAGGGAACGGCATGAATACGTTCTGTACTTGTGATGCACTGACTCTGTGAGTCTGGCTGTTCTTCAAAGTTTTGTAATACATTTGATGAAGTCTACACCTAATCATTGGTGAATCAGAGTTTTGATGACAGATGCATCAAACCAAATTGCCCTTACACCTTGTTAGGTGTATGGGCATGGGCCGGTACAGCCAAACAGCACATTAAATCACTAAAGGTTGTTTTATACTACATCCGAAGCCAATCTGGTGCTTGTCTTCTGGTGCTTTGCAAGAATGCCCGCCCACTGAAGAGTGATATACAGCGCCAGCACGGGTTTATTTCCGCCGAGGTCTTCACTGCATTCCTGCATCGACTGTTTGGGTTGTTACAAATGTGTCAAGAAAAGAACGCCACACTTTTTGGCAAACTGAATCCTCTTCTGTGTCTAACTGACCAATTGCACAACACTAGGGGTGCAACAACTGCAGTTTTCTGGCTCATCACCGATCTCTAAAAAGCCTGACCTGCTGATTCCGATTTTGGCCAATACCGATTTTGTTTGATAAGCGACACTTGTAAGGTGTTCTAAGGTCACAATGCACCTTAAAATTTCCAGTCTTATTTTATTGAAAAACATACCCTTGAACAATATCCTAGAAACAATACAAACTTGTTTTAAATGGCCATGAGGTAGTGCTCTGAAACATAAATGAAGTTCAGACAATTGTTGTTAAGACAAACAAACAAAAAAATAGGTAAAATTGGTTTCTCGTGCAATTATGGTCCGATTTCCCAAAATTAAGGAAATTGGCTGGCCTATTTATCTGTGCATCCCTAATTTTAAGATTTAAACACCTCATGTGCATTACCTCTGCTGTCTAAAACTCATCATGACACACTGATCATTACAGACACAGGATATGAGGAAGAACATTTCTAAAATGACTTGTTTTAACGGTAGTGGCACATTTAGTGTAAATCATTTCACCACAAGTGCCTTCTGGTAACCACAGACAAAATGATCTTTTCATCGTTCACCCCTGCTTGGCCTCTTTATCTTCCCATCTCCGACTTTTCTGCTGTCCTTGCCCATGTTGCACTCATGGACAAATGGCATGATAGGTGACAGAGAAGCCAACAAGAATGAGCGATGGCCACAAAGCTGGTCTTAGTGAAGCGTTATTAATGGAGCAGAAGCAGCCGTCCATGCGTTCTGCAGTGGTTAGCTACACTTACACGTTTCGTTGAGTACAAAGGAGAAGATGAAGAAGAGGATGCAGCTTAGCTTCTGATGAAGGATGATGAAGCCATTAACATGCCCCCCCCACCTCCACCCATATGCCTTTGTTTATTGCTGATATATTTTCACTGGAATCGTGTTTTGTCTGTATATGGCTCTTACACTGTAGAATATTAAATTATGAATTACCAAAAAATAATCTCCTGATGCAGTTATTCAAACTCAATAAAAAATGTCAGTTCAAACAACTTTTTTCCCCCATTTAATTCAGGTTCAGATTCTGACTGAATCACTGCAGGACGTGCCCTTGGAGTGTTCCTGAACATACTCGTTTGGCTTTGCTGCTGATTCAGCTGGATGTCTTTTTGAAATGTTAGCCCATATTTTGAGCACTACGAAAAACATTTTCTCACGAGTCCTTAATATTTTTGTTATCATCCTCATTATCCTGGCCTGTCTCTCATCCATTAACGTTTCAGCTTTAAGGATTCACACAGTTGACCTATTTGGACTTCTACTGTCTTCCTTACGTTTTTCAGCATTGTTCTCGTTCCATAATTTTTGTGCCATATCAACAAATCATATATCAAAACATTCAGCTCTTTCAAGACAGTCCTGATGACTTTTGGTTTTGGTGCAACTTTATCTTTTTTAAATATTTAGCCTCTTCTGCCACATTTTTAACATATAAAATTAATTGAGCTAATTTAATTTCATCCTTCAAATCTTTAGAGCTGTTTACAACCTTTTTACTGCTCTTTTCACATTTTGTTTAGCTTCCGCTTCTTTCATCTTCCTTGTGCAAATTTACACATTTTTCTGCTACTTTCATCTAATTTCAGCTGTTTTTTTTTTTGTTCAGCTGTTTTGTGCTTGTTTCAGATTATTTCTGCTAACGACAACATTTTTGTGTTTATTCTATCTTCTTTCTGCTATTTTGTGATAATTCCACTTTTTTTTTGCTCATTTCAGCTCTTTCCACTTTCTTCTGGTAGTTTAAGTTTCTTTCTGCCTTTTTAGCTACTTTTTTTTATTATTACAGCTTTTTTTTAATCTAATTTTCTAATGTCTGTGCTCATTTCTGCTTATTTAAACCTACTTCAGCAAATATGTGTTCTTTATGCTTTTTTTTCGGCTAGGCTTGTTTTTCCATTTCAGCTACATTTCAGTATGTTTGTTTTTAAATAATTTCAGCTGTTTTTTCAGCAAGTTCTTCTGAAATAAGCATCCATACTGCATTTTTGCAGGAAGTGCTGTTTATCTAGTTAAAAATGTATTTACATTTAAAACACAAACTAAATGCATTTTTGACAATACTCTGTATTGTACAGTCTAAGCTCTTTGTAAAAAATAGTTCATTCTTTTGTTCTTAAATGTATAAATATTAGTTTAATAGTGTAATCACAACGTTTGCTGCTTTTAATAATGTGTAATTATCTTTCATATAGTCAGTGACGCTTCATTATTCTTTATGGCTCTATCATGTTTTTAAACCACAACTTCACAGCTTTTCCTGCAGCATATAAATTTATATAAACACTTTCGATGTTAAACTTAGTTCTTACTCTTTTGATTCATTTCTATGAAATGAGGAAGCAATGAAGGGAGAGCTTGTGAGAAGTTGAAAAACTGTATTAGCTGGAGAGACAATGGTCAACATGGCAAACAAGACCAAACTTTTTTTTGGCTTTATCGTTTTGGGCTTATTACTCCAGATGTATGTGTCATCTGGGCAGCTGTCATTTTCAGTTTTGCATCTAAACCTTGTCCCGATGAGTAATCAGCACAAGACAACCTCAGTCATATGCATTTAAAACATGCCAAACTGTGTACCCTTAAGTTAGCAAACAAACATGTATTTCCACAGCTACTGAGCTGGTGTGATTGTCTGCCTGGTTGCTTGGCACATGTCAGTGACACGTTGTTGCTCATACATTTTTCAATGACAGCTTTTCAACCGTTAACAATGTAGCTGTTATTTGGGCAGTGAGGCTCTGCTTATCAAAATGTGCAGATTTAAGTTTTGAGACTATTGTTCTGTCTATATGTGAAAGGTGTTCCGTGATTTTTATTTTTATTTTTTTTGTAGCCCAAAGCAACATCTAAACAAAACATCATAGTATCCTGTACACTAAATTTGATTCCAGAGTGAAACACCACATTTGCGTGTTTGGTTGGACAACCCAGCAGAATGTTTTAAAATCTATGATGTTACAGATCCATCTCCCATAATCTAATCTACCACCCAGACTCTGACAAAAGTAATTACAATCATAATGCATGAGTTTGTGCTGCAGATGCTATTTCCATAATAACAGCAAATCCTTTGTATTCTGTTTGACTTCAACAAGCAGACAAGGCTTCTGAAAAATAACATTGTCTGAAATAGAGCAGAGCAAAAACCATGAATGTTAACCATGACATTTATAGTACAACAAATACCGTATTTTCCGCCGTACACGTCGCACCGCCGTATAAGTCGCATCTACGTCGCGTATATTACGCGTCACCGCTGACAACCCGGAAATGTGGGCCAGTGTTTTGCCAAAAATGGATTGGCTGCCAAATGGCGGCCACAGGAGTGTGCATGGAAGGACTTTAACAAGATTAACACTTAAAAACGATGGTTACGTATTGTAACCCCAGATTATATGAATATGAGTGTAGCCCTTTAGACAGCTTCGCTAATTGGATATCCCTCCGCGCGCAGCGCGTCCGCTGAAAACCTTCTAGTCCACGCCCACCCACTGTGTGGGCCCCACCCCGCACCTATATATTATGTTAACGCGGGAAGATCTTCTCCTAAATAACCGTCATTCAGCCATTCAGGAACAGTGAGGCCCACAATCTAAAGGGCTACGCTCATATTCATAGAATCTGGGGTTACAATACGTAACCATCATTCTATTTTATATGAGCTACGCCCTTTAGACAGCTTCGCTTATTGGCTAAAGGGCGGAGCAGGATATGGTCCATGCCTTACTGGGATTGAACTGAACCAATCACATCGCTCACTTTCAATAAACTACAATACCCACACTGCCTAGCGTGAACACGCACACCACGCGTCATCACGTACTGAAGAGGTGGGGTGAAAGAGGGTGAGAGAGAGGGCCTGCAGGACTGAAAAACAGCCTGACAGGACGCAGCTGCTGAGGCAACAGATAGTCTTAATATTAATCAGCAATCATCGCTGTAATATATTAAATATGAATAGGAATAGGAACATGATTGTTACTGAACTATATACAGAACATATCAGATTAACAACCCTCACACACCACATTAACCTGCACTGTGCATGATGAGGATGGGAAATAACACATTATGCTCGCCTGCAAGCATCTGTGAGCCAGAGCAGAACCATTGAGAACTCAGGTTACTCATGAGTTACTCTGATAAAACTCCAAGAACTGAGTGTGTTATAGAGAAGGTAGACACATCACATAAATAAAACCGTATAAACAAGCAAGGTGATGCCCACGCAGCCGCCGAGCATATATCACTCACTGTCAACCCAGCATGAAGAGCTGCTGATGACGCCATTGCTCTCGTAGAATGTGCCCGTAGTATCTGAGGCGGCTCTGCCCCAGAAACCTTGTAAGCTTCAGATATCGCTTCATACAACCAGTGAGACAGACGTTGGGAGGACAACGCCTGGCCAACTGAGGCCTCTCTGAAATGAACAAACAGTTGTTGAGATTGACGTGAAGCAGCCGTGCGTGAAACATAGCATGACAGGGGACTGGGCACAACAAATGGAGTGTGGCCTCCTCTTCTGATGCATGAGGAGGCAAACTGAACCCATTTCAAGTAATAGTCCTTGATTGGAAGGAACTATTTATATTTTTAGGCATGTATGCAGGATTAGGTCTCAAAATGGCAGAGCTCCCATCCGTTTGAATTTTCAAACAAGATGGAGCGACAGACAAAGCACACAGATCACTCACTCTCTTTGCAGACATGAGGGCCAACAACAAAGACGTCTTAAGAGATAGAAATCTCATGGATACTCCACTTAATGGTTCGAAGGGAGTGTAGTGAGATACCTCCATGTCCAATCCTCTCCCAGATGACCTTCTGGTGGACAGAACTGGTAATCCCATTAGTTTGAATCCAAGAGACAAAATGTCTCTCATCCAAAGACATTTTATTTTTGTCTTAAACTTAAAATAATCAAAGAACA
>JARVGQ010000828.1:11388480-11405510 GCA_031762355.1 Hypsolebias martinsi | reverse complement strand
ATTGGCCCCCCCGCCCCCCCCCCCCCCAACGCATTCCCCAAAGACCAATAGAATGTGTCAATGATAGATTTAAGTTACTCCAGTTGTCCAGTCCTTGACAAATGAGCTGATTGTTATGCCTTAAAGCACAAGTCACACCCTCAACATGCTACTACTACAATAACAACTCCTCCCAGTCAGCCATACTCCAGCAGCAGCCGAGGGAAACAGAGGGACAGAAAGAGAGTGGAAGTACTGCTCCTCAACATCTGGATCTCTCATCAAAAATAGGCACGGAAAACATGGGTAGGTGAAATAAAACTGAGTTCTCTTTCCAACCAGCCAATGAAGTGAACACAGCGACTGGAAATAGAGAGAGAGTGACAGAGTACAAGAGAGGAGAACAGTGTGAGTGCATGCCTGGATTAGGAAGGAGGTAGATCACATGCTGCTCTGGCATGAAAGACATGTCCAAGTGAGAGCCAGAGAGAGGGAGAGCGGACTAACAAACCACCTACACTCAACCAGAGCTTCAAGACCAGCTTCAGCATGGACTGTTGAGACGGAGGGCTTGGCCTCAAGCAGCTCAGGACTTGTGGGGTGGGGGTGAAGGACACTCCCTCTGGATCCCCTCAGCCCAGCAAGGGTTGTAGACAGTTGACTGTGGGCTTCCAGAGCGTGAGGCTTCATGTGTGTGAGGACTGTGCACATGTTTACGTGGATGTGGAAGCAGAAGTCAGACCATGAGTATCATTCTGAAGCCGCGGTCCCGCTCCACCAGCTCACTGAAGAACACTGAAGGAGTATGGTAAATGAATACGCCGGAAACTTTGTCCTGCTGGCTGCATTTCCTTCTAAATCCTGTTGCGTGTGTGACGCGCCATTGTTCTCCATCTGGCTGTTTGTTGCTTTTGAACACACTTTTCCTGCTCCTCGCTGGCAGAGTAAGTCTTTACGTTTCGCTTGTTTGTTCAGTCTGTTGGATTTACTCCGTTACCTTTAAACTGGTTGACTGGGAAACGTGTGTGTTTTGTGGTTTTGTCTTTGTTTTGCTGTCCTGATGTCAGAGAGTCTGTCCTGTATGTTACCTGACACTGACCCCTGTTGCCCTGGTGCCTTGGCCTCATCTTGCTTTCTACTCACAGTCCTGTCAGCAGGCAGAACAGAATGTCATGAAAAAGTAAAGACGTCATTCATTGAGAGATGTGTTCTGCAGTCCTATATTTTCTCCTTTGTGCATGCGGCTTCACTTAAATTGGGGACGGAGAACGAATTTCCAGGGGCTCTTGCCATGCCCTCCCTCCTCTCATCGCCTTCATGCTTCTGTTTCAGCTTGTCCTTGCCTGTCAGTACGCATTTTCTACTGAAAGAAACCACCTTGTAGCTTGAACAATAAAGGGTAATACTCTGTTTTTTAAAACCCAGACTGAAGTGTTAAAAAAAAACACTGACCACGAAGGGTTAGAGGTTACCCAGGGGCGTGTGTTTGAACATTTTTGGACCTCCCATCTCACATCTGCTTATTATCCCAGTCCCTAACCTCCCCAGCATGAGATGACTCGTGTGTGTGAAATGGAGTTGTACCAGTAATCAGGTCTTTCACTGTCGTGGAGTCTCTGAATAGAGATACATTGCTAGAGGATACATTACAAGTAAGGATAAGTGTAAAATGCATCGTGAGCCTCACACAAAACTGATTTTACAGACTGCAGAATGTGTCTCCCCCCCCCTCATTAAAAGCTGAGAATCTGGCAGTGATAGGTTCGTATGAGCCATCTTCTTGAATGTCTACCAAAAGAAATACTCAGCTGGACAAGGCATGCCGCCTCCATCTGTCCTGCCCTCCTTTCTGTTATTTACTGTTTTATGAAGGCTTCTTTCATTCATTGCCTTGTCTTTCAGAACTAATATCACAGGGCTTGTTAGATCAGTTTGTTTTTGATGAACGGTTTCCTTCAAAAGATCTGATTTGATAAATACAGGTAGTCCTCGACTTACGAACGGGTTCCGTACCTACAAACCGTTCGTAAGTTGATTTTGATGTAAGTCGGAACTCATTATACTGCGCCGCAAACCCGTTCGTATGTCCGGATTTTTGCCGTAAGTCGAGGAAATACATATAAAATGTATGTTAACGCTGCGCCGCACACCGGTTCTTAAGTCCGAGTTGCTGTAAGTTGAGGGCGCCTTAAGTCGAGGACTACCTGTAATGCTATGTTGCTAAAACACCCCTGAAACATTGAAAATCAGCTGATTTTACACAATATGGTTTTAGGTCTCCATGATTTTCATGATAGGATTGTTTAAGACTTATGAAACATTGCTGTATACTGTTACAGTGTGGCATGACACCAAACCTCACAATACATATTTAACTTGTAGAATTCACATTGTTAACTTAGCCCCACAGGCAATTAGTAACCCTCCTGCTGTCCTTAGGTCAAAATGACCCTTGAGGTCTAATGGATGATTCTGACCCAAGGATAGCATGAGGGGTTAATTTGCTTTGACAAATAAAACAAATGTCACTGGCTATGTTTTGTGCCTTTACTTTGGAAAAGTGCTTGTCCTACTTCCTGTTTAATCCTGCCTGCAACTCAGAAACTCTGATTTGTTTCAGCTATACAAGGCAGAGATAAAGCTCTGACTCCCTTCCCCCCCCTTTCTTGGCATTTCAGGGAGCAAAACCTTGACATCTTCTGAGGGGGGGTTCATCCTCTCTGGCAAGAGAGAGAGACAAGTTGGGACAGAGAAAGTAAAAAAAGGTGACATATTTTCAATGTCAAGTCCATGGGGTTGAAAGCGAGAACATAAAAGAGGAGAAAAGCTAGACAGGAATAAGAGCGGTTAAGAAGCTAGAGAGAATAAAGTGACTTTTTCTTGAGTGGAGAAGAGAGAGGGGGCTGCTGGTGGTCAGGGTCTCTTTGACTTGAGAATTAGTGTTGTAGGCTTTAACAAAAGGGACACTACCAGCAGTTTACAGCCTTGCACTGCCATCTGTGAGATTCTCTAAACATGCAGTGAGGATACAACGATGTGGAAGATCTGCTCTGGACTTGTTACACTGATTTCACCACAAAATAAGTATTTATAAATGATGACAGAGGACAATCATGTATAAATGGCTGGGATTCCTTTAAAGCATTTGTGTGCAAGTCTTAAACACATGCCACTAGAATAAATAGGGTACAATTTGGTCTACAAACCTGACTCCGTTTCACCAGTTCTGTTAAGACGTTAGGCTCATTTCCCCCTCCAGAGCATACGCCACCAAAGTTTTTTCATTGTACCCAGTTCTGGGCCCAACTCCCTTGTTCCCTCCATATGAACTCTACTTTCTTCATCTCTTTCTTTACATCTCTTCTCCAACTATTCCTCGGTCGGCTTCGCTTGCTTTGACCTCTGGGATTCCAGAAAAGAGTCTGCCATGTGAGTTTATTAGCAGGTGTCTGCAGTGTATGTCCAGTCCAACTCCATTTTTTTCTCACTATTCAACTTGCCAAAAGTTTTTCCCCTGTAAGCTCCCATAAATCCTCCTTTCTAACTCCATCCTTCCAGCAAATTCCCAAAGTTCTTAGACAGTAGTTCACAAAGACCTGAATTTTGTGCTATCTTCTTGGTTGATCTCCATGTTTCTGCACTGTACAAGAGGGCAAATTGCATCCATCCATCCATCCATCCATCCATCCATCCATCCATTATCTTTACCCGCTTCTTCCATTTTGGGTCATGGGGGTCGCAGGTGCCCATGTCCAGCAATCACTGTGCGAGGGGCGGGGGGACACCCTGGACGGGTCGCAAGTCCATCACAGGGCTACATAGAGACAAATAACCATTCACTCTCGCACTCACACCTAGGGACAATTTAGAGTTACTGGCAAATTGCATATTAGATGCAAATACTTGAAGCTTAGTTCTCTCAGATGTCCAGATATCCATCAGTATAAGAAACATTGCTCTTGTCTTTCCTATTCTTGTTAGTATATCTTTGTCATTACTTCCAAGATTGTTCACAATTGTTCCAAGATACGTAAACTCATTTACATCTTACAATCATTGCCATTCATTTATAACAGGTACTTCGTTTGTGGTGTTTATCCTAAGCACTTTGTTTTCACCTTATTGATCCTCACATTGTCAGGAGGTATGAGACAAATTATTGCAGACTGTGGTGAGAAGATTGTGGAAAGAAACCTGAAAAGTTAGTCACATTTCAGTTTAAAAGCAATGCTACCAAACACTAAGAAAATAGATGTGATTTGTGACTTTGAATTTATGACAACAAGAAAACAATTATTTTTCATTATATGGAAATTTGAGAAGTAGAAATATGTTTTGAAAATCCTCACTAACCTAAAAGAAGGTTTAGTCTGATTTAATGTCAGATGGTAGGACAAAAATCTGTCTTTGTATACAGTATGTAAATATGTGGTTTTAACTATATTTGGTCACAATGAAAATAAGTATGTTTGAAGGAGTCAATGTACAAAGTATGGTAGTGTCTTGGACCAAGTACATTGTGAAATTGTTTGAAAATGCAAGCATCACCCCATAATGCCTCATTATATACACAGAATTCCTCAAATGAACACTGATGGTCCAATGCTTTTCATACCAAAGTTTTAGACTAAGATCATCCTATGTTGGAGAAAGACGAAGTTGTAGCCATTTTGGTTCCGCCTTGAAAGCATTTTTGCCCAATCATGGAATATCACAAGAAGTCACATAAGAAGTACATATTGTGAATGACTCTCAGCTACTACTACACAAATTTTTAGCTCAATATCTGTAAAACTGAGTTATACCCATTTTAGTGTTGGCTAAGGTCAATAGGCTGTGGCCGCCATCTTGAATCAGGTTGACTCAAAAAGTTAATTGGGTGTAAATATTGGTTAACAGAGCTTATGAACCACTGGACAAATTTTAATGAAACTTTTTGAAAGTAATTGAGGGAAGTACAGCTAACATCCAAAGGATATTTTATGTGGTGCGCATGGGGGATTGAACATAGGCTTTCTTGATGATGGGGTGTTAGTTTAAGTGAGAAGTAACCTTGAGCTTTTTAAAAATTGGATGGCATCCAAGCAAAAAATAGTCTAGAAATAGAAATGGTAATAATCCCTAAAATAAATAAATAAATGTAATCATGCTATGATCCTACTTTAGTCAAGATAAAGTCCTAACCATTGTCATTGCTAATTTTGCAGTAGACATTCTACATAGCTGATCTCTGAACATGGACCATTCTATTGCTGAAAGCCGTCATCATCAAATACTCAATTCCCTCTTCTTTAATAAGTTGAAAATTACAGAGAACAGCAATTTCTCTATTTCTTTTTTCTAGATAGTACAGAAAACATTGGTTTGAAGCTACTGCTTGGCTTTTTTACCAATCAAAAAACATAAAAAGAACATCAAAATCACTCTTTGCAACTAGTTCATGTTTATAGACAAATGTTTCCAATAAGTCCAAATCTGTCAGTCCAACACTCAGTGATCGGTACTTACTTGATGTAATAGGGCACATTGTTTGGAGAGATGCCCTGCTTAAATGGGCTTTCCACAGATGCTGAAAAACACAAGACAAGAGACAAAGAGTGTCACAAAAAACACTAAGAAAACAATAAACCATTTTCTCTTGTCACATGAAAAACAGAAACAAAAAACTGGGGTGTAACAGTGAATGTATTTTTACCAAACATCTGGGAGGGGGCATAGCGAACCGGATATAAAATATAATATCTTTAGAGTGTTATGTTTCAGACAATCTGCAAATTGTGTGTACCAGTTGTTAAAAATAAAATAACCGTTGATGATAAATTGTGGAAAATATAACATGGGTTGGTGGATATAATGTTTAATTATGAATTATGGAAAATAGATCATATAAAGATGGCTAGAATATCTGTTAGATGTGTAAACTAGGCCATAAGCCGATAAATATCTCTTTAGTGACTGACACTTTCTGCTGTCAGTAGGAAAATAGTTAATTTCTTATAAGGCTTTTAATAAGAAAAATATCCACCTAAAGGTTCTTGTTCAATTAACTAAGATCAACTATAAACCTAAATTATAGTTCACGTCATTTTAGTGTTTGGCGGAATTATAAAATAATTAATAGTGATTCAAAGAGTAGCAATAGGTCAGAATGACCCTGACTCACACTGGAACAATCTAAAACTTGATAATGCAGAGTTTCAGTCATTGTGAGATTATGTGTGTTGGTACTTAATCTGTCTAATGGAAAGATAGGAATGTGTCACATACTCTGTTTGAAGAGATGACAGCTAATGTGTGTCTGATTGATTGGCCAGAATGGGAAATGGGAGGGACTTCAGAGTCTGTGAAGCTGTTTGACTGGATGGAAATTGAAATCAGGAAATGTCATTAGGATATTTGCTGACTATTGATTGGAGGAAGACTGGGATGGAGGAATGTAGTCTATAAGGGTGGAAAGAGACCTGACACAGGTCAGAATTGTACAGGGGGCCCGTGAATGCAAGGCAATATACACAATTCTCTCTTGCTCATGCATTCTGAAGTATGTAAAAATAAAGATGCTGTTAATTCTGACATAAGTGTGTTCCTTCCGAGCAAACAACCCGGGGAGGACGGAGGCTCACTGTTTTCCTCAACATTTGGGGGCTCGTCCGGCACCCCAAATCTGAAAAAGATGGAATGTTGTGTATAATGTAACTAAAAATTCAATGCAAGGATTTGCAAAGCTCATATAATCATATTTTATTTACAATGAAACACAAAAAACATATGAAATGCTGAAACTAAGAAATTGCGCTATTTATTAGAAAACACTGATGACCACAACACATCTGCAAAAAGTTGGAACATGGTCATGTTTCCCATGTCAGGAAGCATTCCCTGTTTTTGTCTGGCGTATTGCTCTAGTTGTTCAACAAATCTGGGTATTCTTTATTAGATTTTTGACTAAATGGGAGCACACTTTGTTTTAAAACCTGTATATACTGTTTTACATTGATGGGGCCTTTCTAAATGTGTAAGCTGCCTGTGCCATATGCACTAACCCTTACCATCAGAGAGGCAGGCTTTTGAAATGTGTGCTAATAACAGGTCAGCTAGTCCATTTCTTCTTTAGTATTGAGGTATGGTGCTGGTGGTTTACAAAAATAATTTAGAATTCTGATTTATCTGACCATGCAACAGTTTTCTACTTTGCCTCTGTCCATTTTAGCTCTGGCTCAAAGAGGATGATGGAGTTTCTGGATGGTGTTTACATAGACTGATAGGCTGGTGTGTAAGTAACAAATTACAAATACTCACGTTACAGGAATTAAGTACATTTTTTGGGTACTTGTACTTTTATGTGCATTTCTTTCAAGTGTGTAATTTTACTAATACTGTACTTAAGTACAATTTAGACCATGTAATCTACTTCACTACTTTTAAAATCAGACATCGCTACTGAGTACGGCCGCAATTTGAATACATTTTCAAACCGTTCATCTGCATCTTTGTAGCCAATAAGGCTCTCAGTTTGTGAACGCGTCAATTAGCTATGACGTTAGCAAAGGATAACTCTGTAGAGTAGAGAGTCATTTATGGACCGAAGATTTGGAGAAAAAGCCAAAATGGAGACAGAGGACAAAAATGTCAACAGAGAAAATGACGAGGTAAAGGCTGAGGACAAGTGCCCGTAGTCGTAGCTGGAGGAATGTTTCATGTACAGAGGGTGAAAAGGAGACAGTGCCCAGATGCAAACTTTGTCTGATCTCTACGGTGATACCAGCTTACAAGACTTCAGCATAATCTCAAAAAACATATTTTGGTATACGAGGTTTTACAGCTACCTGTATGATATTGCTTTTTATTGTTTGTATGTGTGGGTTATTAGTTTGACTAAGTATGCAACGATCTTAGATATTGTCACTGCCATTGGTTTGCCTGGTACTAAAATAAGACGGAGCTTCTGAGACATGTGTTTTGAATGTAGCTAATAGTTTTCTACATTTGCCTTTTAATTATCTGTTTTGCTACTTTGACATCTTTGTTTTATAAAAAAATCTGTATGCCTCTCTTATGATTGTCTATTGTTGATTGTCAAAGGAAAGTCTACTGTCGCTGTTGTCATCATTCTTTGTTTGTAACCAGGTCTCTCTTGTAAATGAGTCCTCGAGGATCAATGGGATTAACCTGCCTAAATAAAGGTTGAATGAAAAAAATATACTGTAAATCAGACTGAATGCCTTCTATTGACAACACAATAAAACAATTAGCACTCCATGTGAATGTGGGTGTATCATTCTCCTGGACACTTGTTAAGATGCATTCTCTGCCTTTACGTAATATGTCTCTTTATGACACGTGTTCCTTGAGTAAAGGACAAAATAGTAACGTGATGAGAAGCACAAATTAGTGAAAGCTAGTCCTGTGTTTGGAGTGGTGGCCACTAGGTGGAGCATCTAGATGGGACTGGGTAAATGAGACAGTGACTATAGCTTCAAAGAAAACTCAAACAATTACTGATTAATTCAAAGACTGTTGTATAAAAACATATGGACATAGTTATAAATGCAAGGTTTTCAGTTCCAAATTTACATCATGGTCAGTTTTCAAAATCCTTGTCAGACGCTTAAAACCGGACAACTAACTTTTTGTTCATCTACGTGTGAGAGGGTTTTACTCACCATGTGGAAGACCAAAGTCCCTGTGAGCATCAGTAAGCTGTTTCAAATGTTCTTTGACGGAGATCTGGGGGGAGAAAGAAACAAACATACTAAGGCAAGTCCTGTTTGCTTGGTAACTAGTGGACTGTCAGTGTTTTCATTAAGTTTACTAAAGCAAATAGTCTAAATACTAGAATAAAATGTTTGTTTTAAAGCTGACAACTACGGTAATTTAATAAACCATGTCTACAATGTTGAGATGAAAAATTGCATCAATGTATCCAATTCAAATCAATTTAATTCACCTTAAATCAATGTGTTGTTCTTATAGCTCTAATTCACAATAATATCAGAGTTTTATATAAAAACAAACAGTATATTACTACCCCTAACGCCAATTTTGCTACCGCTAATGATAATACTGCTAATGCTAATACTGCTTCAACAACTTCTATTAATACCATTTACACTGATAAAATATCCTGATGCATGCTCAATAATCCAGGTAGAAAAATGCACTGATGAAAATTCTGCTAAAACAAAATATACTAATGGTAATTTTATTACTGCTAATCGTCTATTAATATTAGTTACGATAATGCTAATGTTAAGTCCACCATTGCTAATTTAGCTAATTCTAACACTACTACTTTTTCTAATTATTTTTAGTTTTTGACTAGTGCTTGCTACTTTTAACAATTTACTTGTCTTGGTGTTTTGCTACTTAAATCTTTTAGCTAGATTTTTGCTACTTTTACTTAATGTTTTGCTAACTGTAGCTTGTTTTTCTTCTTTTACTAGAACATTTGCCCTTTGCTACTTTTATCTTTTAGCCACAGCTCTGATCTTTTTTTATCTGCATTCTTTTTTGCTACTGTTCATTTAGGTTATAGCATCATACGACTCCTTTTAGCTTTTGTGTTCTTGCGTTAACTTTAACAACAGTTTTAGCATTTTTCTTGCAAATGTAGGCAAAGTCTTTCAGCATTCCCACTGCACTTTTGCAGGAAATGCAATTTTTCTAGTTACAATTAACACAAAAAAGTTGTAGTATTCTTCATATATATATTATATTTCCACTACACATAATTTTTGAGACAACATAACTTATGCTCTCACAGAATAATACATTTATTTATACTGTAAAAGGAGCACACTGGCAGTGACACGTGCGTATCATTGCTACTGGTAGCACATGGCACATTAACAAAGACAAACCAGATTTACACAGAAAAAACAGGGAAAAAACAAAGATGATTATGAATCAGTGAAGGTGTTGGAGAAATCAAAGAGGATGCAGGCTGAATGATGCGATTGAGATAATTGCACCAAATGAGGGTCGCTAGGTCTCCTAGTACTCCACGTTCTCCGTTCTCCGAACATGGACATTCCTGCAGTCAGCATGCCAATTGCATGCTCCCTTTAAACTTGCAACATCTGTGATATTGAACTGTGTAATAAAACTGCACATTTTAGAATGGCCTTTTGTTGTGGTCAGCCTAAGGCACACCTGTGCAATAATCATGCTGTCTAATCAGCATCTTGATTTGCCACACCTGTGAGCTGGATGGATTATCTTGGCAAAGGAAAAGTGCTTGCTAACACAGGTCTATATAAACTTGTGAACAGTACTTGAGAGAAAAGGGCCTTTTGTGTACGTACATCGAAAAAGTATTAGAATTTTGAGTTCAGCTCATGAAAAATGGGAGCAAATGCAACAATGTTTAATTCATATTTTTGTTCAGTATACATAAATAAAAACCATTATAGATTATTTATATATGTACTATTATTATTACTGTATTTTTATTTGTGGGTCCAAAAATGTGGATGCATTTGGATGGTGCAAGTGACTGGATACTCATCCACTGCCCACCCTACTATATGTATACTGCATACAGTATACAACTACGAAAGTCACTGGTTCTACGCCTCTAAAAAAGCTAAGTCTGGTCCTCTAAACATTCAAAAAACAAAACAAAACAAAGTAAAGTAAAAAAAATTGTAGAAACGTTCTACTGCTGTTGATTGACAAGAAAACAAGTACTGAATTTTCCAGCCTATAAGTTGCACCCTTTTGCTGAA
Organism: Hypsolebias martinsi; assembly: GCA_031762355.1. NCBI lineage: Eukaryota > Metazoa > Chordata > Actinopteri > Cyprinodontiformes > Rivulidae > Hypsolebias > Hypsolebias martinsi. Next base: position 11,394,804 of record JARVGQ010000828.1, on the reverse strand, counting down.
CTTGCATACTCTGTGACTTATGTGCCGAAGCGACATCTTTATGGATTTTCCCCCCATATTTATAAACCAATTTTTGACTGAGATATGACCGTTTTCATTCATTTTGAATTTGAAAATATTGAACACTACCATTTTCAGCCTCTAGATGGCACTCAAGTAGTATGTCATGCCGTTGTGTCATGTAATATGTAAAAGTGGCGATTAATGACACAAATAATTGTTTTAGGCACTTGTCTTGTTAAATTTTGAAGAAAGGCACAGTGTTCCTCCTTCCTAATTTCCTCCCCCTGCACGCTGCTGGAGCACCGAGGCAGCGAATACTTTTGAAATGCAGCTGATTTGACCATCAAAGTGCATTTATCAAGTAAAAGTTCAACTGAGACACACCTTTGCTATAATTTCAAGCAAACATAATTGTTTTTAGGTGGTTATCTTGCTAAATCCTTGTCATAGTCCTCCCGTGTATGCTCCCACAACTGCCATTTGGCAGCCCATCAATTTTTGGCACAACACCGGCCCACATTTCCGGGTTGTTAGCGGTGACGCGTAATAAGTGCGACTTATATGGTGAAGCGACATATTTATATATTTTTACAAATTATTCGACTTTTTTTGGACAGATGCGACTTATAGGTTGGAAAATACGGTATATTATTTTTTAGCATTGAAAGTACCAATTTAGTGTTAACGTTCAATTTTAACCCTGGAAACGTAAAAACAGAGCATTTTTTAGCTGATTTTAGGGGTTCCAATGGAGAACTGACGGAAAGCTGCAAGTCTTTTAACACTGAGGGAAAGAAGATCCCATAATACACAAGGCTTGATGTAAATACTGGTTCTACATCAGAAGTGGGAAGATTTTGGAAAAAAGAGTTTTGAAAAAACTATCACAATGTCATGAACATTTTGTCGTAAAATCGCCTAAAATCATCAAATTTAAACTGTGATTGTGTCAAAACATTTAAAAGACCTTAAAATGCAAGTCTTAGTCACATAAAGTCCAACTTTCTGTGACCCATTTAAACTTTAAATGATGTTTCTACATAGAACTATGTCTGCTCCATGGAGAGAGGGGTTTTCTTAGTCATTTCCCCCATTGTTATCTAAGGGGATTGTTAAATTATTTTGCAAATTTAGTCTTAGCTACCAAAACTCATAGCATGCTATTCTTAATTGAGCTGCGTGCTTTGATGTATTCCTCAGAATAGGTTTTCTCACATCTGCTGGCGAGTAGTGAGAGTGGTTTAAAGTTTACGTATTGACAGCCTTAAAATTGTCGTTTAGGGTCGAAAAATATCCTTGAAATTAAGTCCAGCTGAAAATGCAGCTAGCTGCAAATAAAGATCTTGAAATGTGATTAAAGGAACTTTAGGAACAGCCACTAAGGGATGGGTGGATTCAGATTTTGGTCAGTCTATAGGCACAGTAGTATTCCTCCATGAAATGCTGTATATCATTCATAGATAAACAGAATATTTTAAGTAATAGTCAATATGGGTTTAGAGCTAATAACTCAACATCAATGGTTCTCATGGAACTAATAGAAGAGAAAACAACTGCTGTTGATTCAAAACAGTATTGTGTTAGTGTTTTTGTTGATTTTAAAAAGGGCTTTGACACTATTGAACACACCATTCTCCTTGAAAAACTGAATAAATTTGGCATTAGAGGATTAGCACTACAGTGGGTATCCAGTTATTTGAACAATAGGAGACAGTTTGTACAGGTAAATGATGTAAGATCAGAATTTTGTGTTAATGGATGTGGAGTCCCTCAAGGCTCTGTGTTGGGACAAAAGTTATTTATTTTATATGTGAATGATCTGGTTGATGTGTCAGGGCTTTTGAAGTGTGTTTTATTTGCAGATGATACCACATTATTTTGTTTGGGTAAAGATATTGAACGGATGTTAGAGATGATACAGGCAGAATTCGTAAAGATACAAAATTGGTTCCAACTTAATAAGTTCTCATTAAATTTGGAAAAAACAATCTACATATTTAGTAGTAGAAAGAAAACTGTTGAAGTACGATTTAAAATTGACAGTATTGAAATTTATAGAGTTAATGAAATAACCTTTTTGGGTGTCAAAGATGAGACGCTGACATGGAAATCCCATGTAAATTACTTTAGAATAAAAATAGCTAACTCAATTGCATTACTGTATAAAGTAAAAGAGTTTTTGAATGACAAAGCTTTGTATATACTGTATTGTATAATGTAATGATTGTTCCATATTTAATCTACTGTACTGGTTTGGGGAAAAGCATGCAAAAGAATTACAAACTGTATTTTATTATACAAAAAAGCGCTATAAGAATTATTGTAGCAAGTGCTATGGTCACCAACCAAATATATTATTTCATCAGTTGAAATTATTAAAATTTTATGATTTGGTTGAATATAGTACATATTTTACGTCATGTATAAAGCTCATAAAAAATATTACCCCCAAATATTCAATTAAAATTTGTTTAAAAAGAGTCAATATAACCTTAAGGGGATGGAAATGTTTGTAAAACCTGCATTTAGAACTAGTCTGAAGGAGCTGTGTTGTAATTCAGGGAACAGGATTGCGGAGTTGACTTGATATCACCATAAAAAATTCTAAAACTATTTATATGTTTAAGAAGATGATTAAGTTAAAGTTGTTGGGGAGGTATGGTGCCAGGTGAAGGATGTATTTTTTTCTTCCAATCTGGATACGTAGTTTTGGCAAACACAGATTACCTGATCCCCCAACAGAAAATAACATTGAGAAAATACAGTGATGGGGAAAAAAGCTAGAGACCAACGGGTGTTGACACAAGTTCTGAAACTGATAGACTGAGATGTGTTACAGTCTGTCATCGTGGACAGATTGCCTGATTCACCATTCAGCCTTTCATCTGCTTCTTACATGGCATGTCCACTGATGACACAATGTGTGTGGAAGAACGTGAAAGACAGCAACCCATGGTGTGAGATGGAGAGCAGATGGCGATACAACAGTGATGACTGATCCTCTTTTTCAGTTCCTACATAACCAAATTCTGAAATTACCTTCGAGTCCACCTCATCCAGTCCATTTCTGCCCGAGTTGTTTTTCCCCGTATCCACAGTAACCTAATTAGAATCGTACAAAAGAAGTGTGGGATTGTTGAGGCAAAATTGGTTGTCATGAGAGACCGCACCGTGTCCCTGTGTACACCATCAGCTGCGAGCCTTTAGGCATAAAAGAACACTATGAACTCAATCAACAGACCTAAATATCCAGCAGCCATCCCACTCCCCAACACACACAGATTCATACAAGCCCACTTCTAACAAAGTTGTGCACAAAGTAAATAAAAACAGAACACAGTTATGTGCAAATCTCACTAACCCATATTATTCACAATGGAGCATATAAACAAATGTTTCAATGGAGAAATTGTGCCAAATTTTATTTTATTTTTTCAAAATGGCGTTTTAAAATTTTATGGCAGAAACGCACCTCAAAAAAGCTGCAACAAGACCACGTTTCCCCTCTGATTTACTAACAGACTGTAAATGACCAGGGAATGTACCCTTATGGAAAAGTACCATTCGATCCAAAACTAAACTGTCATTGACTTTTGACGTCTACTAGATTGTCTATGCCAACTTAAATTAGTAATTAGTAAATCCTTGATCAGATTCTCGTTTTGTATGTTATTTGTTGTAACAATTCTTCATTGTTCCTATTTAAAACATTCAGATGATCATTTTTGTCTCTAGTAAACCACCCCTGCTATACCCTACAATGTTGGTGTCCTGGCGTTTACTACAAAACAAAGACGTGTGTGGGTGTGTGTGAGCCAAGGCATCTGGTTAGGTGCAAACTTCAGAAGGACTGGCCTTCTGGTCCTGTCACTGTAGTTCCATCCAGAATTTCGTCACACGAAATGAATGGCGCAGCTGATTGGCTGTCTGTCAGGCCCCATTATCATCACCTTTTGACTTCCTGCATAGCTGCCATTGTGTTTATCGACACTGACAAAAGCACATCTTGCGTTTCCTCTGATCAACAATAGCTGCTTAGCCAACTTGTCTTTGATTTAGTAAAACTTAACCATTTATTATTTCAGTAGTAAGGAAAAGCCTCTACCAGGACAGTCTTGAATTCAAAAAAACGTTCAATACAAAAACAACTGGACTTTATTTGTAACAGAAGATGTTTCACTCCTCATCCGAGGAGCTTTCTCAATAGTTGAATTTATTGAATTGAATTTATCATGTCCTGGATGACAAAATCTTCACCAGCACAGTCTTGAATGTACTGTAGATGCAGTTTTCATATGTGCACAGGTTTTCGTTTTGCAGCAACATATAAAACGTTAGCAAAAACCTACTGTTGTAGTCGGAAATGTACACAATGCACACAAATTTCATTTTAATTTGGGGTTGTGTGTAAATGATTTATTCGGACCATTCTGAGTCAAGCTTAATGTGGGAGCAGTCAACATTTCTTGAGGCAAGCATCACCTCAAAGAGTCCAAGTCACTCGTTGCTTTTGCCATGCTCTGCCTCTGCGCCAAAGCTTCCCAACTATCACCACTCAGTTGTCACTTGAGTCAAACTCCATATTGTTTCAGCCTGAGCTGATCTCCACCCCCTCTGGACAAAGTCTTTTGGATAAAAGACGAAACGTTTCAACAAGAAGAATCCATCCAGAGAAACTGACTTAACTTTGCTAGATTTTTCTACATGGATTATTGAGCATGCATCAGGACACATCATCTAAGCCAGTTTTGGTTCCAAGGGGTCTTGATGCAGCCTCTTTGCTGTCCAGTCTTGGAGAGGGTGCAGGCAGATGCTCTATGCTCTCCAATCTTTGTAGGAGTCTAAATGGATGCTCTTTTCTTTCCTGTCTTGTAGTGGGTACAGACGGACACTCTTTTCTTTCCCGTCTTTGTAGGGGTCTAGGTGGACTTTCTTTGTTCTCCAGTCTTGGAGGGGGTACAGACAGATATTTTGTGTTCTCCTGTCTTTGTGGGGGTCTACGCAGATGCTCTTTGCTCTCCAGTTTTAGAGAGAGAAGGACCAGTTGAATGCTCTTTGCTTTCCCATCTTTGTGGGGACTAGTTGGACACTCTTTGCTTTCCAATTGTGTGGGGACTAGTCGGACACCCTTTGCATTCCAGTGATGTGGGGTCTAGTTGGACACTCTTTGCTTTCCAATGATGTGGGGACTAGTTGGACACTCTTTGCTTTCCAATGATGTGGGGACTAGTTGGACACTCTTTGCTTTCCAATGATGTGGGGATTAGTTGGACCCTCTTTGCTTTCCAATGATGTGGGGACTAGTTGGACACTTTTTGCTTTCCAATAATGTGGGAACTAGTTGGACATTCTTTGCTTTCCAGTGATGTGGGGTCTAGTTGGACACTCTTTGCTTTCCAATGATGTGTGGACTAGTTGGACACACTTTGCTTTCCAGTGATGTGGGGATTAGTTGGACACTCTTCGCTTTCCAGTGATGTGGGGACTAGCTGGACACTCTTTGCTTTCCAGTGATATGGGGAATAGTTGAACACCGCTTTCCAGTTTTAACCTTAAGAGGGGTCTAAATAGATGCTTTTTGCTGTCCACTCTTAATAGGGACCCCTCTTTTACAGTTTCTGCGCCTGAGTCAAAAAGGGCTACAGACATTGCCTTTCTTCCAGTTCGGTTCTCAAAATGGTCACCGCAATGCCAGGCTCTCTAGCCAATAGCCTCTTTGCTTCTTCACACTTTATCTATCGGAAAATTGTGCAAGTTTCCAGTCATCACGTGCCTCCTACCCATAGTCTTTTCATCAGTCAATATTCCAGCCATCAACATCTTTAGCTAGATTAGCTTCTTAAATGCTTTCATCTGCCTAGATGGTGTTTGCCATTTTACATTTAATTAACAGTGACCCAGGGTGCTGGGGTCAAAACATCAACCAACAGGTGTGTCATGTGTAGATCAGAAGAAAATGAGTAGTGCCTTTTGATCAGAAGCCACTGGACAGCGCTCAGTCTGAGTCTGTCTCGGTTTGATTTGATGCTTCTACTGCCTTAGTTCTCATAATTAAACAACATTAACACTAAAGGGGTATAGCACCCATCCATCCATCAGTCCATCCATCCGTCCATCCGTCCATCCATCCATCCATCCATCCAACCATCCATCCATCCATCCATTATCTTCTGCTTATTCCAAAGTCGGGTCGCAGGGGCAGCAGCTTGAGCAGGGAGGCCCAGACATCTCTTTCCACAGCCAACCCTTCCACCTCTTCTGGGAGGATTCTAAGGTGTTCCCAGGCCAACCGAGAGACCGTCTCTCCAGTGTGTCCTGGGT
>JARVGQ010000828.1:11375622-11388380 GCA_031762355.1 Hypsolebias martinsi | reverse complement strand
TTTTGAATGTCCAGAGGACCAGACTTAGCTTTTTTAGATTTTTCTACCTGGATTATTGAGCATGCATCAGGGTGTTCCAGAAACTGAAATAATTCCTGCTCAAACAGTCAATTTAGTCTTAGATAAGAGAAGCAAGCCTTGATTGATTCATTATTTTTTGTTTATTGTTGTTGTTGATTTTAGATTGATTATTTTGTACTAAAACTTCAAAGACAACTTTGGTCTCTTCATTCAGATGAACATTTGTGTGTTCTGGTATAGAAGTCCCTGTAATTAACAGATTCTGTTCAGTGACTGATTCTGATCATTACAGGCTGAATATATTAATGGAGTTCTTGTTGGTCAGTAAACTGATCAGCTATCAGCTGGTGCCAAACTTTAATGAATGAAAAATAAATAAAACTAATGTAGTGGAGTTGAGATGGAAAAGGTGTCGCCCTTCTTCCTCCATCTCACCCTTCTTATTGCTACAAGCTTGTACCCTGAGGCAGTTGGGCTCATGACCCTAGTCAGGATCATCACTGTGAAAATTACTGGGGGGAAAAAATCACTGTAACGCCACTTGATTATTGATCTGTGCTGCTGACTATCCATGATGCTGATCTCATGCTGCTGATTTATTTCATGTTGCTGTGTTCATTCATCCTCATCTGCTCACACAGAATCATGTTCATGCTGCTGTTGTTTGGCACATTGTTTTGTACTATTAGTGATTAGTATATTCTTAGTTGAGCATAATTCTTAGTTCATATCTTATTACTGTTTTTCTTTACAATTTGTGTTTTTTTAATGTAACTGGGACTCTGTGCATAGTTTCTTTCCGCCTCATGTACCACATGTGATGTGAATGACAAAGTCACCTTGACCTTGAAATGGCCAGCTGATTTATGATTATCATTTCAAAACAAAAAGAAAGTTTTGAAGTCATTTTCATTTTCTTACCATCTTCCTCACTGCGAACAGGACTTCACAGTAAGAAATGAAGACAAGAACTATAAATTTAATCCAAGTATGTTTATTATACCATGAATTAACAGCTTTACATAAATTATTTATATTACTTGAAAATCACGAGACACTTTTTAAGAGGCTCTTTCCTCTTTTATTATTTGTCTTTCCTTCCACGTCTCCTCTCAGTGATTACCACCCTTGTTTTTTGCGTTCATCATTTTTACTTCTTAAGAAGGGTCACATTCCATACTTCTTTCTTATCTTTTAACATCTTGTTTTCTGGCATTCTACTTCCTTTGTGTCATTTTTTTAACCTTTGCAAATTCATCAATGTTCTTCTTTTTCTCTAGACTTTATGAGGGGAAGGAGCAGGCAGAGTTTGAAGAGTCGCTGAGGCAGCTTTTTGAGTCCATCAACAACTTGATGAGATCAGACTTCACCACCACTCTGCTGAACAGGGTACGGTCTCATGCACACCTTGTGTCAGTTCTTCAACTATTTCTTCTCTTCCCACTTTGTTTGTTGTGTTGCAAAGGGGTTTCAGTAAATTTCCTGAAACTTTGCAGAAACTTTTCATGGGAAGTTAAGGTGACATTTTGGAATTTCAAATTAGAAACTTTCTATGAGAATTATAGAAAGAATGATTAAAAATCCATAATAATTTATGGGAAATAACTGGAAAATTGGAATGCATTTATAAAACTGTGTAACGTTCAAGTACAAAGCAGCAACCACTAAAACCCATTGTTCTGCCGTGAGAAGAAATTGTCACAGACAATGTGTTTGACTTAAACTTTATGAAGATTGTAACGGCTGTCACAAGATCACCGCAAAAATTTTTGAGGACAATGGATTCTAAACATTTTTAATTTTGTTTTTTGTCTCCTGATTCATGCTCAATAATTAAGGAAGAAAAATCTAACAATGTTAATTCAGGTCCTCTGGACGGAATAATAATAATAATAATAATAATAATAATAATAATAATAATAATAATAATAATAATAATAATAATATGAGGAAAAAAAACTTGAAATTTTTCATCTTTAATCCAAAAGACTCTGTCAGTCTATTTGTTTGCTTTTGGTCACTGTAATCCTATCTAAACTCAATTTATAACCAAATTATTTACATTTATTATGTTTTTTCTCACGTTTTATTGTTGACAAAATACATGAAACACATCTTGTTTGATTTTTTTCACATAAAACATAACAAAAATAATAAATTGCCTGACACTAAAAACCTTTGAAATGTCTAATTTTACATACAGAAAATTGCTAATTTTGTTCATACAATTCTGAACAAACTAATTACATGTTTTTATAATTATTCATGACTTTTCCTGTCATTGTACACATGATACACTTTCACAATAAAAAATAAATTATTTAGAACTCCAAACAAACAATTTTTACCCTTTCCATCTGTCCCTACATGTTCAGGTGAAATTATATTTAATTTTTCAGGGTGTGATATCGCCTATTTCATGGTAGTGGAGTAAGACTGGTTGTTTTAGTCAAGATTATGCTAAAATATGTTTTTCTCAGTTGTTTATAATATCTCTATTAATACAGCAGTCCCTCGCTGCTTCATGGTTTGTTTTTCATGGACTCGCTCTATCGCTGTTTTTCAAAATAACATTGGACACGACACACTGATTGATGGATGAGCCGCATGATCGGCATGAATCTTTTATTTAAAATAAATTATTTTAAATTATTTAGCACCTGATGCACCTGTGTGCAGCCAAGTTGCAGGAGAAGCTTCCTCCTGCAGCCTGTCATGATCTCCACTCTGCAGTGAAGAAGTGGGCGTGGCCAAGAGCGCTGGCAGGTGGCAGAAAGCAGCTGAAATCACGACATGACACAACACTCTTTTAGAGTGTTTAGAGTTTAGAAACATTGTTTAGAATACTGCAAGAGTGTGGGAAGGGTTTAAAATTATATAAATGAACTAATACTAACATAAACTGCTACTATACTACTATTCCTACGCCAAATAAAAAAAAAAAAACTTATTATGGGGCTTCAGGGTACGGATCCTCCGCAATAAACGAGGGACTACTGTATTTTAAATTCCAAGAATATTCATGATTATTTCTGTAGAAAACTATGAAAATTCCTGGATTTTCCCAACCCTACTGACTGCATCAGTATTCTGTTGCTTTTATTCTCACTACTCACACGGGGTCAAATATTCAAACAGATCCAGATACAAAAAGTTAAAGAACAGAGAAGCATCTCAGTGAAAAATGAGACAGATCCTCACACATGTGACGAAAACCTGTTTGATGGCAAAGTCACCTTCCACGGAGGTTTGAAGCTGCAAATGTGATGTTTTTTTTTTTTTTTTTGTTGTGTGTGTGTGTGCGTGTCATCAGGTTGCCGCTCTGAAGTACCTGCCAACAGTCTTGCACGATGTTGAGAAAGTATTTGATGCTAAACTCCTCAGGTAAGCTCATGCTCCTCGAAATTACAAGCACGAACACACACAAGCACCTTATCTTTGGTGTCATTCAGGTGCACTGACAGAGCAAAGGTGGAGCTCTTAGTGCATGTTCTTCTTTCTGCTTCCTTCAGTGACCTGCATTTTCTTTTGTCTACTGCACACTCCACAGTGGTTAAACTTGACTTTTTTAATCAGGTGATGGAAATCTCATTGAACTGACACAGAGACAAGGACAAACACTTGAAACCTCTCTGCTCCTCTCTGTCTGCCCCTGATAAAAATACCAATTTCCCCAAAATCATAAAACAAAAGGTTCTCCTCATTTCTGTTTGACCGCTAAACTCCTTCAGAACAAAGCAACATGGAATGGCCCATTTCATTTCTCCTTGAACCAGAATCTGATTTAAAATTAGTATTTTAGTCCTAAAAACGACACAGGTGCTTCACGTTTGATTGAGTCATCCCTTCATTTACTGCATCTTCAATTAATATGACAATGAAATACATATTGTCCTTAAATGACTTCATTTAACCAAAAAGTGACACAAATGTGTCTCAGTCTCCTCAGTTCAGTTTTAAGTTACTTTCTTGCTGCTGATTATCTTTTTGTGATCTGCACGTCTGCATATTCATTTACTGTATGTGTTTACATTTTCTGCATATGCCAGCTCCTCCTCCATCCATCCATCCATCCATCCATCCATCCATCCATCCATCCATCCATCCATCCATCCATCCATCCATCCATCCATTATCCGTAGTCGGATCGCAGGGTCAGCAGCTTTAGCAGGGACTCCCAGACATCTCTGTCCACAGCCACCTCTTCCAGTTCTTCTGGGAGGACCTCAAGGTGTTCCCAGGCCAGCTGAGAGACATAGTCTCTCCAGTGTGTCCTGGGTCTTCCCCAGTGTCTCCTCCTAGTAGGACATGTCCAAAGCACCTTTCTAGGAAGGCGTCCAGGGGGCATCCTTACCGGATGCCCGAACCACCTCAAAGGGTATAGTAAACTACCAATAATATAGTAATTGTGTCTCTCTTCATCCCGTGCCCCCCCCCCACCCCCCCCCAAAAAAACCCTCAATGGTCTCTCTATGAAAGTTTCAGCTTTAGGCGTTTGTAGTTCATCACAAGTATCTGCAAATTTGGATCCTGTACTATATAACATTAAAACCAGGATTTGTGGGATTTAGAAGAACTAAACTTTTTTATATTGGGAACCAGACTGTATGAATATTAAATGAAATGTAATTAAATATCAAATATGAAACATAAATTACAGTTTTCACCTAGGCTCACTTAATTTTGTTTGCCCGGTTTGCCAGTACAGTATTATTAATTGTGTGATCATTATAAAGTATTTTTAGTGACAAGAAACTTCATAAATTGTAATTCTCAGCGATAAAACTCAATGCTTAACATTGAAAGAGTTGCTTTGCTGTTATGTAACTTTGTTTAGTTCTAAAAGGTGATATTTAAAAAAAAATACATCAGAAGAGGTGATAAAGTTGGTGGGGGGCCTACAGGACCATGTAGCCCACAGGGCCCTTACACCAATATTAAAACTTTTAGGATTGTCAGGATTATGAACTTTCTGCTGTTTGATGTACTTCATCTTGCTGCTACTGCTAATTATGCAAATACACAGCAACAAAATCCAATGAAAATAACCACAAAAAGGCAAAATTGATAACGCAAAGGTTTATAAAAAGCATTTGAATTCCCCACTATAAAATGTATTAAGATTGGAGCTTTTAAAAAAGATCAGCCATCTATTTAAGCCTTAGCAGCACACTTAGCTCAAATTATCCATTAGCTCATTCATCCTGTCAAGCTTTATTTTAATTTATTTAAACTGAGACCTTTCAAGAAGTCCGTCAGACAAAGAAATGGCACAAGATGGGTGGAGTTTGATGCCAGAAGTGACTCATACCAACTTTCCCAAATAGCAAATATTTCACATTCAAACATTTTATAAATCTCTGTATACTGTATCATCCAGTACAGTACTGCATAGAAATAAATAAGTTGAGAAGCTTGGTCTTTGATGTTCCACTCAAGAACAAAATAATTTCCTTATGAAGTCATCTATGTTAGTTTACATTGCATGCTCTGGTCACAAAAAGGCTCTTGAGGACTTAAAATGTCTTGTACTATGACTACACCATCATGCAAAAATGCTAATCTGGCTCTGGCAATGTTTCCAGCAGCTGCAGCAGCTATTCCTGCCTACACTGTGCAACAATGAGCACTAATACTAGAATAATTATAACATGCCTGTTTTATTAAGTGAGGGGCTTTAAAACAAAAAAATCTATTTTTTCATAATGCATGTAAAATATATTATTTGAATAACACATTTCTCTTCTGTTGCCTTAAAATGTAGGTTTCATAACAGGACTAATAGAAGATGACGGAACAGTTAGGGATTGTATGGAAGGGTCATACGAGAAAGCTTCTTCTCCGAAAAGAACATGACAGCAGAACTTCGATCTGTCAAGTTTCATCAAAGTGATCATGACTGCTGAGACAATGTCCTTTGGACAGACAAAAAAAAAAATAGAGACATTTCGCCATAATACACAAAACGATGTTTGGAGAAAACCAAACAATGCACAAATACTTTGTACACTATGCTAAAGCACACTAGTGGAAGGCTCTTGGTTTGGGCGCCTTAAGGCTTTGTTATACTAGAAGATGTAAGACGTTGGATCTCATTGACTTTATCATAGATGGTCTTTTTCTCATGGACATTTCATACTCCAAAGAGAAAATGTAAGGGATGAATCCTGACGAGTCTCCCCACTGCAGCAAGTCATGAACAATTAGAATCAATGTAGACAACAGTCTTCTGAGTGGATGTTTATTTTCAATCGATAAGGGAGAAGGTGGAGAAGGAAGAGCATGTGTTCCTGTTGCTAACCAAGGAGAAACACTATTTTGTAAAACTGTCACAAAGAGACCATCACTGTTTCTAACAGACGGTGGCGGGACGTGGTCCTGTGATGTCCGGCTGAGGCGCACTCACTCCTGGTCATCACGGCCATAGACAACCGTCTGTGTCTCCCCGCCGTTTTATTGGACTTTCTTTTTCATTGTTACTGGGGCAGTTGTAAAATTGGCTGCATTTTCTCACAGCCCCGGCAAGCAGATCCTCAGCAGATGCTGCCCAGATACCAGCTGACTGCAGCCACTTTACATAATCAAACATGTCCACAAAGTTCTGATCAGTCACGCAGTGCTCACCACATCGTCCATAACAAACTAATTCTGACAGGGGGCAATGCATGATTGAGTGCCAGTGTGTGGTAAAAGTAGAAAACTATACAATTTATGTCACTCTTCCAAATCAGTAAGATTCAAGGATGGGGCTTCTCATTGACTATAAATCAGCCATTACAGTCAATGAGTCAACTACGAACTCATCTGAAGACAAAATGGACTCTAGAGTCAAATGTGAGACCATCTGTCCAAATGCTAAAACTTGGACAAAATTAGATCAAAATGCAACAGAGCAATGGTCCCAAACACTGGCGATAATCTACAACAGAACAATGATCCCAAACACTGGTGATGATCTACAACAGAACAATGATCCCAAACACTGGCCAGCAGAACAATGATCCCAAACACCGATGATAATCTACAACAGAACAGTGATCCCAAACACTGGCAATAATCTACAACAGAACAATGATCCCAAACACCGGTGATAATCTACAACAGAACAATGATCCCAAACACCAGTGAGAATCTACAACAGAACGGCTGAAAAACGAAAGAATCAAGGTTTTGTAGGGGTCAAGTCAAAGTCCGAATCTCAACCTGATTGAAATGTTGAGTTGGGACCCTAAAGAAAGCCAATAGCCACAAACTACAATTAAAACAAGTACCGGTAACCTTATAAAAAGGAGTGGGCCGAATTTCTCCCATAACCTTGTGAGAGACTGAAATACAACTTTTCTGCTTTGAATTCATTTTCATTAAGTACAACACAATGGAACCTGTTGTGTATTTGTTTACTTAAGGGTAGAAATTAATAATTTTAGAATTTAGTAAAGATTTAATGTCCTTGTGTAACAACATGACCATACTATCCGTGGCTAATTTAGCCAAATTTATGCAACACACATTACTGGCTTTTAGGATACGTGTATCGCCCTGATATGAGCATTTTCAGAGTTTGGCTTCACTTGTCTTGACCAGCACATATGAATTTTGGAAAACGTCAGTTTGTTTTCTCAAACAGGTATATATGATACCTGATTTGATGTCATGGGTCATATATGTTATTTAACACGTACAAAACATCTAATTCAAATAGGGTTAGTTAATACTGAAAGAGACACTTGAAGGTACAGTTTTGTTGCAAACAAGAATTGGCTTTAGATAAACTAGAACACATCACTTTCAGAGTTATAATTACCTTTTTTTTTTATACAAAATGTAATGTTTACATTACCAAAAGTGTTTACAAGAAAATTGACTGCCAACAAACCAAACCTTAAGAGAAAAGTCACAGCAAGAAGTATGTCCCCAAAAACCCTAAGGTCAGTCATCCCACTGACACTAAACAATACTTTCACAAAAAGTTTAAGCCACCACTTTATAATGACCAAGAACAACAGCAGACAATTTTGCTTTTTTGTTGGCATGAATGCATCCAAAATCAAAAATACATTCAGAACATTATGAGTATTAGCACTATGATAGATTTTAGTGTGGGATTTTGTACCTGAAGCAGTCTCCAGCGTGTGTTAAGGTCTTCAATGTGCTCCAGGTTGCTAGGTGACAGCTGGATGTCGGACGGTTCGAAAGTGGATGCCAACTGGTTCATGTGCGTTACATCGTCCTTTATCAGAGCAATTTCTTCCTGGAACTCCTTCATACGCAAAGAAAATCTCAATGTTAGCACTGAAAGACTCGTGAAAACTTAAGTTTTGTTACTGTTTAGTGCTTGTTGACTAATGTTCAACACTTGTAGCCGGTGATGTACTGCTTTCTGGAAAAGCAGAAATACTTTCTGTATGTTTTTTTTGGTGTGTCCTAAATGTGTCCTAAATGGAACCTGTTGTGTTTTTGTTTACTTAAGGGTAGAAACGAATATTTTTAGAATTTAGTAAAGATTTAACGTCCTTGTGTACATGGAAATAGCGAAGACCACCCCACAACATGACCATACTATCAGTGGCTAATTTAGCAAACTTATGCAACACACATTCCTGGCTTTTAGGATATGTGTATCACACTGATATGAGCAGCATTTGCATTCCCTCGCTCACTGCGCTCAGGCATCTGGTTAGGATGCCTCCTGGACGCCTCCCTGGTGAGGTGTTCAGGACATGTCCCACCAGGAGGAGACCCAGAAGAAGACCCAGGACATGCTGGACAAAAAAATATCTACACTGCAAAAACAATAAATGTCATACGTTAAAATAATATGTAGAAAATCCTTCCTGGAAGTGGTTAAAAATATATCTGCAGAGCACTTGAGCATATGATTCACAGTCGTTGACATGAAGATGACCGTATCCAGAAAGACCAATACATTTGTGGATATTTAGTTTTCCCAGCTTCTTCAAATGCATCAAAGCTCACTTCTACTCCCATCGTGAAAAAACTGGCATACCAACCCCCTCATTGCCATCAAAATTACTCTGGATTTTCTGAATGCTAGTATTTGACTAAGTGGCAACATTGTTGTACCTGAGAAAACTCAAGCAGCTATGTGTGCACTGTATAATGGTTCAGAAACTCATTGAGACCTTTAGTAACACTGCTAACATGCTAATGGAAAACATGGAGCCCCGGAGGGGACATGGGGGATTTTTTTTTTTTTTCTTTTGCATCCCTCGCTCACTGCTCTCAGGCATCTGGTTAGGATGCCTCCTGGACTCCTCTCTGGTGAGGTGTTCAGGATGTCCCACCAGGAGGAGACCCAGAACAAGACCCAGGACATGCTGGAGGAAGTCTGGAGGCTGCTACCCCCGCAACCCCACCCCGGATAAGTGGAAGAAAATGGATGGAAGCATTCGCTTGCAATACTTTTCTGCTCCCTAGCAATAGTTTTGCGTTACCTCGCAAAGTCCAGTGCTAAACCAGAATAATCCTTGTACCAACTGTGTCCACTTGCGCCAAGTATATTTTTTAAATTTCGTTCGCTGATGTGACACACATACCTTTTGTCAAGCACAGAGTGGATATCCTTATATTTAAGACCGTACTCAAAATAAAACTCCATGAACCTCAAATATGGGTGTAGTGTCTGTTCCATTGTTGCTGTTGTCTGCGAGGTAACACTAAAATATTGCATGGGAATGCAAAAGCTTTTGCCTGGGAACCAAAAGTATTGCGAGAGATTGCAAAAAGAAACAAATACCCCATGTCCCCTCCAGGGCTCCATAGAAACAAATGTCAGACATGACACAATAAAATTATTAAACAAAATAGATCAGAAGACAAAACTGTTGGTCAGACAATAGACTGTTTTTGGGTCAGAGGGTCAGAAAATGGACTTATAAGAAATTCCATCATTAAATAGTATCACTGTGCTAAAAGTTTTGTTTAGTTCCTATGCTGTTGTCAGCCTGTCAACATATATTTAAAGCAGTGGTCAATATTTTAAGCCCGTCTATAGTGACAGTGTTCTCTTGGTTGCTATTTTAAACTTATTCAATTACCACAGTTCTGATGTCCTCTTTAGCTTTACATACTGTGCATATGAAAATAAATTCAGTTGGCTTAGTGTTTGACTGTGATTGTTTTTTGCTCTAGTCTGCTGTCATCAAATGGCACCTGCTTGTAATGAGGTGAGGACACATGCTCTGTCCTGCTGCTGGACTGCATATCTATTGTTGCTATTGATCTGGACTAATTTGGTCTTTCTTGCTGTTGGATGATGTTACAAAGTTGTAAAGTTTGTTCTTTTAGTGTTTTGTACTGTTGAATTGCCAAAGTATTCGAGTCAAAAATGCGGACATCTGTCCGTCAACTAAAGCTTTGTTACAATTTGGTCATGCACACTTGAAGTTTGAATAATGTTAAACATAGTGAAGACAATTTTTATAATGTCTGAGCCTGTATGTAAAACTTCTACAGTTGAAATAGAATGGACTTCTATTTTTCATGACCGTATACAAAACAGATCCCACTGGAATCAGGCCCTGGGGCAGACCCAGAAACTGCTAGAGATTGATTATACATCGTCTCTGGCTTGGGAATGCCTTGGGGTCCCCCAGGAGGAGCTGGAGAAAGGGATGTTTGGCTTTTTCTCTTGGACCTGTTGCCTCAGAGACCCAACTATGAATATGTGGTTTAAGAAGGATGCATGTATGGGTAAATGTAAGCACAACAATTGGTTTTCTAGGGTACACACCTGCTATTACAAGGGGTAAATGAAAGGTTTACCTTGACTCTGTCGATGTGTTCGGGCAAGGAGTCAATCAACTGTTCCCCCACTGGTTCCCAGGCTTCTTTGACCATCTCTGCCTGCCTCAACTGGGTGTCCAACAGATCTTCTGCCTCCTGAAGCTCCATCAGCCTTTCCAGAGCCAATTCCAGCTGCCTCTGCCAGTCAGCTGAGTTGTATTTGAGACTGTCCCACTTGATCATCACGTCATCGGCTTCTTTGCGCACAATTCGACCCACATTCTGAGCACGCTCCTCTGGGCTTATATCTAATGCTTTTGGGGAAAATGAACAAATAGGAAGAATTATTCCAGTGATATTTCAGTTAAACCCATTACAAAATTAAAGACGACATAGTCAACCTTACTTTCTTCCTGAAAGCCATTATATTTAGTTTACCACTGATAACAAAATCTGTTTTGCCCTTTCTTTTTAGACGTCACATACGTGAGTTGCATAAAACAAATAGTTCTGAAGAGCCAACAGTCCTTACATTATCAGTACTTGACCTTTCAAATACCCAATGTGGAATTACTTTATGCAGTTTATTAAGCACATATAATAAAAATCTCTGGCTACTAAATAGGATTTATTACTCAGAAGGAGAAGAAGTCCTACAGTCATAAAGAGTCTGTACACATCTTAAGACCGCCACACATTAACAAAAGATTTTTTCTGTTTGTATACATTCCTGCAATTAAACTATTTAAACATACTGAAATCATAACTTGGGTTTTTATCTTAAAACAAAGCCGGCTGAGTTATTTCTAAAGGAAAATGTCACCTATCTCATATCAATGCTTTAGATTGTGCTTTATGACATCTCCAACTGCTGCCCAGTGGAACGTTGCATGGCCAGTACGAGCAACCTCCTTTGTTTTCCTCAGTGCAGCGCTCACCAGCCTCTGGAATTCCCCTTTCCCTCTGAGTACTCCCTGAATGTGTTTGAGCTGGCAGCTGAATGGGTTTAATAGGCCACATTTTAGGTTTGGTTGTGTTTTTTTTTTTTTTTCTTCTTCTTTTTTTTTATATTGGCCTTGTAAACAGGCTTCTTCCATTGTGCACACAGTGTTGCAAGAAAGCATTTTGTTGTTTGTGTGTGTGGATCTCCACAAGTGGTTGTTTCCAGGCTGTTACCAGGATCCAAAACTTAACATGTGAGTCAGAGAAGAACGAAGGTGACTTCATTCTTTCTTGGTGTATAAAATGCGAGATGGGAAGGCTGACTATACACTGTACCATTGAACATTTACTAATTAAAAAAAAAAACCTGATAAACAATTAACACAGGCGGCTCAGTTGGTGGAGCTGTTGCCTCTCAGTGAGAAAGTCACTGGTTCAAATCCCGGCCAGGAACCTTTATGGGTAGAATATTTTATCCCGGTACTCCAGATTCCTCTCCAAAAACATGCATGTTAGGTTGGTTGGTAACTCTACATTGTCCCTAGGTGTGAGCGAGAGAGTGAATGGTTGTTTGTCTCTATGTGTCCCCTTGATTGACTTGTGACCTGTCCAGGGTGTACCCCACCTCTGGCACAGTGATAGCTGGACAAGGGCACCAGTGACCCCTGCGACCCGAAAAGGAAAAGTGGATAAAGATAATGAATGGATTGATGTTTATACAGGTGGTCCTCGGTATCCGACCGGCTCGGTTCCCGTTTTTTCGCGTTTATGTTCGCATCATAATTAATAATTAACATAAAAACATGGATTTTTTTTTTTACGTACTTTTTTCATGTGTACAGCACATTGTTGCAGCTGAAGTTGTTTTAAATGGTTTTATAAATAACGTATTATTAGTTTTATTATTTTTTTAGTGTTTTATGCCTATCGGTGAACTTCCTGTTTCCGGTCCGGCAGTGTTACAATGTTATAGGAAATGGCGCGCGCGGGGATATGTGCTACGCGGCGGCGAGGCCATCTACGGCCGAGCGCGCGCGTCGATGTCCGCC
>JARVGQ010000828.1:11345060-11358707 GCA_031762355.1 Hypsolebias martinsi | reverse complement strand
TTTTATGTGTACAGCACTTTGTTGCAGCTTTGGTTGTTTTAAAGGGCTTTATAAATAAAGTATTATTATTATTATTTGCACAATATTTATATTGTTAAAAAAATACTGGGAATATTCGGTATTTTTTCGACACTGAACAATTCCTGTCACCAAATCTAAATAAACGGCTCACCTTTTCAGAACCTTTCGACCTTTACCTTTTCTTCATTAAGGAGAACAATGTAAAAATGTGTGTGTAACACTGAGTAAAATCATCACGATGAGTGTGCGCACATACAGTAGGAACAACTCGCTGGCAGTCAACTGTATAATGACAGCTATAAATGTACTTATAAAGCACTTACGATTAAAAATTGCTGAACAAATGTACCTTCTGTTCACTGCCTCTGGTAAGAAACTAAACAGTGCCGCAATGTCACAGCTGTGTCATCTCTGCATTTCACCATCACTGCAGAGCTAATTTCAATGAAAACCAGCTGTAAAGAATGTTCATTGGGCGTCTGCTAAAATCAGGCTGTATCTCTTACATCAAAACCAATGGCTTTATAAATATAAGTTCAATCTGTTAAATCTAATAACATTGTCTTTTTCTGTGTTAGAAATTGCTAAGAAAAGGCCAAACCACTGACGAAATTAACAAAGCTAATTAGTCGTAACAAGACTGATTGCATATTGTTTTGAAATGGTTGAAGTAGTTCTAGGTTACATAAAGTCAATTGAAAAAGACAGTTCACCAACATTCAATTTTAACGTTTTACGTATCATTACACAATTACCTGACCTAAGTGTACAAAACCACAACAGATTCCAAAAGGATTTACAAAAAAAAAATAAAAATAATAATAATAAAAAAAATAGCTGTGTGGTAAATTAAGCCAAGCTCGTGATTCAACAGCTTGCATCAGAATCAGAAGAATCAGAATAAGCTTTATTATCATTGCACTGCGATACAACGAGAAAATGTACGTACAGTTGTCCGAAAGATGGACGGAGTGCACAAAGCTGCTGCTATATAGCGCAACCTTCTTATTCTTTTCTGAATATATTTGTTTAGATAGAAAAAGGGACAAAGCCATGAGGAGAGGGGTAGTGGCATTACAAAAAAGATCTCTTCACACCTTGTCCTAACAGGACACGATTTAAGACATCAAAAAACTCTGCCAGCTAAAGTGCATTTATTAACACGTTACATATACATTTACAACGAGGCAGTCCATGAAGCACTAAACAGATAGTCCATTGTCCTGATAAGATGATGGTCAGCTGGCACAGTTCTGATAAGCCTCCACAGAAAGCGGGGTTGCAACAGATGAAGCTTTTCCTTAGTTTACACATATCCCAGGAGAAATTGATAAGCCGGCCTGTTCAAGGCCAACCAGGGAGAGATTCAGATAACCATAATTGTTGATTTAGACTATTTTTCTTGTCAGCCTCGAGTCTGTACTAATAACTTTCCAAGGTCTGAAATGGCCAGATTAGGGGTACATTCTATTGGTCCGTGCTTACGAGCCTCTTCAAGATGGCTTTCATGCTGATGAATCCCAAAACCGCAGGTGGCCTGTGATTCAAATCACTTCCAACTTACGGTTTTGCTCGTAAATCAGCTGATTTTGAGTCCTCAAAGCACGAACCAGACCTTCACATAGACAGCAGCCTGACGAGGTCCAAATTAGCTGCAACCGTCTTATTTGTATGTTGATAAACCAAAGGATATACAGACTATTCCAAAAACAGGAAACCTGTTATCATACATCCAATTATATGCAATTTTGGCGTCCTTGTTCGATAGCAGAGGTAAACACATCACCCCCAGCGATATATCAGTTGCATGCATCTCGTCTGAGCAGATGAGAGTTCTCCAGGAACAATTGTAGAACTTCTTTTAGCGGCAAGCACTCTCGGTAGTGACTTTATCAGTCTCTTATAAAGTTGTGGAGAAATTTTGGCCACTATTCTTTACACTGTTACTTTAGTTTATTGAGGTTTCGCAATTTTTTTCCAGTTAGGTCCTAGTTAAGCATTTCAGTCAGCCTAAGGTCTAGACTATGACTTAACCATTGACCACCTTGACTTTTATATTTTCAGCCATTGTAGTACGGTACCTTTGCTGTTTTTTGGGATAATTTCATGACCCAATTTTGGACAAGCTAGTTGTCAGACAGCTACACATTTAACTAGAGTACATGAGATGACTCAGTGAGGACAAGGTGCTAAAATTTGGCAGCTGCAAAACCAACCCAAATCACCACCCCTCCACCTACATGCTTGCAGTTAGTATGAGGGGCTTGTGCTGGAATGCAGCATAGACATGTTTCCAAATATAAGTAATTAGGGGTCCAAGCTAGTGGAAGCAGGGAAAATTTCAACCCTATTGAAACTGTTCTGTATTTTATTAGTTGTATTTTTATTCCTTAAGTAGAAGTCATGCTGCAGCCCAAACTGCACGTAGTGTGTTAAGACGATATTTACATGGTAGTAACTGTGGTCTGTGAGTACAGCAGAGAAAATTACTCACACATGTTCACCTGTAGGAGGCATTATAATTTTGCAACCAACTTTGCATTTGGTTGTTTAACTTCTAAACCGATAAGTCGCAAAGTTTTATGGCTTATAAACCTGAGTTCCCTGCATGTTACCGAGTCACGTGTTATAGGCCACGCCCATTTCAGCCAAAAAATTGTTCTACATCGCAAAATTTGAAAAACCTACTTTTGAATGGTTTTCAAATGTTTTAAAGTCTATCACTATACAACTCCATATAAAGTTTAGATGCCATTTGGATTATAAATGTCCAAGGAAGAATAATTATGTTGTTAAAACCTGGAAGATTTGTGAAGGCACATAATGTTGGCAAATTAGATAAACACATTTGTAACCTATTAGGGGAGTTCATTATGAGTTGTTGGGCCAAACTTGTTAAACGTTAGCATATAGAGACCGCTATAACATAAAAATAAAAACCTTTCAGCAAAAATGGCCAATTATATCTTTACAAAATCTGGTACATACCTTTAAGACAAGGACCTGAGCCAATACCTCAAGAATAAATTTTTACAAGGGAAGTGGGCGTGGCCTATAGTATCTCAAAGGAAAATTGTCACAAATTCAATCATGGAACCTAAACTTTCAGGCATTTTAAGAATTTTTTTAATAGGAAAAATACTGTGTTAACTCATATATACTATTAAAAAATTTCCAACATCCACCAATATACTGTAACTACAGATATGGTCAAAACCTGGAGAGCTGTAACTCCAAAATCCTAAGCCTCATCATTGAGTATGTCAACAACATAAAAATGAAGCTTAGTTAATAAAAAAAATCTAAGATTACATGATTTATTAACTGTTCATATGGAAGAATATCAAACATGGTCTGTATGGGTTTGTAAAATAAACAACAAAAAAAAATTGAGGAATGCTTTCTCCATCCGCGAACTAAAATACGAAGCAAGGTGTTTAACTTACTGCGTTCCGTAATAACGTTGCGGGTCTCCTGGTTGCTGGTTTTGTTCTTTAGATTTTGAGCTGCTGTGACTTGCTTTTCCAGTAGGGGGCGACGCTGGTCGAGCTCTTGCAGAGATGCCTAAAAACAAACACTTCGAATTTTACGATGTAAACCGTGTGATTTTTTTTTTTTGTGTGTGTGTAAACTTCAAATAGTAAAAAGAGAAAAAAAGCACAAAAACAGCAATTTAATTCATTTTAGTTTACTTGTTTGTTGCAGTCTAGCTCCAAGACTAACCTTAAGTTGGCCAATATTTTCATTGATGTCGTCCAGGTCAGCCACCACCACTTGCTTGTTCTGAACCATGTTATCCAGCATGGTCAGCCAGTCGGCGAGCTCAGCCCAGGATTTGTTGAACTGAGCTAGAGCTGCAGATTCAGGCTGGAAACTTTCTAACGGCGTTTCATCTGGGACATACAAATAAGGTTAGAGGAAGGTGTACGACTGACGTGGAAGATACAGAAATATAATAAATGTACCAAATACTTTGTAAGAGTTGCGTTTTTAATGGTTTCATACACTCATGGGCATGAATGTCATAATAATTATAAGCTTTTCATTGCTTTATTAACCAACCACTATTTTTAGAATGATTATACAACAAACCCTTTTAAAATAAAGATTTTTGGGATTCAGTAATAAGAAGTACCATAAGTTTGGAAGAATTATGGTGAGTCTTTTAAACCTAATAATAATGTCAAACATAATCATAGTAGCATCATGAGGTGATACTGTTGCATTTAACGTGGATTGAATCATTAAAAAGAAAGAGCTATACCTCCAAATTCCTCAACTTTACCTCAGATCAACAACTAGATTGATAGAACTTGGACAGAACTCGGTGATCCAGGCCAATGATACCAAACACACATCAGAACTGGTTTCTGACTGGAAAAATCAGACTAATATCAACTTTCTCAAAGCCTTGACCTTAACCTGATTGAAAATTGTATAGACTATGCATAAAATACCAGGAGCCTCATGAACAATGGGTGCTTATGCACAAAAATGTGGTGTACACCCATTTCATGTAAAACCAGACATATCAAGAATGAAATGACCTTGGAAATGTGTGCAGCCCCCACACCAACTTCATGGCTGGTGCACACACGTTTTTATGGTTATTGGTCCAGTGGCGACACTTGGAGGTAGTAATGGGAGACTGTGTATTATTGTACACACTGGATACACTTGATGAATGATTAATACATCCACATGTATGCAATTAGATCAGTGGATATAAACGCATTGTGCAAAGTGGTGCAGAAAATACCTTTAACAATAATGGCTTTAGTCTTATTAGAGGAGAGCCAATGGTGCAATATACAGAGTGTGTATTTAGAGACAAAGAGTACTTTTATGGCTCACGATGATGGCTCATCAGCCATTTTAGGCCTTCAAGGGCAATCCTTTTGGAACTGTGCTTGGAGTTGCAGCCAGTCTTGGTGCGCAACACAACGAGGAGCCGTGTGCTTCCTGTACATACAGCTGCTGACCACACTGGGGTTCCTAGCAACAGGGGTAATCCAGAAGGAGATGGCAGACCAATTGGGACTGTGCCAGTTGACCCTGAGCCGAGCCATGTCAGCTGTGTGGACTGGATAATTATCCATATGTCAACCAGGTTTATCAAATGCAGAGAACCACAGACACAATTTTCTGTTTAGCAGAAGATTTTCGAGTTTTACATTTCGCTGAAATATCTTTCGTCATGCAATAAGCATAGCATGTTTGTGAATTAGGTTAACACAAACAACTGTGTCATAATGATTACCATTAATATTTTGCAAATAAATGCACTGATTTGATAACGTACTCTGAGTACTATATTCCACCCATTTATCAGTACAGTATGTAAATATGTTAATGCCCAAGTAATCAACTAAAGCTTGAATCTCTACTTCAGTTGCCCAACTGCCAACATACTGCATCCTTGACATGTCAAGATATTCAGACATCGAAGAATAGCCACTTCTTAACATATTCTTATGTGTGAATTATTTTGTAAATGCTTTACAATAGCACGTCTAAGTTTTCCATGCCCTTTCCTAGTGCCACTTAGTTTGACTAACTGCCCTAAAAAAGCTGTTTCCATCTCTCACTATATTTTCTGTTAAACATGGCACACCCAGTTCCCCAGCTGAACCAGATGCTGAATTTGTCTTTTCAGACTCTAAATTCAGCTTTCTGCACAGCGACTGTGCAACTTGTTGAGAAAGGGGGTTAAAATACAAAACTTTACTTTGGATATTACTAACAAATATAAGTGAATCATCATCATCACTGTTATCCGTCTTGATATTTTTGATTCCTCAGGTACAGAGCAGATTTAAAGCCATCTATGTATTTATATGGAGGCATGTCAAGGGAGGAGTCAGGTATTCCCTCATGTGCGCTCAATTCCACGTTGATTGGGATGTACAAAAGAAGTGTGCTTCGATTCATGTGCACGCACAGTTTCATACAGCTGGATTTATTTGTGTGTACACTGCTTTCTCAAGTTAAGCATTCGCCATGTTTCAATAAGAAAACCAAGAACGTCTTTGTACATGAGGCACTAGGAAAGCATCCATCCATTGTCTACCGCTTGTTCCGAAGTCAGGTCGCGGGGGCAGCAGCTTGAGCAGGGAGACCCCGACATCTCTTTCCACAGCCACCTCTTTCAGTTCTTCTGGGAGGACCCCAAGGTGTTCCCAGGCCAACCGAGGGACATAGTTTCTCCAGCGTGTCCTGGGTCTTCCCTGGGGCCTCTTCCCAGTCGGACATGCCCGAAGCATCTCCCTAGGGAGGCACCCAGGGGGCATCCTTACCAGATGTCCGAACCACCTCAATTGTGTGAAGGAGCAGTGGTTCTACTCTGAGTCTCTCCTGGATAACTGAACTTCTCACCCAGTCTCTAAGCGAGAGTCCAGTTACCCTGCGGAGGAAACTCATTTCAACTGCCTGTATCCACAATCTCATTCTTTCGGTCACTACCCAGAGCTTGTGGCCATAGGTGAGTGCAGGAACAGGGACTGACCGGTAAACAGAAAGCTTTACCTTACAGCTCAGCTCCCCCTTCACCACAACGGACCAGTACAGAATCCGCAATACTTCATACAATCCATCTGCCAATCTCACGCTCCATTCTCCCCTCACTCGTGAACAAAATCCCAAGATACTTGAACTCCTCCACCGGAGGCAGAGCCTTACCCTCAAGCTGAAGAGAGCAATCCACCCAGGAAAGCAACCAGTTTAATTGAACTCTACCAATTCTTCCAAAAAAAGAGTAAACTTCATCCAGAATTGTACTAGAAGCTTATCGATCAATAGAAAACACTTGAGGTTGAGATTAACCAAATATTAGTGGGGCTGACTGTAAATATTTTAGCCTACATATACATCCCATGTGTAGATTAGAGAAAATCCACAAATTCGAACTTAAGTACCCAGTTTCGTCTTTAAAAATTGGTAAAATTATATGTTGTATAATCATTCAATCCTGGAAAAAAATGGGTAAAATAAATAATTAAAAGCCCTAACTAACACTGTTATGTATTTACTGTATTTTGACCATCGAAAAAGTACAAAAACAACACAAGACTTAATTTTTCTGGTAAAAAACAAATCTTACAGGCTTTTTTGGCTTGAAGTGCAACAGCTATCCTCTCCTTATGCTGCCGCAGCAGCTCCAGGATAACGGTCCAATCTTTCCTTAGCTTTCCGTATTTCACCTGCCATCCATACACACAAGTACACACAAAGTCAGTCAGTAGTTATAGGAGACTTTTGGGTCTTCTTGTTCAATTAAAACAAAAGAGGAGGGTTTAGCTTTAGAGTCAACAAGTTGTGGTGACAAAACCGAAACTAATATTTCAGGATGCTGCACCTAACTGTAAAAGTTTTCTGTATTCTGACCTTGTCCATGTGGCCTGGAGGAGTGTCCTTCAACAGCTGGTTAGCTCTTTCCAAAACAAACTCCACTTCAGGCTGCTTGACATGTACTTCTTCAATAAGCTGCAAATAAAGGTTTTAAAGTGTACATAAATTATTGACATTTGTTTCAACTATTAGTACTTCTATTTTCTGACATTAAAGCAATCAGGTTTTTAAAAAGTGTGCCTCACTTTGGGAGGTGGCTCGTCTGGACTTTGCTCGAGTTTAGCTCTGGTGTTTGATGCCCAGGCGGACAGGTCATCCAGCTGACCCTGGAGCTTCCCAAGCTCCTTTAGTAGAGCTTCAATTTCCAGTTGACGCTCAGGGAGAGCTTTGTACACCTAAGAGAAGACTCACTGTTATTGAAAAGATTTGGCGTTCAACAAGGGTATGAACTTGAGTCCTATGATTTGGACTCAAGCCACCAATTTTGGTAATGATATCTGTTTTGGTTAGTTAAGGTCACAGTGGCCCAGAGAGCCCTGCTTGATTAGGAATGTCTTAAAATTGACTGAAAACGTGGTTCTGAAGAAAATGTCTTGTATTGTTTTTTCCAGCTACTTCCTTCTTTGTCATCTTCATACAAAAAATTTGGCAATTGCTTAGAATTGATTTTAAAATTCTTTATCAAGGCCCTTCACAGCCAAGCACCAGACTAGGTCTGAGAGGTGAATTTGATTTACAAATTAAAATATCCCCTTCACCAATTCCTCTCTTTTAGCTATTCCACAAAGCTGAGCAAGAACTATTATTGATTCTGCTTTTAGTAGCTACACACTGAGACTGTGGAATGGTCTGCTGGAAGATCTGAGAGGAGTCCATAATGGATACATTTAAAAGTAGACTAGTAAGCCATCTGTTCACTCTAGCTTTTAGATAGGATACCTTTTATTTCCCCGCTGTAAAGGACTTTGAATTGCATTTGATTTGTATGAAAGGTGCTATAGAAATAAATCTTGATTGTTTGATTGAAAGGTTTTTGAAGAAGTTCTTTCTGGATGTTTGGATTTGGAATAACAACTATTGATAAATGTGAATGTAAAGAAAAAAACACCAAACTTAAGACTAATTAATAATACATTTTCTTTGGAAAAGGATGCAATGGTCAGTGATAATAAATATACATAAACGACAAATAAAAGTCAATTAGATTTGAGAAAAAACAGAAGTAGGCATGAATATGCTACTGCTATATATGCTAACTGCTCCACATGGGTGTATCCCAGCTGCGATGGGTTAAATGCAGAGAACCAATTTCACCATTGTATGGGAACATACAATGACAACACATAGCACTTTAACGTAATATATGTAGACTACTATGCATTGCAAAATATTTAATTTGCGCATGCACAGTCCATAAAAGGGTCCATTACTGTATGAATTAAGGTTGCCACTGTTAGTCCAGGAGAGATCTTAATTTTAAGGTTTTTGCTCAAGAATAAGTTAAAAATGTTCATTCTGTACTTGAAACGTACAACCAACAAACTGGAGAGTCTACAAACTTTTAACTGTGCCCAGGGGATTAGTTTATAGCTTATTTGGATCACTTTTTAAAAATCTTGTTTTACACTTTCAGTGATGAATTGACTTGGAACCAGATTCAGATTTTATTACATAATGTGAAGCCCCATTAAGTTTAATGAGCTTTTGCTGTAATATTTGCAGTGGAAAGAGCAGACCTGAGACCAGCGAGTGTTGATGCGCCTGACGTCTCTCTGTTTGTCAGCAGGAATTAGTTTTTGCTTGGAGTTCAGATCTTCCACTATTGCTTTTTTACCAGGAAGCTCCTCTACACGTGCCTGAGAGACAAAAACACAAACATTTGTCTAAATAATACTGTAGTTCAGGATAGGAAACCTCTTAAACAACACTATTTCACACAAACCAAATAAATTAAATTAATAAATGAAAACAAAGATTTGCTTGATTTTAGCGTTACAATATTAAACAAAATATCACAGAATAGTAAACACAAATGTATATTTTCACATACTGTATTTACCCTAAATTGATAGAAAAGTTGCTCTATATCCCACTGTTTTTGAACAAAACACTAAATGCTAAATTTGGTGAAAGTAACGCAAATTACGCAATGCTTTTAGATTTGAAAAGAGCTTTCAATAAACACCAAAAAGAGGCCATATTTTCCAGTTTGCTAATCTAAACATTAGTAATTACACTGCCTGGCCAAAAAAAAACACCGCCACCTGGATTTAACTAAGCAAATAGGTACGAGCCTCTTAATGGATAATTACGACATGGGCAATTATCTTTCAGCTGGCAACAAGTTATTTGACTCCAACTAGTGCAATGAGTTGCTTCTCATTTCTTGAACAACCATGTTGAAAGACACATTGCATGGTCGTGGAAAAGATGTCAGTCTGTTTGAGAAGGGTCAAATCATTGGCATCAAACAGAGAAAACATCTAAGGAGATTGACGAAACTACTAAAATTGGGTTAAGAACTGTCCAACGCATTATTGAAAACTGGACGGATATTGGGGACCCATTGTCTTTGAGGGAGAAATGTGGTCAGAAAAAAATCCTGAATGATCGTGATCGGTGATCATTTAAATGTTTGGTGAAATCAAATGGAAGAAGAACAACAGTAGCACTCAGGGCTATGTTTAATACTGAAAGTAAGAGCATTTCCACATGAACAACATGAAAGGAAATCTTGGGACTGGGACTGAACAGCTTAAGAAAACCACTAATTAGTGAGGCTAACCAGAACTAAAAGCTTCAATTTGCTAGGGAGCATAAAGATTAGACTCTGGAGCAATGGAAGAAGGTCATGTGGTCTGATAAGTCCAGATTTACCCTGTTCCAGAGTGATGGGTGCATCAGGGTAAGAGGAGAGGCAGGTGAAGTGATGACCCATCATGTCTAGTGCCTAGTCATCAGTGCAAGATCTTGGTGAAAAATTAATGCAACACTGGATGAAATAGATCTTGTGTAATTGCAGAAGCTTATTGAAACAATGCCACAGATAATACATGCCGTAATCAAAGCTAAAGACGGTCCGACGAAATATTAGTGTGACTTTTGGGCAGGCTGTGTATGACGTATAAAAATGAGTAGATGAGTGGTGGATGGACTTTATTAAAAATTTCAGAAAATAGTTATTTGGGAATTAATTTAATCCAAGTTGGTGGATTCCATTATACAAACTTAAGAAACAGAGAAACTTTACAGTGTTACTTTTAAACAAATTGAGCAAAATGTTAGGAGTAATAACAGCTGAGTCATTCCCAACTCGCTCTAAGACATAAATCATGCATTGCTCAAAACTGTTCTTGAAAGGCAGTGGGCAATATGAACACCAAGTTGAATTCAAGCTGAGTTTGTTGGGCTAGGTTACGATGCCTACCTAACAACAAATATCTCAATATCCATAAAACTGACTGACTAATAGCCATTTTGGTGCGTGCTAAGGTTGCTTGGCACAAGTAGCATTTTTAATCTGGCTGACTCCAAAACGAATCAGCTGTAGATATACAGTATACCCAATGATTACTTTAATTACAATCTGTTTTGTGATATATTTGATTTAACCCAACAAAAAAACAAATATACACACAAACACAGACCGTCAAAACCATTATTGTCCTTTTGTCTTCGACGATGGGAAATTACCAGGAGTTGCCAGATAATAAGCAAATAATTCTGCAACACACTGTAAATTAAATCTTAAACTTTAAACCAACTCTTGACCTGCAAAGATCCCTTTTGTCCCACATTTACCAACGGTCCCCTTAAAGCAGGTGGTTTTATTACGTCCCCAAGATTTTCAAAAACAAACACACACACACACACACACACATTTACACACACACACACACAAAACTCAGCAGTTCAAAAATAAATTTTGTTCCTTGACTGTACCTGGACTTGGCTCAGAGTCTCTCTGATATGTTGTGGTTCTGGAGGTTGCAGAGGGATGGCCAGGACACACTCTGCTTTATCCAACCAGACCAGCATGGAGCCCATGTCCTCTTCAAGCTGTGCAGCTGCTGTTCTGGCCTCAGCAGATCTGCAGAGCATAGAAACGAATAAAAAAAAAAGAGCAGAAAGTATCATTTATTTTTCTTCAATCTTTTGTTCCAAAACTTTTAAGTCAGCATGCAGTCTGGCATCTCTGCTTGTGGGAAGCAACGCGGTTCTGACAAGCTTTGATCTGCTTCATTGCTTCCTTCTCTTATTATTTCATTTCGACCAGAAAACATATTCAAATCATTAAACAAGTATGAAGACCTTATGAGTTGTGTGTTTTTTTTTCTCCCAACATAAAAATGGATTAAAAGGAAATGCAAGGCTTTTGGTGACCTGGTCAGTGTATATGGGTGCCAAGTCCCCTCCCCCTCTCAAACCCGAACAGGTTTAAAAAGGTCACATAAAATAGATAAATTGATGACCACCAGCCTTTTAACTTAACTTTGCTGCAATGCTCAGTGCTTTTTCAACAGTATCTGGTCATTTACAACAACAACAAAAAACCTGACTGAATTACATTTTATAGATTTCTTCTATAGGATACCATTAAAGTCATTTAAAGCATCTGCGATAGCTCGTAGATGTTGACTACCAATTGTCATATGTAGCCAGTCCAAAGGCACCAATCAACAACCTTGCAGTTTGTGTTGCTTGTGCTACTATGAGTACTGTAATTACACATAAAAGTGTACTTTATCCTCACATTGTACACGTAAACTAGGGGAATAAAATATATAACACATTCAAATTCACATTAAGGTAAAGAGACTACAAAAATGTTGAGGAGCCAGACACACCCACCTCCTTTTGCGCTCCTTAAGCTGATGGCAGACGTCGGCCCAGTGAGCGTATAATAATTTAATCTGCGATCTGAGGCGCAGGGCGTCATCTGGCGTGCTCATCTGACTGATATCCTCCCCTGCAGAGTTCACTCTTCCCAGCGCCACTTCCTGGAATGGCATAGCCTCCACCAGGTCCTGTGCACACCCGCCCATCCACACACATACAGAAAGAGTAACGGTTAAGTCCACACAGGCGCAATGCCTTTGGATACAGGGTATACAACCCCATTTGCAATAAAGTTGGGCTGTTGTCTAAGATTTAAAGAAAAACTGAATGCAATGATTATGATCATATATCTCGTAAACCTATATTTAAATGGACTGTACTTATACAGAACCTTTCTAACCAAGATACTCACAGCACTTTAAAACACAATCTGTGCCCTCGTTTATCTCCACACTTACATTCATACAGCACTCTACCACCTCAATTCAGACAACAGACTATACACTATACAGACTATAAAGATAACATGCTGGATGGTTCCTCTTCTACTTAATATGGGAAGTGTGGCGTATGTTTCCAGAAATTTGATTTGTCTGATCACAGCGGAAGTGTCCCTGGGCCCATACAGCGTCCAGAACAGAATCAGACCTGTTTTAATACCATGGCCTTCAAGGTCACATGCATCCAATATTGACTTTCAGTTTTGTTCTTTCAGTAGAAATCTCTCTTTATGTGTTTGGCTGATGAGCCATTGGATGGAAGCTGCCATCTGTATTATGACTAAAATCTTTTAAGCCAGAATCCTGCTTAGACATAAAAAGGCAACACATTTTAAATTGGTCTATAATAGCCAGCTAAGTGCAGTGCAGAGAGCCGTTCGTGACTGGGTTGAGGGGTGTCTGAATGATGGTTGCACTCTCGCTGATCGCACACTACATGTTGGCTGAGAATGTGGTGCTAAATGACTCGCAGACAACCTGATTCTAGGTTAGAACAGTTAGAACAGTCGTCCTCCAATGAGAGTTGGAGGTTTGATTCCACGAGTATGCATGTATGACAGTATGAAGTACAGATCTCGAAGTGTCCCTGGGTAAGACACTGAACCCCTCATTGCCTTCAATGTACCCTATCCATTTACAGGTAGTCCTCGAGTTACGACGGTCTCGAGTTACGACGTTTCGTGGTTACGGCACATCTCCCATTAAAAAAAAAAAATATATATATATATATATAAAAATATATATATATTTTGAAATTTTATTTTGAAAAGCCAAGTTACGCCGTTTCCAGTTTCTGGTTTTATGTTGTAAACGTAGCGGCGGAGAAATACTGTACCGTACTCTCTAAAAAAGCTAAGTCTGGCCCTCTGGACATTCAAAAAACAAAACTGAACTTGTTGGACCAAGCTGGACCGGCAGAAACAGGCAGCAGCTGTGGAAA
>JARVGQ010000828.1:11293325-11320007 GCA_031762355.1 Hypsolebias martinsi | reverse complement strand
CCTTCCTTTTCCTCGATGCACTGCCATCAGAAGAGTCCTCCTTGCGTTTTGGGAGCCATAATGAAGGGCTAATGGCCAACTGGGATGCTAGCGATGCCGTCCTCCTCCGTACAGCACTGTATTCCTCCGCTGCTGCACCCCGCTGCGCTGCCACGTTACGACGTTTAACGTCGTAAAACTGTCGTAAAACCGACGTAAAAACTGACGTAAAACCGACGTAACCGCGTAACTTGAATAAGGGAGATGCGTCGTAACGTCTAAACGTCGTAAGACGAGACCGTCGTAACCCGAGGACTACCTGTATATAGTTTTGTGCTAACTAAGCTTAATTAGCTGTGGTGGCCATCTTGCACTGTCAAACCTAAGTATTATGGTTACTTTCTGAGTTACATAGTAAATATGTGCATTGGTTCATAGCAGGGTTAATTGATACCGATAGTTATTGGCAAATGTTTTAGGCAAAGTGTTGCACTCGGATTATGTGTTGGGATCATTCTCATCTACTACCACACCAAGTTTTGTTGTAATTTTTGTAAAATAGCATGTTACAGCCGTTTTTGTGTTTGTGTTGGACTGGCTCCAAATGTTATTCAGTTGTAAATATTTATTTTCTAAAAGTTTCATTGAAGTCTATTCAGTGATTCATGAGATATTTTATTAACAGACACAGCTGACTAATAATAATCAATGGCAAAGATTAAAAACAAAATCTTGTGTGATCAGTAAGTACGTGGTTGGAATGATTTTCAGCTACTAGCATGCCAAAATTTGGCTGAACAACTGGCCGACATGTAGCAAAATGTTGCTTAGCGGTGACAGCCATTTTGAACAGGGCTAACCCCAAAAGTTGATCAGCTTGAGAATCCATCGACTTAAGTAGATATTTTAATGCCAGTCCAGAAAAACAAACCCAAACACACAGACACAAGTAGAAACATTACATCTTTATTCAGTAGGTGATTTTTTTTTTAACCATACCTTAAAGCAAAGACACAATTTAATCCCGACTCTAAATAACTTTGAGTTGGTCATTATGGTTACATCCACATCCATCAATGATTTTTGTATTTTTGCCAACACACAATGGGTGTGGGGATATTCCATATGGTGACATTCAAAGGTTAAGTATTATTCATGCACTCAGCTCAACAGAGCCAACACATTTTAGTTGACTGATGTGTTTCCAACATTACAGACTGAGATGGGAAAAGTAAACAACACTCTTTATTACTAAAGATTTTGAAGTCTTGACCATAATTTGTTGAATAATCTGATGTAACAGTGTCGACAAAACAGGACAGCAGTTTCAGCTTCGTCCCTTCCCTTGCAGTTAAACTATAATTTGACGTTCTTAAATTTCATATTTTTTAAGAAATATCTCTAAAATATGCAAACATGTCTGCATACATGATTTAAAATATTCAGTGAAAGAAAATGAATTGATACAAAGATTTCTGCTTTATATCAGAAATGTATTCATACAGAGAGGCTTGTACAGTAACAAGGCACAGTGGGTGTGTGGTGGAAGCGGGGGGTCACTGGAGGCCATTGAAGCCAGATTTGATCTCTTCCTGCCTCTTGGCAGCGCTTCAGCCCTTAGCTAATGTCCTCTGATGACAATATTTGGCCTCTGTGGTTGTTTCTTGCTGCTCTGAATAGGAACTATTGTCGCATCTCCTCTGTCGGTCTGATCAGCTGCAGTCTGACTCAAACCCTGTCTCCTCATCATCATGTTCCATCTTCTTTTTGTTTCAACACAAATAAAGGCCCATCTCTTTTTGTTACCAGGAACACCGGCTGGTTCATAAATGCAGGAGGCCCTTCTTAAAAAAAAAAGAGTAATTTGTCCCAAACGTAGTTCCTTCTAATAAATAATGTTCATTACTTGTTGCTGTGTAGCTTGTTGTGTCTTTTGTTTGTGTGATTTTCAACTGTTTTCATTCTTTTCAATGGAAAAACAGTTGCGCACCTGCGTTAATCAGTAGATTTATTACATGGCGCTGTTGGCAGTGATGGAAACTGCAGGAAGCACCAGCAGAGTCTCACTGGGGTGGGCTGACTTTTGCAACACATGTGTTTCTTTGTGTGTGGGAGAAGAGACGATGTGCTTCTGGGATGTATGAATGTTTTCCTGTACACAGTGCAGTGCATCTAATAATAATAATAATAATAATAATAATAATAATAATAATAATAATAATAATAATAATAATAATAATAATAAAAAATGTACTGTATCAGAACAACCAAAAAGAGTTTTTGTATATCAGTGTGAGGAATAGATCTATGGAATGAATTAAATGATGAGCTCAAACAAAGTACAAATACAAGCCAGCTTAAAAAACAGTATAAAAATTAGCTTATTGAAAAATATGTTGTATAGGATGGGTGTTTCAAAGACCAAAAATGCTACGGTTCATATTAATAAATAAATAATTGTACCTTCAACGATGAGAATGTGCGGTTTAAGCATCATTTAATGTAGGAGTATTATAAAGGTTATTTGGTGTTGGAATACTAAAATGATTGTATATTGAGGTGTATGACAGGGAGAGCAGGAAATCATAAGATCTTTATCTTCTCCCTGCTCCTTTTCGACCAAATTGTGTAACGTTGCATGTCATTTGTCATGACTATCTTTTTCTCTTTCGTTATTTTTACTTTTTATTGCCTGTTCGAAATAAATAAAATAAATTAATTAATTTCTGATTAAGCACTGGAATCAAATGTAAACTTTTTAATCTAAAAAAGCTAAGTCTGGTCCTCTGGACATTCTACCAATTTTTTTTTTTTTTGCTTTGTTTTGTTTTGTTTTTTGAATGTCCAGAGGACCAGACTTAGCTTTTTTAGATGTGGGTAATGTAGTTTAAGACTCAGCCATAGTTTGCAGCTCATGAATGTGACAATGAATCAGGTCACCGGTATAAGAAATTATGAATGGCTACACAAAGTGACAGTATGATGAAAATAAAAATGTACCGGTAGATATGTGGGTATTAAGTACCAGTTCACATCGAGCACTGATCTCACTATCTTTACATATCCTGCCCTACCTAATTTCTTAGTCACACCTGACTTTCTCATACAGAACCAGTGTACCTGTCTTGGTACCCAATCACTAGCTTTCGCTAGCCAAGAAAGACACCAAAACACATTACATGTTCTGAATTTCCCTACACTACGTTGAATACAGATGATATTCTTTACTTTTTATCTTGTATATTTACTACTACACATAAACATCTAATATCTAAAGACTCTATTTAAATGTCTCTAAAAATCTATTGAAAACAACAGTGTCACATTGTTGACTAAAATGTCCCATGACTACCATTAGCTTCAACTGTTTGTTATGCTAAACTAAAATAAGTTGCCAGCTTTAGCATCACAATATTGCTCAGACAGTATTACTCTATTTTTAAAGTATTTATTCATCCCATCTGTGGTTCTCCAATATTGCATGTTAGCAATATCATTAGCTTGCTTGTACTCAGGTTCCTAATTTAATTCCTTGTTTGCAGAATAAAAGGTCATTTGCTTTTAGTTTATGGTATGGCATAATATAGTTTAAAAATGCTGGGGTCTTTTTACCTAAGAAGGTGTCACTTAAAGCTGGGGATTAGCATAGTATACCCAAACACTTAGGGTTTGAGTTGCAATTCAAGAAGCTAGAAGAGATTGCTAATGCTAGTGCTAACAGACCAAGCTAGCTATTGTTAGCGATTTAAGCTATGCTACACTGCATTTTGCACATTCAAACACCATACAGGCGTTTACAAAAATACATTAAACACTACTATATGTTGGTAGAAGCTTTAATAAACAATTTATTTCAGTTTCTTTTGTCACTTTTTATTAACAGGGCAGCTAAGTTGGAATTTAAAGTCAGTTCTTTTGAGAACCCAACATCCTCTTTCTTCTATTCTGAACTTGGCAATACTGTAATGACTTTATTATTCAAACTGAAAAAATATGTTTAATAATTTAGAAACTAAAATGAATGTGTATGTGACTTATCCTAAACCTAAGCACTATACAGAAATATATTTTAATGCGAATTTATGGTTAGCTGGGTTTTAAAATATTGCTATTATATTAAAACTAAAAACAATACATTGCTTTTGGAAAAATCAGGGCCTTAAAGAGTTAGTATTTTGTACTTGTAAGTACTTTTTGTTAGTATACCACATATAAGTGTTGCCTACTGAAACTCACACATCGTCTTTTGAAGGGTATGAACTTGCCCTCCACCTCAACCCAGTGTGTGTTGAGATGGAGTTGGCGGGGCTCCACTAGATTGGCGGCTCCAGCCTCTGAGAGCTGATTGGCTAAGCCCTGCAACTCCTTAAGCTCCTCCTTCTTCTTGTCGAACTCTGAGCCAATTTCCTATTGGACAAAATCAACCGAAAGGTCACTCGCTATTGGCTAGGGACCCGGGTGGGTGAAGCACACAGAGGCATGTGGATGTGCTAAAATAAAAACACACATTTTCAAGCAAACACAAACTCATAAAATGACAAAAATACATAATTAAAATTAAATAACAGTTACACATTCATTTATCCACTAGCAGACAGTAACAAAAACACACCTCAGTAATTAAAAGAACAAAACATCATGTTTGTCAGAGTGACACATACAGATAAGATGTGCATATTCAGAGTGAATGTAACATTCCATATAATATAGGAAAAACTGCTGTAAACAGAGGGAATACATGCCTCAAGACTTTATTTACACAAAGGAGTACAACCACTGGCCAATACAGAAGAGTGGTGTATGTGTGAATTTAGCATTAGCAGTGTGAGGCAAATAAATAAATAAACAAATAAATAAATAAAAAGCAGAAGGCAATATGTTGATGAGCAGACAGACAGATTGATTTTGGGAAAATCTTTGTCGTGGCAATGACAGGTGAGTCTATGGCAAGCAGCTTAGCGAAATGTCATAGTGATCATCTGAAAATGAAAGACACATGCAGAGTCAGATGGAGATGCAGGAAAACATGTGAGGTCCAGGGTTTGTCTATCTAAGATTTTCTGAATCAATTCCTCCCCAAAAAAGAAAAAAAAAATTGCGCTAATCTTGACTACGGCTAATTTGTAGGGAGGAAAAAACACATGAATCACATGTATATAAAAGCTACGTATTCTGGTTTTGTGGAACAATAAATAACAATAAAATATGTTGCATGTGCTTTTTTCCAACTTTCTGCTTATTATAATATAATTATTGTATTATTATATATTATACTTTTGTTTTAACGAACAGCTCATTTGTTGATTCCTGCAAAACAGACTTGTTATTGTTTCCATTCTTGCAACTTCCCATTTGTATTTATTTGAGTGTACTGTTGTATATGTTCTTGATTATTTTTAACACCAATAAAAAGAAAATTATACTTAGTCAAAGGTCAAGCTTTAACTAGGGCCCCATCAACACCAATCTGGATTTTTTTTTTTAACTGTAAAAATGCTAAATGTTTAGTTTTCTTCTTCGGCAATGCTATTTTGCGTGATATCAAGGCTCAACCACCAGGTGTTGAGACCATCCTTATTAACAATAAGTAAGAATCATTCATAGTTTATAAAGAACGCTGGACGTTGTGTCCCCATCTTTTCTCATTGTTGAGAATTGAAGCAAATAAGACTCGGGTTACAGAAGATGCCATCTTGGATTTTCGGGAACAGAATTGGCGCACTAGCGTTATGACGCTTTAAGCCCCGCCTTGTCCCCCAAACAGAATCATTGTGTTACGTGACCTTACCTTTAAGCATTAAATCTTGTTTAGCTAATTGAGAGCTACATGAATCAGAGTCACTGCCTGTAAAAAAGTTTCAGGTGTATTTTATTTCCTAATAAGGGCAACATCCTGTTCATTTAAATAGAGGGGGCGGGGCTTGTTTAAAAAAAAACTTGTTCAGTGGTTAGCTTATCAGGCAGCTGGTCCCCTTCCAACTTCCTGTTGGATGCAAGGATTTTGCTAACAACGGATGACTAAAAATACAGATTAAAACCATTATTTTCTTGGCTATGAATTTTTCTCAAAGAATACTTGAATTTTGGAATTTGTCCGCGCCAACAAAACCTAACCTAGACAATTAGAGATTACATAAATTTCTGCACCTTTTCTCAAAAAAGAGAAGCAGTAGATTTTACAATTATTTTATTTTATTACAGATTTTTTCACTTCAGTTTTTCTACCACAAAGATATTCAAGAGTTACTTGAACTATGTAAGCTACATGGTGGCTAGCGCATTTCTCGAAATATTTGGTTCTCGTTTAAAATTTTCTCCAAAGCTGCAGTTAGTTACTCAAAAGTTCAACTGGGTGGTTGTCCAATGGAGAGCGCTTATATGTAAAAATTAGGAGAACCTTGAGTAAAATACACTTTTTTTTAACAGAAAGTATCCAAAATAGTGTGGATGAGGCTAAAATTGTTTATTTAAAACGTTCTTTTTAATGCAGGCTCGTTTCCAAAATAAAAGCATTAATTTTTAGAGCTTATCTGCAGTTGACAGAACATATGGTATTACTCAGGAGTAATAATTATTTATCTGCCCAATGGACTCACATTGCGTAACTCCTTGACAAGCTCAACATCTAAAAGCTGAAGAAGCAGATAATGAATGTGAAAATGGAAGAATACAGTTTTCAGTACTAATGATGTACCTGCAAAACAGGAAATGGAAACAAATAAAACTCAGAAAAGGTAGAGCTTAAACAATGAGCTGAAGAGGTAGATGCTAATGAAGGGTAAAACATAAAAGTAACAGCTATCAACAGAGTAATGGGTTTGGAAATATGTGTTTACTGTAAGTTTCTGTTCGTGCTTTCACCTTGACCCTCTCTCCTTCGGGGGGGTCAGGAAGTTGCTCCACGCTGCGTTGGATATCATTTAACCAGGCAAGCAGGTCATGTGACTTCCTTCTGTACTGGTACCACTGGGGGGCGATGGCCAGAGCCTTTCTATTCCTCAGTATACGCAGGTCCTACACACAAACACACAAACACGCTGCTAATTTACACTTTCTGAACAATATATCCTGTCGATTCCCATAAAATTCCATTGAACATTTCTAATTTGGAAACTAACCAAAAAAATTTCAACCCTAGTCAAGTTTCCATCCTTCCATCTCTTCCATGCTTCTGCGTCCCTTTGTGAATTAATGTGTCTTTTGTTTTCAGTTCTGATTGATGGAGAGACTTTAAAAAGAACAAGCTCCACCTGCTAGAAGAGTGGGGGGGCAGAGAGGATGATAACGGTGGTCGGATGTCTGTTGGTTGCTGGTTCCATGGCTCATGTCAACACTGGCTCCCGCTCCTTACTTTATAGACATATGCCTTGCATCGCACCACCTTTGTTAATGGTGTTGTTTGCTATCTGGGTGCGGGAGTTACCAGCAGTCTTGTTTCCCGGATTTTTGGTTTATAAGGATAGTTACTGGATCGTAGGGTTAGGGTGGCGGCTCAAATATGATGGCCAACAGATGGTTTTAAAGCTTCTCCCGTACACCCACCCCCACGTTGACAAAAACTGCAAAGAGATGAGCGCCCTCCCAAGGCAAGTAACCTAGGGGAAACACTGTTACAATCTTTTTGACTTCATCTGCTATGTAACCTTTGTGCTACTCCTACGATATACGGACTATAGCACCATCTTCATCACCAATTATCTATACCCACTTTTTTCTTTCTGGGTCACAAGAAAGTCACAAGTCATAAGAAGGGAAACATCTTAAAAAAACTATGATAACCATAACCATAACCCTAACCCTGACCCTAAGTCCAGTTGCGTAAAAAAGCAAAAAACAACTAAGTTATCTGTTCTGGAAGATTAGGACTCTACACCAACAACATACTGTGTCTCATACAGATCATTTGTGTAGTACCTTAACAGAGTTGTACTTGCTGTTGAGCTGGTTGTGTTTCAGTCTGATCTGCTCTCGCTTGTCTTGGTCCGGGGCTCTCTTCTGTAGACTCTCTCCCTTCAATAGTAACTCCTTCACGGCACCTTCCTCACAGTTCTACACACATATACACATTTTGTTCATAACAGCACAAAGAACAAAGTGCTGTGTTTTTCCCTTTGTGTGATGGGAAGAAACCTTGTCCTCCTGGAAGTCCTCTTCTTTCAAGTTTTCCCCCTGTTTAGCCTCCTCCTCCAGCAGCTCCAGCCAGACCTGGACTTCCTTGTGGTACTGCTCCAGCTCCCTGGCTGACGCTGCCGTCTACCACACAAATTCAGAGGCACACAAGTGACCAGAAGAAAGTCGCTTTAGTCCAAAACATATGTTTCAAGTAATTTAAAGATGATTAAAATACATTTTAGAGTGTGTGCTAGTAAAATCTATTAAAGTGGTCACTACCTGTCCAGAAGCGATGCGTTGAGAGATGATGTCAAATCTCATGTTAAGCTGCTCCACTTTAGGTCCCACCTGGGCCTGGCAGTTCTCCCCTCTGGTGGACATGAGCTCATGAGCCAAAGCTCTCACCTCCTCCATCTTCCCTTTGTTCAGGTCCAGCTCTGCACGCAACACCTGAAGGATCCAAACGCAGGTGGTCACCAACCTTTAGGACATCTTCACTGGTTTCTAAACCTTTGGTGACCAATTCTCAATCAAGAACCAGGACTGGACATCACTGTTTTAACATTAAGCACTTTGGGATGCATTTGGTTCTAAAAATACCTACCAGAACTTTTGTACCTAGCAGTTGCCCTTTCGTACCCACTGATTAAGTTTTGTACCATTTGAGTAAGCAATGGTTGCCACTTCACACCCATGCACTTGTGAAAGTATCCTTGAACAGTATGCTCAACTTACTGACCCAATCATATAGACTAGTCTTAATCTCTAAAGGGTACTCCAGTTAAATAAAAAAAGTCACTGTTGGGGCAGCGGCCAACATGGGTACCAAAATTCCAGGGGTTTTCAAAGTTACCCACTTTCTGTGGAAATCAAAATGAAATCATGGTAAAAAAAAAAAATGGAAATAAACCTGGAATTAAACATATAAAAGGTTGGCCATTAACAGGTATTTTAAACATAATTGGGGAAAATATGTTTTAGCATGATTTTGACTAAATTAACCAGATTGGAAGTATGGAAAAGTTGCTATGTACTGTATTGATATTTGTTTTGCTTTGATGTAGATAGCATTACCAAAAAAAAAAAAAGCCAGACTAATGATCAAATAAACTGTTTTGTTTAGAGCTAGGTTTACATTTTCTGTACATACAAACAGGCTCCAATGGATTGTTGTATGCAGATGACAATGTGATATACAGTGAGAGTAGGGAGCAAGTGGCAGAGAGCCTGGGAAGGTGGAGTTATGTTCTGTAGAGTGGAATGAAAAACAAAACCAAATACATGGAGTGTAGGAAAGAGGCACATAAAGAGTAACCTTCAGCACAGCATCATTGGGTCCTTGACTGTCAATCTCATCCATCTTTATCTCAGCTCCATCAATCCATTCATTCACTTCCTTTATCTGTTCATCTAACTTCTGCATCTGCTGCTGGTAGTCCTGGAAAAAACAAAAAAATAAACGACTGAGCATTTTGTCTCCATTGATGAAGTAAATAGCATGAAGTGCATGTGCATTTAAAAAAAAATAGTTGTAGTGTAGTGTAACTATATAGTTGAAATATCGCTGACCAGCAGCAGGTTGAGCCATTCTTCAGCTCTTGACGTGACTGCAATCCAGTTGCAGTGCAACAGGCTGACTTTGTCGTCCACCAGACCCCCGTTGCCCCGCAGGACAGCTTTAAGGGCCTCTGCAAGCTCCACAACTGCCTGCAACTGAGGCTGATGTCTCTCTATCTCAACGTGGACGGACTAAAAGGACAAATGGGGACAGAGGAGACACAGTACTATGTTAGACTTATACACTATAGAAGGCCTTTAATATATTTACCATGCACTTTTTTCCTAAAGTGTAGAACTCACCGGGCTATGGCCGTTGGGGATAAATTGCGAACAGCAATGGCTTCTACAAAGTGTCTTGAATTGTTCTTGAGAGTTCTTAATTTTCTTGTTAGTCAAAGGCCCTTACTCTTGTAACATTAGAATTTTGGAAAAACTCTTCCAATTACTCACAAAATAGCCTTTGAAACTCAAGCGAGGTAACCCTCAAGACTGATGTGAGACATTTTGCAACGTCCCTTGCGATTGTCATTCTGCAGCTGATCGCCAACAGCCCGAGCCCAGTGAGACATTGGCTCAAGTGACTCAAGTGAGGAACTTCCTTCTTCAAGCCTATGTAGCACTCGATACACCTTTCAGATGTCTAAGCTTTGCAACTTTCAAACGGTGTGCGTGTTGTACCTGTGCCCACGCCACCTCAGCCTCCAGGTCACTGGGCATGCCTTCCACAGCAGAGCGCCTGGTCAGTTCGGCATCAGTGGCGGCGAGCCACTCGGTCAGCCCGTTCAGCTCCTTTCGCAACTTCCTCGACAACTTGAGACTTTTCTCCAGCTCCAGTTTACTCTCTGTCACCTAGAAACAGAACCGTTGGAAAATTCCCCTAATTCTTATAAGACCGTTGTGATTGTTCGGGTGTGCACGGACCTGTGCTCCCAGCTGGTTGTAGAGCAGTTTCAGGGCCGTTACTCTGTCGTCCATCTCTTTGGGTTGTTCGGTCTGCTGTCTCTGAACAATCTGTCTGCCTGTTTTAATCACCGTTTCCACTTCCCCTTTCACTTCACTCAGTACCTTATACAGTTTCTGTTGGACAAAAAACAAACAGCCGCCACTTAAAACACAACCTATCCATCCTTTATACAATCACACCTGCAATGATATTACCCACCATGCACTGCTCCAGCTGCGACTGTACCACATCTTGCTCTACACTGCGGATGTCCAGCAACCCCACCTGACTTTTGACCCCTTGAAGCACACGTTCGCACTCGGCCAGCCGAGCATCAAAGTTGGCTGGTTTTTGGAAGAGACGGAATTTGGTCCAGACATCGGCGAGCATTTTCTGGAAAAACATAAACCGTGACATATTACACCACAATACATCAGACGTCAATACAAACTCAAGACATACCGATTATTCTTCTAATTGTAGAACAACCACTGTATAATTTACTATTTATGTTTTTAGCAACTATACTTATTTCACATTGAGAATATTTGTTGGAGTCTCAACTGTATTTCAGGATTTTCACAATTTACTTTCTTGAGCTGTCTGATGTGGTGCACAACAAAAACTTCATAAACGCAGATTCTGTGGAAAGTGTTGACTTGTGCAGTCACGTTTTATGTAAAACCCAAAAACTGAAAGAAGGTGGACTTTCTATTTCTACATGACTATGAACTAGATTGGGGGTTCTCAACCTTTTTGGGTTCAGGGACCCCCCCCCCCCCAACCCTCATGTTTATTAAATCATTTTCTTCAGTTTCTCTCTTTAATGAAGTTTAAATATTTGTGTAACATCAATACTTTAATAGTGTTAATACAATTTTTATACTTTTAAACATGGCATTTTTCATTCAAGACAACATTTTTTTTAACTTCAGCTTCCAAAAGTTACAGTTTTGAGAAAATTAACAATATCAAAAAACACTTTACAACTTTACCTATTCACATAATGAACATAATAAATGTATTACCACTTCTTCCAATTATTAATTGGGCTTAATTTGTAAACTGGTCGATGCCGGAATGCAAATAGCAGGCGGGAGGTCTGTGGGTCCTCCCCAGAAAATTTTGAATAAAGTAGATGTGATTTCCTGCATTTTGGTGTATTTTAATGGGTTGTTAAAAATCTATATGTGCTTGTAAAAAAAAAAAAAAAAAAAACTTTTTTTTTGGACCCCCAAGCACTGGCTTGCGGACCCTCAGGGTTCCAGGGACCCCAGGTTGAAAACTACTGAACTAGATAATGAAATTAAAAGTTTCTATTACTTAAAAAAGAATCATGAAATGAAACTGTTTTTCAAGCTGTGTGTTTATTTATCCATAAATATTTTGTTTTTGCATTTTTCTTGTAAATGTGTGTACAGTATCATATACCTGGGTGTCGTCTATCTGCCCCATGAGCTTCTGTG
Source organism: Hypsolebias martinsi (assembly GCA_031762355.1). Classification (NCBI taxonomy): domain Eukaryota; kingdom Metazoa; phylum Chordata; class Actinopteri; order Cyprinodontiformes; family Rivulidae; genus Hypsolebias; species Hypsolebias martinsi. The sequence continues at coordinate 11,307,947 of JARVGQ010000828.1, read as the reverse complement.
AGGCATCCTTGTCCTGGTTCTTCTTCCTCATGTCCCCCAGGGCCGCTTCATGGCCATTCAACTCATTCTGAATTTTCTGTTTCGCACGCACAAACACACACATTTTCATCTGGACATACAATAAATACCACATCTCTTCCACAGATCACCACTAGAGGGCAGAAAACCACAAGAAAACATAAAACAACTGAAGAACTTCACCCTATAAACACCCCCACACAGCCTTTCTCCAACACACACTTGTTTTTTTTTAACCCTGCAATTATTTAAGTGCTCTGTAATCAACAACTGAATTAATCCAGTTGTGCTTATCCTTCTGAGTGTGCGGTTTGTGTGTTGTAGGTGAGATCAGGAGAAATGTCATCTTGGCACACCATCGCTGCAGGTCATTACTTCATGATCTATTGTTTGATTATTCTAGAGGGTGTATGTGTGTCAGGAGGGGTGTAGGAGAAGCAGATGCTAGAGGAAGACACAATACGAACGGGGGGTAGAGAGTCCAAATCAGCTCCAAGCTTAATAGAACCTCGGAGTGGAAAAGAGCACTCCCTATTCTCTGCTGTATTCCTCCACGCACAAAAATGCATAAAAACACACAAAAGCACAAACAGAAATGATCTATATTAGTATCTAAAGTGAATATACACTCAAATAAAAAAAATATTTACTGACTGCAGCTTTATTTCCAAATATTTGATCAAAAATCAGGCAGGAATGCCTGAACAGGGGTGCTGATAATTGGGGGTCCTAAGGGGGCAATGGCCACTCTTTTTGCCTTCCTGGCCAAACAGTCTTATTTGTGCAATATATTTTTAAATTTGACTTAAAAAGACCAGTGTACAAGTTTCAGTAGAACTCTAATACTTCAGTTTTTTTTAAAGCCTACAGTATATATATCTAAAAACATATGTTTACATACACTAACAATAGATATAACTATATTTTTCCCACTGTCTGACATTAAATCGGATCAAACCTTTACTGCTGTAGGTCTGTTAGAATTACAATTTTTTAAAATATATGCTCCAATAAGCCAAAAGACATTTGGTCACAAGTTTACATACATTTTCTTAGTATGTGGTATTATTAGCTTTAAACTGTATAACAGGAGTTTCCTTCCACAAACTTTTCAAAATAATTTGCTGGATTTTTTTTTCCCATTTCTTCCTGACAAAGCTCGTGGAAATAAGTCAGGTTTTGTTTGCCTTTGCAACCGCACACCTGTTCATGTCATAAAGTTACTAAAGAATTAAGAGCAGGGATTTGTAGTGGCCACTCCAAACGTTGACTTTGTTGTCCTGATGTTGGTATAATATTATAATGTTTCCTCGTGATGCCCTCTATTTTGTAAAGAGCACCCAGTCTCTCTGGCAGCAAAACATCCTCAGTCACAACATGATGCTGCTACCCCCGTACTTCACAGTAGGGACGGTGTACAAGTGTCCGCTTTTATCCTACAAAGGTAACAATGATTATGACCAAACAGTTCCATTTTAATTTCATCAAACCACAAGCCATGCCTCTAAATATTAAGTTTTTTGTCCATTTTACATTGACAAACTGTAATCTGACGTTTTTATATTGGTATTGGAGTAATAGCTTCTTCCTCACTGTGTCCTTTTAGTCCATGTGGGTCCAAGTCTTATTGCACTGAATGAATGAAACTTCAGATATGTAACAACTGAACCCAAAAATAAATCAGATTTGTGGAAGACATTTATCTCTGATATCTCAAATCAGTGGTTCCCAACACTGGTCCTTGAGGTACACCACTCTGCATGTTTGTTTTTCTGCTTTTGCCACACCTGATTTGAATTAATGTGTGATTAACAGGCTTTGGCAGAACTTGTTGAGGCAATTAAATCACTGAATCAGGTGTGTTGGAGTAGAAAAACAACTAAAGCAAGCAGGATGGAGTTCCTCAAGGACCAGTGTTGGGAACCACTGTCTTGGATGATTGTTGTACATGTCTCATGGTGCCACAAAAAGAAGCAGAGTGTTTAAGGTTTGCCTTAAAAACATCCTCAGGTGTGCCTCAGATTGCCTCAAATGTTGTCGCCTAACCATTCAAAAGCTTCCAAAGTCATGACATCGCCATCTGGTCTTACCTAAACTGTTCAAAGCATAGCAATCTTAGTGTATGTAAACTTGTGACATTGAAGACTGCAATAAAAAATTTATCTCTCTTTATATTTGGTCATTTAAGAAATGGAAACAATTTAGGAAATTCTGATGTAAAACAGGAAAGGTTTAGTCCTATTTAATGTCAGACAGTGGGAAAATATTGTCTGTCTTTTTTGTACATCGTAAATGTCTGGTATTAACTGTATACTAATGGCCCTCACTTGCGCACCCCTTTAACACTCTGGAAGAGCCCCAGCATCTAAACACTTGCTTTGCCCGTTCTTATTCATCAGTCTGAGATTTTATATCCTTGTGGCCAAATTATAAAATGTTTAGAAATAACAAATAATGTCTCAAGATTACATTGCCATATTTCGTGACAGACGAGTGGGAGTGCTTTGCCTTAACTTGATGCAGGGATCTGTTGGCGTTACAGCTGAGGAATAACGAAACACAGTTAAAATAGAAAAGAAAACTTAACACGAAGACTATAAAACACCTGGTTGGGGCTTCTCGGATAAAGATGACAAATCTGGAATCTGATTTTACTCATTTCTTTGACGACATGTAACTGAATTCTTTTTCTTGTTAGTGACTAAAGGAACGAGAACGTGGATTCAAGCAGTCGAAACAAGTTTTCTCGGTAAGGTAGCTGGTTTCTTAGAGATATGATGAAAAGTTCAGTTATCTGAAATGGTAGACGACACTTCTCCACATTAGGAGAAGCCTGTTGATGTGGTTTTGGCTTCTGGTAAGAAAGGCTTCTTGACAAATCCCTAGGAAGGTTTTCTAGGCAAGTCTAGGAACGGACTTCCGTGAAGACCCTGGATACGCCACAGACTGTCTCTAAACTGGTCTAGGAACACCTTGGAATTCTCCCAGAAGAGCGGGAAGAGGTAGCTGTGGAAAGAGATGTCTGTGCCACCCAGCAGAAGTCACTGCACGTGCGACCCAACTCCAGAACAAGCAGCAATGGATAGATGGACATCAGCATGTATCAATAATGTTTAACAGAATGGAAACATTTCCTTAAACAAAATATGGTTGATTTCAGTAGGAAAGTGCATGGTTACCTGAGCTTCCTGAGGTATCTGCTGGGCATCAATGTGGTCAGACAGGTAAGCTGTGAGGTGGCGGTCTGTGTTGGCTAAGGACTCCTGGATGTCTCTGAGCAGTTTGTCATTCTCCTGTGCAAGCTGGACACTTTTCTCCAGCTCCTTCTGCCTCAGCGCTGCCTAAAAAGATAAAAAAAAAAAATACAATGTCAGCATAAAACACTATCTATTGTAAATGCATAAAAAAGGTTTGGGGTTATTCTTTTACACCAGATGCCCTTCCTGATGCAACCAGGGAAAAAAGAATCCTCAGGTTTACAAGACCTCGGCACTGACTACCAAGCCACAGCATCCCCGGTCAATACAATAAGCATAAACAATAAAAAAAATAGAAATTAAATTCAAACCTGTACAACCAATTCTTGTTTTTGACTTTGCCCTAACTGTAGTCTACTGAAATGATGACACCTTAACTAGCAAGTGCAGTTTATATTTCTATAGAAGAAAAACCAGATTTTCTTTTAAATCTTAAGCTTCTATTAAAAGCAAACATATAGATTTTTCAGCCAGTATAGGCTTCACACAGACAAGAAAAAGCACAAAGACAAGGCAGAACTAAAGACAAACAATCCTGGACCATTAGAATCAATCATCCCAAGTGTACCCTCTTGAAGTTTGGACTCCTGTGTTTCTCTCTCATGTTGTCTCTCGATGACCCAACGCATCACGGCTGAAGACTTTCTGAACTTCTCATGACTGACAGTGCTGTGGAACCACTACAGTGATTGGTTTTGCTCTTCACTGGTGACTGTCTACAGGATTAGCATGTACACGTACCTACTGCCTCATATAGAAATCTCTGTGTGCAACAGGTTACATGTAAGCAGGGTAATCTTACATAAAGAGATAATAGCTCCAAGTATAGCTCTGAGCCCCTTGTGCCGCACACAATGTTCTCCTAATGTTAGCATTGGATGCGTTTAAGTGTTTGAGGGACACTTTTATAAAGGAGTCACTGGTTCTTCAATCGTCTTGTTGGGGAAAAACGTCAAACTCAAGCACTGGTGTCTTTATGATAATCTAGACCATAGACCTAGAGCACAGACCAGTGGTCATTTCGTATGTTGTGGGAGTTTCAGAGAAACAGACATTTATTTTCTAAACATAACTCCCAGTGGCTTTTAAACCCCAAAATACATTACGGCAAAGACTAGTTCATTCCAAAGATCCAGTCACCCGGACATCGGGGAAACTAAACAGCCACTGGCCATCATCTCCAGGCCAGCGGTCACTCTTTCAGGGATGAAGATGTTCACATCCTTGATAGAGGAACGATAGTTTGAGAGAGGAGTAAAGGAGGCCATTTTTGTGAAAAGAAACGTCCATCATTTAAGAGGGGCGGAGGCCTCCATGTCCAACACTGTTATTGTTGTTATCGTTAGCTGCTATTGCTAGTATCACTCAGCCCTCTGTGAATAGCAAGTGTCTATCAGGGCACTAATGATTGGTTGTTAGGCTGATGGTCCTTCTTAATCATGTGAACAGCTAGTTTTGAATGTCAACAAGAAACTGGTTGATCCACTATGAAGGTGCTATCTATGAGACTGAGTTTATTGCTGTTCCTCAGACTGACGAAGTCTTTTGGATAAAAGATTAAACGTTTCAACAACTTTTTAGTTTTTTTATTTAATTTTTATATTTTTTAATCCATCCAGAGGACCTGACTTAACTTTGTTAGATCTTTATGAGAAGTTTTCAAGAGACAAAACACTTTGAATCAAATAAAAATAGAACTTTTCTGATACCATTTTTACGATTGTCCATATAGTTTCTTCTCAAAGGTCCTTCAGAAAAATGGGACGTCCATCGGTGTCTATAAGCTGATGTAATACATTTTAATGTATAAAGTATAGAAGAAAGGAAATATAACCAGAATCAAAAGAAATAAAGTTGCTGCCTGTGGCTCATTAGAGTCATGATGGTAACTGCTGGCCTGTCACTCCCTGACAACACTCAAGAATAAAGGCAGAGCAAAAAGTAAGCCTCAAACAAACAGTCAATGTGTAAAAACTGTAAGTCATCTTTAAAAAAAAAAACCTGAACTCCAGAAGCAGCAGAAGCTTTGGGTTGTTACACTTTTTTTTATCTCTAGAGTGATTTGTAGAATTTGATGTTTTCTTGAGAAAGTAATCTATAAACAGAATTTTCTCAACCACGTCAGAGAAAAAAAAAAAAAAAATCCTCTTCCCCCATCTAAGTGTCTATTACATGAAAATTATTTCTTACAATAATACAGAATATAAATAAATTTCTAAGCTGACATGGCATCCCAAAAAATACAGTTTCTTTAAACAGCATAATGAGTCTTTTCAAAAATAAAACAAGGACTTTATGACAGTTCGGTTACCTATGAGATCTTTCAGAGTTACCCGGTCTTGCCTTGGCTTCTTACTCATCATCTTTATCTTTATCTTTATCTTCCTCACCTCACAAGATAAGATGCCGAGAGTCAGACCAGAACAAAAGAAACCATCCTCTCATGAAACCCCAAGAAGAACGTGAAATGAGAGGCAAACGTGTACACAGCCATAAAATCTCCTGTAGGTCGACAAAGGAAGGGCAAATCAAGGAGATCATTAATCTGGTTCTATTGTTAGTGTGCTTGTGTGGGTGATAATTCACTAACAACCACAACAGGCAAAGACTGTGTTGCTATAATAATACAAGTTAGTTCAACCCTAACTAGCCTTTCAAAATGGTAATGATAAGCTAGCCAAACTGAAAGAGCTCTAAATTCAAGACATAGCATTCTTTGAAGGAATTCATACCATCTGCCACCTTTGCGAGATAATTGGTAGCCATTGTAAAGCACAATGCCATGTGATATCCAGAGATGTCACACCCACAGTGTGTGTTGTGAATGACTCTCAGCTACTACAAATTAAAATTTTAGTGCAACACCAGAACTGGGTCGCAATGCAACGGAACAATAATCCCAAACACAGTAGCTACTCTACAGTAGAATGGCTCAAATAGCAATAGTTGCTTGGCCCACTGAAGTCCAGAACCTCGGCCTGATTGAAGTGCTATGGTGGGATCTTCAGAGAGCTGAGCAGAAATCAGTGTCTCCAAAACTCAAAGAACTGAAGGAACACTGGAAAAAGGAGTGGGCCAAATTTCCTCCACTACTCTTTAAGAGACTGGTAATCTTCTTTCGGCTGCTCCCTTCTTCAGGGGTTGCCACAGCGACCTAACTCGCAAGATTTGGCCATTGTTTTTAAGCCAGATGCTCTTCCTGATGCAACCGCAGACCACCGAGCTACCACAGCCCTCTGTGTGGAGCAGAGAGCTGCCATCCAGGGTGCCCGGGGGAGACGATGGTGGGAGTTCAGGGCCTTGTTCAAGGGCGCATATTGGGGCAAATGAAGGTGCAGACAGGTGTGGATGTTTCACCTTTTCCACACATATATTGATGTTGTGGGTCTGAGGAGTTGAACCGGCAACTAGACCTGTCGCGATAAACAACAAATCAATTAATCACATGATGAATGAAAATTATCAACCTCATTTTCATTTACCGGCCGTATCGTTTCTTCGTGTCTCTCTCTTTCTACTGAAGACACTGGATGACAAAAAGCTCAACTCCGGTGCTCTCCACTGACCCCTCCCTTTCTCTTTCTCTTTAAAATCTGTTTTAACCATCCAAAATCGCGTTTTTGGATCGTTAAAAGCAGCTAAGCTGATAAGCTAAGCTACGAGCTAAGCTAACAGGCCGGCCTCGGGAATAAACCTTCGTCTTGTCGAAATTCCAAAATTCACGGTTGAAACCCGTGCCTTCATGTAAAAAGTTGTTTTTCTCTGCAAAAAGAAGCTGAGAACTTGTTGACTGAGTTTTAAAATTAAAAGCTTTGTGTGAAAAATGCTATGCTAAATCACCGAGCATCCACAATGTCACCATGTCAGCCCATGTCACGTCAAGGGCCCTCCCTCCCATTTTTTTAAAGACACGCTGCTCAACTATCCATCCTTTGGTTCAAACAGTCTTATACTCCCATCAGGTGGTCAAAAAGCAAACTGCACTCCAAACAAATCAACATTTCTTCTAAAATTTGACAATTATTGTTAAATTTCAAACAATGTTATCGTTTATCACTATAATTTCTCAGACAATTAATCGCCCAGCAAAATTTGTTATCGTGACAGGCCTACCTTGAGATCACAGGCCCACCTTCTCTTGCCTCTGCACCACAACTCCCCCTATTTAAGACACTGATAATGTTATACAGAAAATTACTAATTCCACTTATTATTTTGCTAAAGGAGGCTCTTGAGACTACTGGATCATGGGATGTACTAAGCTTTATAAGTGTGCCCTTTTTGTTTGTTAGGTGATGACATGATGAAATATTTTGAGTGTTTTGGAGTACAGTACTTAATCATGCCCTGCTATGTAAAACAAGAAATGAAGAAGGGTGAACTTTCTATTTTTCATGACTCTATATACAATATATTGCACCCTGTTTTTAGTATTTGCTGGTGCAGTCAAAAATGTCTTCCATAAAAATGAGGAAAATCATGAAAAAAAAAATCTAAACTATCCTGGTGATTTACCACAATACAATATGTCTTTTAGTGTTCCACTGTCCATACACCTATAGCTTTAATACACAGTGGTATATCTGAAAAAGTTAAGTTGGGTCCTCTGGACATTCAACAAACATAACAAAACAAAACAACAACCAAAAAAAGTATAACTTTCTTTCTGTTTGTTTTGTTTTTTGAATGTCCAGAGGACCAGACTTAACTTTTTTTTTTTTTTTTTTTTTTTTTTTTTTAGATTTTTTTTACCTGGATTATTGAGCAGGCATCCAGACACAGTGGTATAGTTTATTTTTCTCTCCAAGGATAATTCCCTTATAGATAAAGCTTAATGTATCTCACTGGACAACAATGGTTTGCAACTAGTTAGCAAACAAGATTCACTAGATAGTCCAGGATTGGCAAACATATGTATAGAAAGGAAGGGCTCTTCAAAGGGTAACTATTTATCTGGCAACACTGATGCCATGCTTTCAAGAGACATACATGCCGTCCCAACTTGATAAACAAAGTGGTTCTATCTTAAACGGTGAAACCAGGAACATTAGTTTGGACCGGGGATGGAAAAACATAATTAAAACCTTCACTCCAAGACCTGGATTCAAAAACTTTCAATTTCAGAGGAAATACGCACTGTTTTCATGTACACAAAAAATACAAACTGTAGCAGAAAAGCTACATTTTCACTCAATTTCTTTTCACTCCATTTTTTTTTTTTTGTAGAATTTCAAGCAAGCTCAAAAAATGTGTGCAACAACTTTTCTCCCCAAATAGTTGTTATGTTCTTCAAAAACTATTTAAAACTGTTCTTTTCAAAGACTGGTTGTTCAAGCAGCAGCCACATGGCTTGTTGGCCACAAACACATAATTAAGGGAGACTGCAATTGTTGATTTGAGCATTTACATGGACTTTCTGGCAATTTTAAGATGTCAGCTTGTCTCTTTACATCCTGTACAGACTTCAGAATGCAAATAGTAAATAGCAAAGCTTAGCGATGTTTCCAGGAAGAGGTCTTGTTATTTTCAAATTCTACCACTAGAAAGTAGAGCTGTCATTTCTAACCCAGAAAAATTAATTCTAACAATTATTGGAAAGCCGTGGACTTTTGAGCAAAAAATGTATGGATAGATGAAACCAAAATTCACCTGGAATCAGTCATGATTCAAAAGCTATACGACCTTTAGGGATGTGTGGGCAGATACATTTGGTTTCTGATGGCGTTGTGTTTGAGAACAAATAAAACCAGTAAGGAACAAATTCTGAGGTGTCTTACCCTTGCCATAAGCTCATCCCATCGAATGTTGAATGCATCTAGTTTCTGCTGGATCAATTCATCCAGAACCCCACCATCCATCAACGTCTGGGCCAGTTCTCGGATCTGGTTCCTGTTGTCTTCTGGGTGCCGCAAAAGGATCTCGAGGCTCTGCAGACATGGCAGCATACCGGAAAAAATTAACCATCATAGCATAAGAACATTGATAGCACATGAATTTGCCCTGTCAAAAGATTCAATCATCGTTTAGAATGAAGAAGCAGGGCAACGGTGACTTAGGATATTACAAGTTTAAATCAAAATACAGTGTTTTTAAATTAACCTAACGAGCAGAGTAAATCTCTTGATATCAGAAGTTTAGTCACACAACCAGAGTACAATAACTAGCATTAGCCAAAAGCTACTTTTACTTCTAAGGAAAAACATTTATAACAAGAAGAAACAGGAGTACACATCATTCAAACTTTGCAGCAAGATGCAGAAAGAATCACTTTCTTTTTATTGTAAATATTACAAAGACAATAACTATCGAAGTAATAAAATGGTCAACACTACCTTGTTAGGCCCACTCAGATCATATAACACTGCTATAATGAAGAAACAAGAGTACCACATACGGCACATTATACGCACATCTACAAACTATTATACCACAATCTACACTGTATGGCTATGTCATTGGGAGGAGGAAGGAATACTTCTTGGACCTTCTCAATCCCACCAATATGTCTTCCATGGAGGAAGATGAGTTAGGGGACTTCGAGGTTGATCTGTCCATAACCGTGTCTGAGATCACCAAGGTAGTTAAAAAGCTCTGTGGTGGCAGGGCTATGAGAGTGGATGAGATTTACCTTGATTTCCTTAAGGCTCTGGCTGTTGTGGGGCTGTCTTGGTTGACACACCTTTGCAACATTGCATGGACATCTGGGGCGGTGCCACTGGATTAGCAGACTGGGGTAGTGGTTCCACTGATCAAAACGAGGGACCGGAGGGTGTGCTCCAATTAAAGGGCATCACTCTCCTTAGCCTCCCTAGTAAGGTCTATTCGGTGGTACTGGAGAAGCAAGTCTGATCAGTGGTCGAACCTCAGATCCAGAAGGAACAATGCGGGTTCTGTCCTGGCCGTGGAACACTGGATCAGCTCTTTACCCTCACTAGGGGCCTTGAGGGGTCATGGGAGTTTGCCCATCCAGTCTACATGTGTTTTGTGGACTTGGAGAAGGCGTTAAACCATGTTCCTAGAGGTACACTATTAGGGTGCTCTGTGAGTATAGGATTTCGGGCCCATTGCCACGGGCTGTTCGGTAACCCTATACAAGCAGTGTGAGAATTTGGTTTGCATTGCCGGTAGCAAGTTGGACTGTTTCAGGGTGGGAGTTGGACTACGCTAGTGCTGTCCGTGGCCACCATTTTCGTTCATAACTTTTATGGGCAGAATTTCTTGGTGTAGCCAGAGAGTGAAGAGATTCCAGTTCGGTGGACTCAGGATTCCATCTCTGCTCTTTGCAAATGATGCTGTCCTGTTAGCATAATCATGCTGTCATCTCCAGCTCTCATTGGAACAGTTCACAGCCAAGTGTGAAGTGGCTGGGATGAGAATCAGCCCCTCCAAATCTGGGGTGAGTTGCTCTCTTTGAGTCAAGGGTCATGTTCTGCCTCAAGTGGAGGAGTTCAAGTATCTTGGGGTTTTGATCAAGAGTGAGGGGAGAATGGAGCATGAAATTTACAGATGGATTGGTGCAGCATCTGCAGTATTGCAGACTCTGTACTGGTCCATTGTGGTGAAGAGGGGGCTGAGCTATAAGGCAAAGTTCTCTGTTTACCGGTCGGTCCACGTTCTTACCCTCACTTATGACCAAGAACTCTGGGTAGTGACAGAAAGAAAGAGATCACGGATACAGGCGATTGAAATGAGTGGCCTCCGCAGGGTAGCTGGATGCTCCCTTAGAGATAGGGTAAGTTCTGTTATCCAGGAGAGACTCAGAGCAGAACCGCTGCTCCTACATATTGAGAGGATCCAGTTGAGGTGTTTCAGGCATCTGGTAAGGGTAAGAGGTGCGTCGGGCATGTGCGACTGGGAGGAAACCACGGGAAAGACCCAGGACAAGCTGGAGAGACTATGTCTCTCTGTTGGCCTGGGAATCCCTTCTGGTCCTCCCAGAAGTGCTAGAAGAGGTGGCTGTGGAAAGAGATGTCTGGGCCTCCCTGCTCAAGCTGCTGACCCTGCGACCCGACTTTGTGTTGTGCTGGGCTATGTGTTGGGTTCCAAATTACATGTGATGAAGAGCGTAAGATTCAAGATGGTTTTGAAACTATACAAAACTTCTCTAGTGATACTGTGAATGATAAAGGTGTCAACAATACTGACGTATGGGAGACAGTGATGTCAGTATTTTCATAGGATGTTCTTTACAGGCATCAGTATGGCTGGGTCATTGAGAAACTGAAAAGAGGATTAGCCACAATCGTGGCATACCTGAGCTATGATCTTGGATGTGGAATGGCATAGATACAATAAGATGCACACTTAATACATGCAGTTCCAAAAGTTGTTCCGCTGCAGATGGCGAAGGTGCAGGAGAGCGCCTAAAGAACGTGGACTATTTGGCATGTACTGAGTGTTTCCATCGTTGCCTTCACAACAAAGTAGGTTTTCCAAATTTATTGTGATTTAGCAATATCTAATAGGTTGTTGAGATTGTTGAGTTGTAATGTGTCAAAGTGCCCTTCCCTTTGGAGGCTAAAGTTATTTTATTCAAACACAACTAAATAAACATAATTTTCCAACAGTAATTGTCCTTGCTGTTCTTGATTCGTGTTCTTCGCAAGAAACTGCCTAAAAGACAGTGAGGTATCACCGTCCTTTTTTGAATTTCTGAACCAAATTTCAATGTAACTTGACTGAAAGCAAGAAACCTCTTTATCCTTTAGAGTTCCACTGTGGAGTGTCTTCTGTCCTCTCCTGATACTCACATCGAGAGCTTCCTGCAGCTCCTCAGCTCTCCCTTCCAAGTTATCTGTTTCATCCAGCTTCTGCTCCAGCTGATCCAGGAAGGCGTTTTCCTGTTCTAAGTAAGAGAGCAGCTCACACCAGCAGGCCCATACCTCCTGCAAACACAGACACAAGCACAGTGTGAACAGTCCAATTATTTTAAGCCAAAATGCAGAAGCAACAGGTAACAAGGTATACCCATAGTACATTTATAGAAATTACATGGTTATGATTAGTATCATCTAGGTGTTTATGAACAAATGTATTTAACTATCATTAGTGTGACCATATCTTTAATAACAGACACTTTGACCGTTTGCTGCTCTGGAGCATAATGTTGAAAGAACCTCACTGCTAACCGAATCACACTGTAGATGTACAGGTATTTCTTTTTCAACTATGGCGCCTTGTTTTATAGTTCTTTAGTAGTAGTTTTAGTATGTTTTTAGTATTTTAGCAGTATTTTTAGTATGTTTTTAGTATTTTAGTAGCATTTTTAGTTTGTTTTTAGTATAACTGCATGCTTTGGTATTTCTTTTTTTTTTTTTTTTTGTCGAGTCGAGATGTTTCTTCTCGTCCTAAGCATTTCATAGCATTGTTGACCTTGTGCTGATTTTGCATTTAACAAATAAACCAAACCTGAACCTGAGTTTTCTACCTGGATTATTGAGTACTATGAATCAGGATGTTTTGAACCACTTTGGTTTTTGTTGAATTTTAATACTTTTAGTAATACTTTCTGGAAATATAGCATTCCTTAATTATTGGGTTAATGGCATGCATCTTATATATTGACATACATAACCAATTGTTTGACTGTTCACCGCACGCCCCCGCTTAATCAAAAGTGGAAGACGTTATTTTGTATCTGCTTCTGGGAAAATAGTGTCTGTAAAAATAAGAAAGAAAAAAGTAGCATTTGCCTTTTTTTCTTGTACATGTCCCTCATACTGAGCTACGTACTCAACTGTAACCACAAAGTGCCATTACATCCCTATTTACTCATGTACACAGCTACACGTCATTGCTTCCTGTGCCATTCTTTGTGTTTTGCTGCCATGCATGGGGGTGGGTGACCAGTCTTCTGATTAACGGGCTGCTATTTCAGCACCTAAACTACTGCCAGCCCAGTGTCAATTTAAAGACAAGCCACAATATTCATTATGTTTAGGGAACATTTGCACCTGAAGGTATTTTCTCTTTGTATCTGTTTATTTATGTTTTATTTCTGTTTAAGTTTTATTTTACTTTTTTTAATCTAATTAGATTAAACAATTGGGTTTTGTGAGCTCACAAAATATTGCTTTATTTAGCTGAGCTCTAATTTGAAGAATACCTTTAAAAATCAAATAAACAGGTGAATATGAAGCCATACAAACCATTTAGTTCCACCATTTTATCTATAACATTTATTGCATGCACCCTCTGAAAATACAAAGAGAAACAAGTTTTCCCAAGGTGTCATCCCATGGTGGAAAGCATAAAATCTCCTCTCTTGGGAGATTTTAACAGCATATCTGGTTTTGAAAAACGCAAAAAAAAAAAAAAAAAAAAAAAAAATAAAAAAAATTGCTGAAATTGTAAAAGAACTGCTCTTGTAAGAAAATGGGTAAAAGAAGACGGAATAAAGGGCCTAGCATTTCTTCAAGGACTGCTGAATCCTTGAACCTGCAGTGTTTTATGTGTTTTAGACTAAGATCATTTTATAGTATGTTGAAAAATTATATAGTTGTCTATTTTGCCACACCTTATATATGACATTAAGCATGAACTCACATTCTAGGTGTTAGGAATGACTCCCAGATCTTACATTAAATGCTATCTTTGTCTAAAATTGACCGAGTTATAGCCATTTTTGTGTTGGGTAATGATTGGCTGTGGACGCCATTTTGAACTAGACTGACCAAATGTTAATCAGCTGTAGATGTCAATACACTAACTTTCGAAAGTTTCATTACAATCCATTTTTGGAGTCACGAAACCTAACCATACAATCCATCTTTGCCTTTTGGCAGCAGACAATAAAAAGGGGTTTCCTTTCAAATAAGCCAAATGCAAACAATTATTATGCTCTAAACAAAGGAATATATATATTACTGCTAATCTTCATAAAAAGTGAAGACTGTTTAAATAAAATTGTCAGTAAAGATGTATCATCTTAATGATATGAGTAATTAAGAGCCAAGATGCCAGTCAGATTGATCATTTAGTGAAAATGGCCATTAAAAAGACCAAACCAACAAAAAAGGGATTTATCCACCTCTTTATGCTTTCTTCCACCTGCTCCCTACTCTTAATACATAACACAATGTCGTCTGCAAACATAAAACATCATAGTATAAAATGGAGCTTTTCTGTTAAAGATGGGAAACAATAATACAGGTGTTCACCGACTTACGGCGCCATCGACTTACGGCAACTCGGATTTACGGTGCCGCCCCCCAGTGACGTTACATTGTCTTTTTTATGCAGCATTTTATGTTTTTTTTAGATTTTTTTGAGAGTATTCTGTTAGCTAACTGCTTGGAAACACATTAAAACGGCGTTCTAAGTACGCTGTTGTTGTTTTACATTGAAA